>JARHVA010005259.1:7500-552500 GCA_037957365.1 Torreya grandis | reverse complement strand
CCTTTGAATTTTTATGAAGGGTATCTTTGAGGCTAAGTGGATCATTTATAAAAGTTTGAAGGAAAACTATAGGTTTTTTGAAGGACACTTACATTCTTCTGAAGGGTCACTTGTAATTATTTTGAAGGGTCACTTGATTTATTCAAAGGATCATTTCATTTTCCCAAAAGAACACTTGATTTTATAAAAGGACACTTTTGACTTCCCAAAGGGAATTTTTTAAATTTTTTGAAGGATTATTTCAAGGAAAAGGTGGACCATTTCAAAATCTTGAAGGGTATGTGACACCTTTCCAAAGGGTATCTGTAGGAAGGTCTATAGGAAGATAGATCATTGAAAAAGTGATGAAGGGTTATTTTTAAAAGGGGAAGACCATTTCAAGAAGTCCAAAAGAATTTTATTAAACAAATTATCTAAAGAATTCCTTCAAAAAATTCAAAAGGTGCCAAAGTCCATTTCTTTCAGACATTTTGTCCACAAGAATTCCAAAGGGAATAAAAGACCGAGCAAGAAAGCTAAAAGAAAAGAAGGAAAGGTGGCCATTGACAAGAAAATAGGAAACAAAAAGTCTAAATAAAATACCCAAGGTGACATCCTATAGAACATCAACTTCAAACTATGAAAATAGCCATTGGAGTTTGGCAAGAACCTAAAAATAAATATGGAAGTGACACATGGTAGAATCCTAAATATATATGCACAAGCAAATATAAATAGGCAGGTCAATGGAGTGAGTTTTTATACCATTTCATAGCTTGACAAAATAATAAGGAATAACTATAATCTAAACAAACTTTTAGCAACTGAGTCCATTTATATCAAAACACAGTTTGAGACATCTTCATTCTACTGGTATAACCATCGAAAGCTTCTTATAGAATGTAGTGTAATTGTTGTTATTTTTAAGGTTGACACATGTACAAATGACCTTGAAACTCCCTTTACTTGATCTCTCTCTCAAGACTATATATACATATTCTCTTGGCTCATTTGGATAATATCTTTGCCTGGTATGGTGAATCTCTACCAAGATTTTACCTTGAATCAATAAGAAAAGTGTTTTAATTCATTCAATGAGTGCATTAAGTGTACATCTTGGTATTAGTCTTGTGCTAGTGTAATTTCTATTTACCTTCACATGTTAATTCCATTAGTACTTGGTGTGTTGTGATTTCTTTCTTATAGGTCAAAAATAAGTGTTTGAAGAAATTGTAGATATAGTGAATAACTAATTCAATAGAGTGTCTTAGAAATTTTTATTGCTTAAGTATTCCTAATATATTCCATCTTTTGGACCCCATGTTGAAATGCTGATGTGAGAGAGTCAACATTGAGAGAAGTGTATTTGTAACTTGTCCCTATTTTAAGTGTATGTTCAAGGTATGAGTAGATAATCTATTTTAGTGTATCACCTCCATTAGTTTAGGTTTGTTTTTAGTTTTCCTCATTATTTTTTGATGCACTTCCAGTTTTGATGGCATGGATAGCATTTGTAAACTAGATCTCTAATGCATGTAGGCTGTTTAGAAAGGAAAAATCCAAGCTTGCGGAATGATTGACTAGAGAAATATCTAGTGATCTTGAGTACATATAGTCATTAAATCAAACATTACTATCTGAATAGTAGATAATTACAACGCTATATTTGGCACATTGTAGACATGTTTGGTAGACGCTGTGCTTGACCAAAAAATGGGATAGAATGCTTCAAAAGTGAAAAAATGCAGCCCACTTGGAAAGCTCTTTATCAAACTATGCATTCATCTTTGACCAAAAACTTAAATAAAATAGAAAAATAGATGTGAAAATCCTCAGATGTGAAAGGCAACTTGGATGGCAATAGAAGACTGCATTGATTTGCGGTGGTTGGAACTTTTGAATTCACCATCCAATGCAATGATAGCTGTTAAGAGGTCTACGATAAAAAATCTTCTAACAAATTTTATAGGTGTTGAGTGCTCTCTTTTCCTTCTAACATATTTGTCAGGGCACACTCAGGTCTGAAATTGACAACATAGAATTTAATAAAAAAATCTCTCACATAATGATAAGCCAAATGCAGCTAACTTTTGAGACCCTATAATATCATGATCAGGCCTCCCTTAACTGACGCTGGTCCTTTTCTATATTCATCTCGACTCCACTACAGCTCAACCCCTCTATTGCTCAAGCTCAATCCTTTTGTATAGAGACTTATATGAATTCAGTTTTTTTTAACTGCTCGACTAGATAATAAAATTTGTGTGTTCTCATTCACGAACATCGATGTGGAACTGATTAATCACAGTGCCCTCCTATCAAAAAAATTATGTCTATACAAGGAATTCATATATCACAAAATTCCAGAGAAGTTTATTTCCATTGATCATGCTCATGACAATACAATAATTATCACTAAATTTCAATTTAAATAATTCTTGTACAATCCTGCCACAAAGGCCTAAATTTGTTCCTAAATGGTAACTTCAAAATAGGATCTGAATCATCACGCATCTCACAAGAGAAGTCTTTTCATTTCTTTGAAGTTAGCAGACAAAGCATCCAGAAACATACCTCCAATATGATCATCATAGACTCAGTTATCAGCTGATAATGTTAGGCTCATTTGAGTGACAACACATGCTTTTCCTTTCCCATTAGAGTCTTCTTACCACTTAACCACTTTATTGCCTCTACCCACAGCCAAGATGCAGGATTGTGGAGGATTGATAATTGCACAAAACCTGTCAACAAGAAACATTCCCAAGTTAGAAATGCTGAAAGTTCCACCTTGAAATTCACTTGGTGCAAGATTTCCAATGCGTGCTTTATCTGCTAGCTCTTTCACATAGAAAAGAATCGATACATCCATGACCATGATCAATGGCCTTATTAGACATCTTCACACCTTCTTTTGTTCTCACATCCAATCTTCAATTTTCTCTTTCTCATATACTTGCATTCTTACATGCCTGCTGATCATTCTTCCTCTCTCCTTGAATGAGAGATTCTCTTTCTGTCCTTCCTCTTTTCTACCTTCCTCTTATTCCACTGAATTAATTTTCTTTTTCTCTTTTTAAGAGCCTCCTCTCTAACTTCTACGCCCAACTTGGCTCAAGGCAAAACAAATACAGTTTTTAATTTTCAACAATATACCCAGGTTGAAATATTTTCAACCACTCCTTTATTTCCTCAACAGCCCCAATAATTAATTTTTACCTTTATTTGTTTACAATTACTCCTGATCAATAGCATATTAGAGGGAAAATACAATAAATTGAATTTGAATTCAATCATCCCAACGTAACCATATCTTGCCAAGAAAATAAATGTAGATGCTCCTACATTTTTTTAGACCCAAGTTAGTAGTAGTAGAAGCAGAAGTCTAATGGTACATCAAGGGGAGATAGCCCCTAATATAGAGATTCATCTCAATATAATTATCACCCATAGCAAGAAATATGATTCCATTTTACCACTTGAATGAAGAGAACTGAGCATCTCTTTAAGGGTGCAAATCCAAGCGTCAACAATTTTTGGAATGATCAATGGGACATTTTGTCCAAGGAGTTGAAGAATTCTTAGTGTGTTCTTCAATAAATCAGCGTTTTTGAGGCATTTCAATTAACACCAATGGTGACTTTGAGTTGAATTAGCTAGTCAAGTAGCCCTAGTGCATCAAGTAATCATATTTGGTATGTATAACCCCATTATTGATTAGTATGGATCTTATGTTTATATAATTTTAATCAATATCATGTTTTTCATGTAATAACCTCAAGTATCCCTTTGAATTATCCTTCTCCTAGTGAATCCAAGAGTTCTAGGGAGATAATATTAGAGTTTGAAAAGTAGATGTTGGAAATATATAGGTTGAATGAGTAAAATAGATATCAACAAGACATTATGTATAAGGAAGAGTGATTTTTTAGGCAAGATCAAACCATGCAATCCATGAAATAGAAGATAATAAGATGGAGAAGTCAACCCACTCAAGGCAATTAGTCTTGTACACCTTCTTTCATCCCAAGATAACCTTCTCCCATACAAAAGAAACCCTCCCTTTATACACTCAATCCTTTCTATCAAATATCACTTGTTCATCAAAATAAAATGATCCAACCCTATAGCCCATCTAATACATCTTATCCTATGCCAAAACAATCTACTCTTTCTATTAATCCTTTACACTTAACACTTCAACACCAAAATATATTGGGTTAGTCTTATATGGAAACTAACTACTCTAAATTCCTAGGTTGTGAGCCCTCCTTGGAAAAAATCCATCCAATTTACTTTGGAAAACAACACATTTATCTTCAAACAAATCTTCTTATGTATATGCAAACTCTTCTTAGTCTCCCTCAACCTCCTCAAGCCCTTTAATCTGATGTCAAGATCCCAAGTTGGAGAAAAGTCTATCATAAACCAGCTTAAGGCCTTGAGAAAGTGAATGAATTTATTGCCTATCATCAAGAGGATACACATGATGTTAATATTCCAAGTTATAGGAGTGCTCATCATGAATTAGCCCAAAATTTTGAAGAATAATAGATAGAAAAAACTATGCCTATTGGCTTCACACATTAGAAGGATATTATTCAAATGCAAACACAACCTAAAGAGGAGAGGAATGAAGAGATTTATGAGACTCTTGTGGATAGAGATTCTATGTTGGTAAGTAATTTCCCTACTCCTAAATCTAAAATAGGTTCAAGTGATGAAAAATTTCCAATCTTTGATATGGTGATTGCAATATGGAAAGAAGAGAATGAAAATGACTCATTATTTTTCAAACTAGCCGAAGATGTTTCTTGCCCTCCTACCCTCTCCTTGGAGGAAAGAGAGAATGCCTTATGTGAGGTGGAAGACAAAATTACAAAATTCAAAGGTGAAGAAGATAAGTTAAGTGTAAATAAGGTAGTAGATATAGAGATTTGTAAACATGATGAGGTTTCATTATCTCTACTTGATGAATTCCCTTTTGGTCATCATGAAGATAGTGAACAATCCATAGTAAGTGATGATTAAGAATGCAAGAATGGTGAGCTCTCTTTTCCTTTGTTTGATGAATTTTATTATTACTTTGATGAAGATAATGACCAAGCCATGGGACCTAATTTAAATGAGGTTTAAGAGTATATTATTAAGCAGCTAAAGACTTTTATTTTTGAGAAAAAAGGAGAAAGGTCTGATTGTTTTGATAGGATATTTGAAGGAGTTCTTGAGTAGGAAAATGATGATTTCTGAAATGATTTTTTTTTGTCTAAGCTCAAACATCACACCAGCCACCCTTATTCAAGAGAACCATGATGAATAAATAGATTAGTTTGATAAAAAATAATGAGTTTGTCCATGATACATACGAATAGGTCCATGAGCCAAATGAACCCTATGATGATGAGATAGTAGTCATTGATCCATTGATAGACTACACTAGCATGAAGGACTAGCATGAGACATGCTTCAAAGAGCAAGATAAGCACATGTATGTTGGATACATGTTTGAACTTGATCCACTTAAATACATGCCAATCAAGGTGGAAAGCAAGAAAGATGAGTCACCAAGCTCTTATTCCAACCAACCACTTGTCTGGCATCATGAGTTTTCTTACCATAGAAGAGACCTAAGAAGTTTTCCCTTTAATCTAGGAGGGGGAAAGAACATATCTAATTAGCTATACATAATTAGTTTTTGTTCTATTATGTCTTGTCTTTTCCTAAGTGCTAAGTAACACATGTGTGTTTGTTCTGGTCTTTTTTGTGTGTCTCTTTCCTTTGTGTGTTTGAGGTAGTCAAATAGTTTCCTGTTGATCAAGTTCTAAATCATGGTCAAGATTCCTAGTTTATTTCAATCCTTAATTAACTCCATGCTCGATGGACTATTTAGGCTATTGGTCTGGTCAGTTTAGTAGGCATACAACCCCTATGAGTCACCAATTTATTAATCAAAATTTGGACTTTTAGGCCAAAATTGGGCACCCCTATCCATTCAATCACCTATCCATGTCTTTGGTTGGACTTAGTAATAAAATTTCATTTGAGAGAGGTATATTGTATAAAACCCATAGTAAATTCACAAGTCTTTACTTCAAACATTTTGTTTTGGTCTTTTTTTAAGCCTTTAGGTCTTTTATTTTAACTAAGTGTTCAATTTCTTTTGGGTTTTATTCAAGGAATATTTATTTTGAGTTTTATTCAAGTTTTTATTTCAGAGGTTTTGTCACATTCTTTTGGAATTTTTTCCAAATCTTTTCCCTTAAGTATTTTCTTTCATAAAAATTATCTGCACAACTTTTTTGAAAGGCACTCTAATTTTATTGAAGGGATATTTCAAGATAAAACGGACCTTTGAATTTTTTTAAAGGGTATATTTGTGGCTAAGTGGACCATTTCAAAATTTTTGAAGGACAACTGTAGGTTTTCCAAAGGAAACTTACTTTCTTCCAAAGGGTCACTTGTAATTCTTTTGAAGGGTCACTTTCTTTCTTTAAGGGATCATTTCATTTTCCCAAGAGGACAGTTACCTTTCCAAAAGGACACTTTCAACTTCCTAAAGGGACTTTTTCAAAAATTACAAAGGATTATTTCAAGGAAAGGGACATGACACCTTTCTGAAGAGTATCTATAGGAAGGTCCACGGGAAGATAGACCATTGAAAAAGTGTTTAAGGGTTTTTTTTCAAAGGGGAAGACCATTTCAAGAAGTATGAAGGAATTCTTTTGATCAAATTATTTGAAGAATTCTTTTGGAAAATTTAAAAAGTGCCAAAGTCCATTCTTTTAGACATTTTGTCCATGGGATTTCCAAAGGGCATAAAAGATCAAGCAAGAAAGCCAAAGAAAATAATGAAAGGTGGCCATGGATAATCAAATAAAAAATAAAAAAAGTCTAAATAAAATGGCCAAGGTGACAACTCATAGAACATCAACTTCAAACTATGAAAATAGCCATTGGAGTTTAAAAGGAGTTTGGTAGGAACCTAAAAACAAATATGGAAGTGACACATGGTAGAATCCTAAACATATGTGCACAAGCAAAAAAAATAGGTAGGTCAATAGAGTGTTTTGTTCTACCATTTCATAGCTCAGCAAGCTAATAAGGAATAGCTAGTATCCAAATGAACTTCCAACACCTGAGTCTATTTATAGAAAAACACAGTTTGAGACATCTTCATTTTACTAGTATAACCATCAAAATCTTCTTACAGAATGTAGCATAGTTATTTATATTTTCAATATTAACACATGTCTAAATGACCTTCAAACTCGTTTTACTCTATCTCTTTCTCAAGACTATATATATGTATTCTCTTGAATCATTTGGAGAATCTCTTTGCCTATTATGGCAAAACCCTACCAAGATTTTACCTTAAATCAATAAGACAAGTGTTTTAATTCATTAAATGAGTGCATTAAGTGTAAATGCTTGGTATAAGTCTTGTGCTAGTGTAATTTCCATTTACCTTCAAATGTTAATTCCATTAATACTTATTATATTACAATTTCCTTCTTACAGGTCAACAAAAAGTGTTTAAAGAAATTGTAGATACAGTGAATAGCTAATTCAATAGAGTGTCTTGGAAGTGCCTATTGCTTAAGCATTCCTAATCTATGCCATCTCATGGACCCCAAAACACTGATGTGAGAGAGTCAACATTGAGAGAAGTGTATTTGTAACTTGTCCCTATTTCAAGTGTATGTTCAAGGTATGAGTATATCATCTATTTTGGTGTATCACCTCCATTAGTTTAGGTTTGCTTTTAGTTTTCCTCATTCCTTTTTCACCCCCAAGTTAGCAATAATAGAAATAATAGTTAAGTGGTACATCAAGGGAAGCTAGCCCCTTACCTAGAGATTCATCTCAATAGAATTTTCACCCACAAAAAGAGAGATGATTCCATTTTGCTTCTTGGATGAAGAGAATTGAGCATCTCTTTAAGGGTGAAAATCCAAGTGTCAATAGTTACATAAACTACTTGATTGCAATATTATACCTCTACCTCCACCATTTAATATTTATTTGACCAAGCCTTGACCAAGCGTCAACCTAAGGGATTTAATAGTAATGTATATTTTGAATACCATGTATTGTGCATTATATGAACAAATGTTTCATGCTAAGACATGTGATAAAATATATTATCAATGATAATACTATTAAACTAAGCACACACATAAAATAAATTAGACCATGATAAAATGATAATGCAAATTTGAAAATATTCAGTAATTCTTTTCCAAAATCATTGTTCATTAGAAAAGATAGACAATTCAATATGACATCATGTGTACAATATGAATCCTCCTCCTAATACATATGGACATTCAATATAAATAATTATTGGTACATTTATAGGCACATTAGCACAACATCAGGTGATTACATTCAATGATATTGAAATTGATGATTCAGATATCCATACACTTTTTGTTCAATATTTCATAAACAAGAAAACTTTACATAGTGTCAGGATTAATAATGGGTCAAGAAAAAATTCACATATAATGACACTCATTCAAAGTCTTGGATACATAGGGCACTATTTACAAGCTACATGAAAAGTATTCAAAGCATTGAATGAATAGACACAAAAAAATTTATGATTATAATGATAAATAATTAAGTTGGTTTAGAGACAATGGTTACTCAATTTATAGTCTTACCAAGAACAAGGGTGTAGATAATATTTATGGATTATATAACACCTCAGTGTTTTACACTTGGAAAACTTAGACCTTGAATGTTCTGCTTAGTTTTAGACCTTTCAAAATTTCAAAAGTATCACATATACTCTATATTATGGACATTGGCATATATATTTTAATTCAAATAGTCTTATGCTGATGACTTGGGCCTTTTATCTTACCCAAAATTCTTACAATGTACTTATCTTCCACTCTTACAAGTTTTGAGCATGTACCTACTTTCCTAGTTCCTGGACACTAACATCTAGGGTATATGCTAGTATCGATGTTATTATCCTAACCTAATGCAATTTATAGTGCCCTGAAGTCATATATTTCATAGATGAAATATATCTTAATGGATAGGCTAACTCATTAATGTGAGTTACTTCTCCAAAGGGATTGATATAAATACAAGGTCAACCCTCATTAATTACTCACCTACAAAACATGAAACTAATACGAAGTATTCTTAATAAAGAGCGCTCTATCAAGCATTAAATTAAACAAATCTTCCCTATTTACATACCAATCATAAGTACAACACATATATAGGTCTAAATTACTAAAGGAACAACCCAAGGTCTTGATTTTCCAAGTTACAAGCTAGGTCACTATTATAGTTTCTTTGCACATATTGTATGATTCACACACAATCCAACACATAAGGTATAAATACATCAGTGTAATTCCTACTTTAGATTATTGGCTATGTAGATAAAATTCATTAATAGAGGGGTATTTGGGGTTAGCTTGACACAGTGTGCCCACTAACCCATTTTTACTCAAAGTAATAATGAAGATGAGTAACTAGGGTTTTACAAACTCATGAAGAGTGACAGGCCATGACCCAGATCTAAATGCACCAAAATGAAGGTGAAGTTAAATCTAAAAGCATCCAATTGGTTCCATCCTTTTTTATCAAGTATTCCATATATGACACTTGTATTGAACCCAAATAGTAGTGTTAATGCAACCATCATAGGCTGACATTAGTGTTAAAAGATCCAAAAGCATTAAATCCAATATTTTATGACTATTCTAAAATATTCTTATATCCTAATTTATGACTAATCCATATCCATCACTATGCTAACATTAGAACCAACTATGTATATTAATTCTTTATCATTTCCATGCATAGATTAGTTATACTTTCTATATTTAGCCTATTCTTAGCATAAGAAATTTAATGTATGTTTATATTTGAGTTTAAAATTTAATTAGCCTATTATAGATCTAATTATCACCCTTATGTATTATCATTTGTATATTTTTAACCCTGTTATACTTCCAAAGTAGGATATCCCCATATCTAAATTTTAGTGTTAAAAATTTGGTGAACCCGACCTCTATATATTTTCATGCAACTCCTAGAGTGTTTTAAAAAATTTCTAATTTTTTTGATTTATAATTTAGTAAAATTTGTTCCAAAAATTAGTTTGTTTTCAAAATCTAAAGAATACATCAACAAAATAGACTGTTCCCTAGAGTTTGTGTGTCTCTCCTATCTTGTTCTTATTTTGGTATTTAGGACATTTTAAATGGATAAAAATGATATTACTTCCCTTATCCCTAAGGAGGGTGATAAATATTCTCCCTCTAACCAAGTTTGTATTATTACCCCTTCCACAGGTAAGGTGGCTCATCCTATTATGCCAAAAGAGGGTAACTATAAAACCCTTCCCACATCCCTTGATGATATATGTATGCATGTTCAATATGATATTCATAGGGTTTGTGCTTTTGAATCCCTAAAATATCAAATTAATGATAGGATGAAGTAAATGCATGAGTTATAAAAGAAAAATTAGTCTCTAAAAACAAAAATCACCTTATTAAAAAATCATATTTCATAAACACATAATCCACATTATGATAGTGTGAATCATGTTTGTTGGGTGAATATTTTGTCACCAGTTAACTGATGGGAAAAATAGGGTGTTTCAACCATAGCATAGGGAGATTGATCAGCCAAATGTGCAGGTTTACCACATTAAAAGGGGACAAATCTCTCCTCTCATCAAGGTGGTTCCCTATAAATATGAGGTGCTATATACTATATATATAGGCAAAAATAACACTCAAGGGTAGGATAACACCATCCATATCTCTTTTTTTAGAGATGATGTTCACAAATAAAGGAGAAATCTTGGTGAAAACATTGAAGACACTTCTCTTCTTTTAGAAGTGGTATGCAGTAGACATCAAGAATCCTTTCTGGTAGTGATAAGTAAATGTAACAGGGTGCAGTAACCAACAGAATGAGGTGTAGCACAAAGTCTCCACCTCAACTACCAAAGAGTGAAATATGAAAGACAATGGGGGCACAAAGTCATCCCAAGATCCTTTACATAGAAATAAAAAAACAAACATGCTAAAGACAATTGTGGCAGCACAAAGTCTCTCCACAGTCGATTTTAGGACACCTTCCTGGTTACTTTTACTAGTTCAGATTGTTTAATTAAATGGACAACAATGCATTCAGGAAATAGACATAATAAAAATTTCCTAAATAACACATGATATTCCAGCACAAAGTCTAAAATGTCACTTATTTTCTCATTCAAATAAAGAAATATGATTAAAATTTTGAGCTCAAAGTCTTAGGAAATGCCTTTCAATTTGGGTAGAGTTTTGCTCTATATCAGAGAGATATCCTTTGCATAAAATAAGAGACTACAATATATAGCACTCAAAGAAAGTCTTGGGCACTTTGTTTCATGGAATGGCCCATGCTGCATTCAATGCCTTGAATGTATTTTTAGTTCTATGAAGGGACCATGCTGGAATAGGGCATCAGCCTTGACTTTGGTGTACAAAATCATCTCAGATGTCTTCTCCTTAGAATGGGTCATCTAGTCTGTCTCCAAATATATATGTGGCTATCCACTCACTTTTATTCAAAGGGAGAAAAATAGGTTGCACCTTTTAATGTTTGTATGCTCAGATGTCTACTTGATGGATTGTTCCACCTATTGGAATAACTCCCCTGTAGATATTTCAGTATCTCCTGTAGCTTTCCCTCTTTCCTGTTATAATTTGAGATCTCAAGCCTTTAAACATTCCTTTGGATAAAATGTTTGAATGAATTCCTTTAGACATTTTATCTAAAATATTTCTCTTGTGAAATTTTGCCACAAAAAATATTTCTAAAAGATATCCTTTTGTTCCTTGCGATTGTACTGACTGATTGAACTGTTTGATTGAACCAACTGATTAAACCAATAATGGTTCAATGGTTCAATAGTTTAATGGTTTAATACTATGTTCTGCTCATTTAATTGACCACTTGAACCAACCACTTTGAGCCATTTGATTGAACAAACCAACCAAACCAACTCTTTGAACTTTTATTGAACTCATTGAACCTTGAACCTTTGAACCATATTGGTTCAAGGTTGAATAGGTTAAATCTTTCTTCTTCAAAGTCTTCTTTCATTTAAGTCTTTTGATATTATTGAACTCATTAAACCTTTGAACTTGTTGAACCATTTTGGTTCAAGGTTTAACGGTTCAAGCGATTAACCTTTACTCTTTGAAGCCTTCTTTTCTTTAAGTCATTTAAAGCCATTAAACTTTGAACTTGCCGAAGCGCTTAACTCTTTTAAGTCTGCTGATGTCATTGACCCTTTGAACCCATTAAACCTTTGAACATTTGGAGGTGGGATTCAATGGTTCAATGGTTCAATCTTTTATTTGAAGCCTACCGATGAGTCTTTTGATTGAACCTCAGCGTTGAACCAACCTTGAAAATGCCTAAGTGTTGGAACTTCTTTCTGAGAAAGCCTGCCTATTGAACTTGCAAGTTCTCTAGCTGAGAAGACTCAAATAATTGAAGAATTTGAATACTCAAAACATTTTTTGAGAATTAAAGAGAGAATTTTGGTCTGTAAGACCCAAAATAGTTGATATGTTGTCCCCAAAAATGAGTGATAGATTTTGGGAACAACAGCTGGCTCCAGGTGGGGAACTTCCATCAATTGTAAAAACAATCAAAGGGAGTAGAAACTAAAATCTCTAGTGCCTTTAAGTATGCCATTGGGATATAGATTCATGCTACCCAAAATGAAAGGAACCAAAAAGAAATGAAAATGAACAACACAAAACAAGCTAAAGACTATATAAAAATTATACATATATACAAATGATCTTATATGATACTTCAAGAATTGAAGTGCTTCAGATGCTACCCATTGTGAGGCAGAGAAAAAGGAATGACATCTTGATATCTTAGTAGGAAACTATTTTCACCATTAAGCTAATGAATATCAAATGGTCCTCTTCATAGGGAATCAAATTTCCCATGCATTCCCTTTGGTTCTCTTCTCTTGTCCCATAATATAACATGATCTCTAATATAGAAATCATAGGTTTTTGATTTTTGGTCGAAGAGCTTCTTCACTAGACTTTGATGTGCAAGGATCCAATTCACCACCATAGTTCATTTCTATCTAGCTTAGTCAGGCACATGATCCTTTTGTCGATGGAGCTTTCATATGTCTAATCTTTGACTGCCTTCACCAATTTTAGTGTTGGCAATTCTAGGGTGATTAGTATCTCTGCATTAAGACCATAAAAAATTTAGAATGGTGACATACCTATCATCCTCTTGGGTGTAATTCTATCTGCACATAAAACATCAACCAATTACTTTATGCCAAGTTCATTGGTTGTCATCCACTAGCTTCTTGATGATGGTCACCAGGTTGTTGTTGCTCGATTTTGCTTGGCCATTCCCTTATGGAAAATAATCAGAGGAATGGGAGAGGGTGATCCCATAGTAAAAATAGAATTGAGTAATCTCATGGGAAGAGAAATAGGCTAAATTATCTGTCATAATCTTAGTTGGGACCCCAAACCTAGAAATGATGTTTTCTTTAAGGAAATTGCATACTACTTCTGAAGTAGCATGCTTGGATAGAATATTTTCCACCCATTTGGTGAAATAATCTATGGTTGTAAGGATATAATCATGTCCAATGCTTGAAGATGGGTTTATAGCACAAATGAAATCAATTCCCCATTACTGAAATGGCTATTTTATTACCACTGGCTTAAGAGGAAAAGTAGCTAACATGGGTCTTCCAACAAATTGTTGGCATAATTCACATCTTCGTACCCATTTGTATGCATCTTGAAATAGATTAGGCCAATAATACCTAGATCCAAGAATCTTATGGGCAGTTATAGGCACAAAAAAATGTCCTCCATAAGCCAGATTATGGAAGGACTCCAAAAGTTGGTTCTACTGCTCTTTATCCATGTAGTGAACGAACTGTTAAGGTGTGGAGCCTAAAAGCTTCACCAAAGAGCAGATTTGGCAGTTTGTAGGTTTACACAGTCACCAGCATCAGTCAAGAGTGACTGACGTCGATCAAGTGCAGTTTAGGAGATGCCGGTGTAGGCAGAGATCAGCCGACGTTGGTCACAGGCAAGCAGGCAGGAATCGGTGTCGGTTACCTGTGCGTCCAGAGAGCTATTTTTGTGGATAGATCTGAGTGTTTGTATGATGAGATTAAGTCATAGTCTTAAGTCTGCATCTCTATTATTAGTAAGACTATTTTTAGAGCCCTTGTTCAAGAGGCTTAACTGTTGGTTGTAAATGCATGCTCAAGTTTCCTAATTCTATATTAGGATAGATCTTCTTAGCTTATTGTAGTGTATTGGTATGTTGAAGAATAGTATAGAATTGTATAGGTGAATCAATCTAGGTTGTTGGAGTTGATTGTACTTGAGAGAGAGATCTCTTGAGGGAAAGAGATCTAGAGAGAGATCTGTACATCTGAGAGAGGTGTGGAAGAAAGAAGTTTCTTCAATTTTATTCCTTCTGTAAAGAGCTTAATACAAGTTTTCAGGGTGGTTTCTTATATCTTTGGTTATTTTATATTTATCATTCTAGTTACTTATCTATCTGATTTAATTCTATGGTTTATTGCTTTCATAATTGTAATCAAATTGTTGGTTTATCCCCAATAAGTGGTATCAGAGCTTGGTTGCAAGTTCTAGAGATTGATACCAACAAGTGGTATCAGAGCCTTGGTTGCAAGTTTAGAGCTTGATATCCAATAATTGGTATCAGAGCTCAGGTTCACTAACAGGTGGTTCAGATCTGTGTAGTATGTATTGATTATGGGTTACTCATAAGGGTTTCTGCAGGGATTTCTGTTTGAATGGGAGAAGCAATGGCATAAGAAAGTAAACTGAGAATGGAGAAGTTCAATGGCAAAAATTATCAACATTGGAGAATGCAGATAGAGGATTATCTGTATCAAAAAGATCTATACTTACCATTAGGTGGGATTGCAAAGAAGCCCACAGACATGGATGATGAAGAATGGGAAGTTCTTGATAGAAAGGCTCTGGGGTCTATAAGACTGAGTCTTGCATCTACTATGATATCTAATTTATCATAGGCAAAAACAACGGTAGAGTTGATGACTACTTTAGCAAATTTGTATGAAAAACCCTCAGCTTCTAATAAGGTATATCTTATGAAGCAGTTATTTAATTTGCGTATGTAGGAAGGTGGATCTGTATCTAATCATCTGAATGATTTCCATGGAATTGTAAATCAATTAAGTTCAGTCAATATAATGTTTGATGATGAAATTAAAGATCTTTTAATATTATGTTCTTTACCTGAAAGTTGGCATAGCTTAGTAATGGCAGTTAGTAATACTGCATCTGCTTCAAATATTTTAAAAGTAGAGGATGTTGTTAGTGTTATCTTGAATGAGGAAATTCGTAGGAAAAGCACAGAGGAAACATTAGGGAATGCTTTAAGTTTTGAGAGTAGGGGAAAGCAGAAAGAGAAGAGCAAGAAAGGGAGATCAAGATCTAAGTCAAAGGTGAGAGGTAGATCCAAATCCAGAAATGGCAGGAAGCCACAATGTTGGAATTGTGGAAAGATGGGGCACATAAGTAGAGATTACTGGTCAAAGCCTAAGGAGGACAATCAGCATGAAGGAAAAGAAGAAGCAAAGGTTGCAGGTATTGCACAAGATGCTTTAATATTCTCTTTGCATAATAATATAGAATCTTGGGTTTTAGATTCTGGTGCATCTTTTCATGCTACCCCTAATAGAGAATATTTTAGTGACTATATCCATGGAGATTTTGGAATAGTGTAATTAGGGGATGATGAGCCTTGTAAAATTATTGGCAAAGGTAAAGTACAACTGGAAATGCAGAATGGCAACACATGGGTGTTGAGAGATGTTATGCATGTTCCTAGCTTGAAGAGAAATTTGATTTCTATAGGAAAGTTAGGGGATGAGGGTTGTACAGTAACTTTCACAGCAGAATCTTGGAAGGTGACCAAGGGTGCACTTGTAATGGCTAGAGGTAAGAGAGTAGGTACTCTCTATTTATGTAATTGTGTTACTAACAATTCTCCTTCTGTATTATCTACTTCAGATGTGGATGCAAAATTGTGGCACTCAAGGCTTGGCCACATGAGTGAGAAGGGAATGTCAATTCTTAAGTCTAAAGGTAAGCTTTCAAATTTGAAAAGCATGGATCTGGATTTTTGTGAGCACTATGTTTTTTGGAAACACAAGAGAGTGAGTTTTCTTAAGACTGGGTCAACAAAGAAGAAGCATAAGTTGCAGCTTGTTCACACAGACGTGTGGGGACTGGTTCAAGTTGCTTCTATTAGAGGATCACAGTACTATGTTTCATTCATAGATGATGCTACAAGAAAGGTATGGATCTATTGTATTAAGAAGAAATCTGATGTATTTGAGAATTTTAATATTTGGAAAGCTATGGTTGAGAATGAAACAGGTAGAAGATTGAAGTGCCTGAGATCTGACAATGGTGGTGAGTTCTGTAGTTATAAGTTCAACTGGTATTGTTATATGCATGGGATCCATAGGCAAAGGATGGTTCCAAGGACACCTCAGTAGAATGAAATTGCTGAAGGGATGAACAGAACAATCATGGAGCATGCAAGGTGTATGAGATTGCATGCTGGGTTGCCCTTAGAGTTTTGGGCAAAAGTTGTTGACACTACAGTGTACCTGATTAACAGAGGACTCTCTATAGCTCTGGATGGTGGAATTCCAGAAGAGGCATGGACAAGTAAAAAGGTAGATCGCTCATTCCTCAAAGTTTTTGGTTGTGAAGCCTTTGTGCATGTTGATAAGGAAAATAAAAAGAAGCTGGATGCTAAGTCTATGAGGTGCACTTTTATTGGCTATGGCTCTGATGATTTTGGTTTTAGATTTTGGAATCTAGGAACTAACAAGATAATTAGGAGCCATGATGTTGTTGTCAATGAAAGAGTGATGTATAGTGATCAGCTGAAGAAGCTAAATCAATCTGGGCAGAGCAATGGAGAATTGGATGAGGTGACGGTTCAAAATGAGCTCACAGGAAAAATTAATCACATAAATGAAAACACAAAGACCGACATCGGTAAGGAAGGAACCAGCGTCGACAGGATAGAAACCGATGTCGGTCATACAGAGATTGATGTCGGTAAGATAGGCACTGACATCGGTCAGGCAGAATCGACGTCGGCCAGTAACAGGCCTGGAAGTGACCAAGGTCAGTCACTGTCAAAGAATTTGGGTGGACAGTGTGTTGTGGATGAATCTCAAACACCCATCAGGAGGTCAGAAAGGGTAAGTAAGCCTCCAATTAGATATTCTCCTTCATTATTCTATCTATTACTAACTGATGGTGGAGAACCAGAGAGTTTTCAAGAAGCATTACAGGTGGAGTCCAAGAGTCAGTGGGAGTGTGGCATGGTTGAGGAAATGGAGTCCTTAAGAGAGAACCAAACATGGGATTTGGTTGAGTTGCCAGCTGGTAAGAGGACACTGAAGAATAGATGAACCTACAGATTGAAGGAAGGTGAGAATGGATAGATGAGATATAAGGCCAGGTTGGTAGTGAAACGATTTGCACAAAAGCTAGGTATTGATTTTGGTGAGGATTTTTCTCTTGTTGTTAAAATGACTTCTATACGGATTGTACTGTCTTTAGTTGCTATTGAGGATTTGCATCTTGAGCAGCTTGATGTTAAGACAACATTTTTTCATGGAGATTTGGATGAGGAAATATATATGTAACAGCTAGAAGGATTTGAGGTCAAAGGTAAGGAGAAGTTAGTGTGCAGATTGAAGAAAAGCTTGTATGGCCTCAAGCAATCTCCTAGATAGTGGTATTTGAAATTTGATAGGTTTATGACTGAGCATGGATATAATAGGTGTCAATCTGACCATTTCATTTATTTTAAGAGATTGGATAATGGTAGATATATTATTCTATTGTTGTATGTAGATGATATGTTGGTTTCAGGATCACACATGCAAGATATCTCTAAGCTTAAGGTGAAATTAGCTCAAACATTTGCCATGAAGGATTGGGGAGAAGCAAAGAAAATCCATGGCATGAGCATTAAGAGAGACAGGAAAAATCATAGGTTGATTTTGTCTCAAGAGGATTATGTGAACAAGGTGTTGAAATGGTTCAATACAGGATGCAAAACCGGTAAGCACACCTTTGGCTGGACATTTTAAGTTGAGTAAAGAACATTGTCATAATTCACATGATGAGGTAGAGTACATGAGTAGAGTTCCATATTCTTCCACAGTAGGGAGTTTAATGTATGCAATGGTTTGTACTAGACTGGATATTGCCCAAGCAGTGGGAGTTGTAAGTAAGTATATGGCCAATCTAAGAAAGGAACACTGGAAAGTAGTTCAGTGGATCTTTAGATATCTGAGAGGAACCAACAGCTAGAATTTGTGCTATGGAGGTTTAGATACTTCTCTACATGGTTATGTAGATTTAGATATGGCAGGTGATTTGGATGGCAGGAAGAACACCACAAGATATGTTTTCACTGTAGGTGGAATTGCAGTTAGTTGGATATCAAAGTTGTAGAAGGTTGTTGCCTAGTCAACTAAAAAAGTAGAGTATATTACAGTCATAGAGGCTAGCAAAGAGATGATATGGATGACACGGTTCATGGAAGAACTTGGAAAAGAGCAAGAGAGTTGTAGATTATATAGTGATAGTCAGAGTGCAATTCATTTGGCTAAGAATTCAACCTTTCATTCAAGAACAAAGCACATATAGCTTAGGTACCACTTCATAAGATAGGTATTGGAGGATGGTGAGTTGAAGCTAGAGAAGATCCATACAGATAAGAATCCTACTGATATGTTACCCAAGCCGATAACAAAGGAGAAGTTAAATATTCATTCAACTTCTATTGGTCTTCATGATTGAGTTGAAGATGGAGGAGCTAGAAGATGTTGCTGTATAGGTACTGGTGCAGCTGTTTATCTCCAAGTGAGATTTTTAAGGTGTGGAGCCTAAAAGCTTCACCAAGGAGTAGATTTGGCAGTTTGTAGGTTTACATAGTCACCAGCATCGGTCAGGAGTGACCAACGTCGGTCAGGTGCAGTTCAGGAGACACCGATGTCGGCAGAGATCAGCCAACGTCGGTCACAGGCAAGCAGGCAGGAACTGGTGTCGGTTACCTGTGCGTCCAGAGAGATCTTTTTGTGGACAGAACCGAGTGTTTGCATGATGAGATTAAGTCATAGTCTTAAGTCTACGTCTCTATTATTAGTAAGACTATTTTTAGAGCCCTTGTTCAAGAGGCTTAACTATTGGTTGTAAATGCATGCTCAAGTTTCCTAATTCTATATTAGGATAGATCTTCTTAGCTTATTGTAGTGTATTGGTATGTTGAAGAATAGTACAGAATTGTATAGGTGAATCAATCTAGGTTGTTGGAGTTGATTGTACTTGAGAGAGAGAGAGCTCTTGAGGGAAAGAGATCTAGAGAGAGATCTGTACATCTGAGAGAGGTGTGGAAGAAAGAAGTTTCTTCAATTGTATTCCTTCTGTAAAGAGTTTAATACAAGTTTTCAGGGTGGTTTCTTGTATCTTTTGTTCTTTGCTATTTATCATTCTAGTTACTTATCTATCTGATTTAATTCCACAATTTATTGCTTTCATATGTGTAATCAAATTGTTGGTTGATCCCTAATAGGAACACCCCATCGAGGTTCCTCTTATACAGACCATTGTCCTATAGGACAAAATTGGTAGCTTTTAACTTAACAGTCCTCTTTTCTTTACAAGATAGGTGAGTAGGACACTCACCATAAGTAAGGAAATGAGAAATATTTGAATACCACTCATTTGTGGTGGAGACAAAGAGGACTACTGGTGTGTCTTCAATTTTTGCTTCTTCATACCCTACTTCTTTTGGTTTGTTATCATCAATCAATTGGTAAAGACCCCTTCCATGCACAAGCTTTGTTGGTTTGATAACAAGATCAAACTCCTAGATTTTAGCAATACAATTGCCCCTTTTGGTTTTAAACTCTGGCTGAGTTAATATGGATTTGACTGTGGTATCAAAAACCAAGGCAATAGTGTGTGAATTTAGGATGTAAAAATGGAAGTGTTTTACTACCTTTACTTCTACATAAGCATACTTCTCTAGATTTGAATATTTCAGTTCATGAGATTTGAAAGGAAAACTCATGAAGGATAGGGGAGATTCTACACCTTCTTTGTTCTATTGAGCCAGAATTGCTAAAAGTGTGTGCTTAGAAGCATAACTAAATATTGTGAAATCTTTGGTATAATCTGGACAAACCAAAATTGGGGCATGGGCAATAGCTATCTTGATGTCTTGAAATGCTAATTTGCCTTCTTTAGTCTAGCTGAAAGTGGCCTTTCCTTTCATCATGTCCACAATGTGGCGAGTCTTCTTGGTGAACTCAGAAATGAACCTTCATAAAAACTTCACCTTTCTGAAGAAAGAGTGAACTACAGTCTTACTTTTGGGTAGAGTAAGCTCCTAGATGGATTTGAATCTTTTTGAGTCAATCTTTATGCCTTCTTAGGATACAATGTGTCTAAGAAGTTTCCCTTTTGTTACCCTAAAAATAGACTTCTTGGGATTTAGAGAAATGCCATTCTATCAACATCATTCCAATACTTGTTGTAAATGGCACACATGATCAGGATGATGCTTGGAAAAGACTGTTAAATCATCAAGGTACGCTATAATGAACTTACCTATTTCATCTTTGAAAGCAAGGTCCACTGCTCTCTAAAAAGTGGCACTAGCATTTATCAGGCCAAATTACATTCTTTGTTATGCAAAGGTGCCCCAAGGTGTGGTGAAGGTAATCTTATGTTGGTCTACTTTGCCAACTTCCACTTGATTGTATGTTAAAAAGCCATCTAACATTAATAACATCTATGAACTAGTCACCATCTGAAGGACTTTATCCATGATGGGTAGAGGGTAATTATCCTTTAGGGAGGATTCATTCAAATTCCTAAAATCCATGTAAAGACAAATTTTGCCATTCTTTTTTCTCATAGAAACTATGTTTGCAATCCATGTGGAATGATGGATTGTGAAAATTATTCTAGCATTAAACATTTTTTGTATTTTAGATAGAATATTACTTGATATCTTCATATTATACTGTCAGAATTTCTACTTGAAAGGCACCAAATCACTCTTGAGATGAATTTCATGGCAAATTTATTCAGGCTAGAGTGACTTTAGATCATCATAAGAGTATGAAAAAACATCAATGTAATGGCAAAGAAGGGTAATAAATTTGATCTTCTCCTTAGGAGTGCAACACTTCCCAATTTTCACCATCTTGGGATTTTCTTTAGTACCCAAATTTATCTGATCAAACTCTTGGGAGGAGATTGAATCCATTTGTTGCTATTTGATGAACCTATCATGCTTGTTGTTGGGTGAATATTTTGTCGATCAGCTAATTGATGATCAAAATATGTCTCTTTAACCATAGCATAGGGAAATTGGTTAGCCAGATGTGCAGGTTTACTACATCAAAAGGGGACAAATCTCTCCTCTCATCAAGGTGAGGTTCCCTGTAGATATATAGGAGCTATATACTATATATATATAAATAGAAAATAACACTCAAGGGTAAGATAAACCATCCATTCTCTTTTTTCAGAGATAATGTTCACAAATCAAAAGAGAAATACTAATGAAATGATAGAAGACACTCCTCTTCTTTCAAAAGTGTTGTTTAGAATACAAAAGGAATCTTTCAGGTGATGACAAGTAACTGTAACAGGGTGCAGTAACACAATATGATGAAATGAGGCACAAAGTATCTACCTTAACTACTAAAGAGTGAAGTATGAAAGATAATGAGGGCACAAATTCATCCCAAGGTCTTTAAATAGAATATAAAGGATAATGAGGGCACAAAGTCATCCCAAGATCCTTTACACAAGAATAAAAAAGTAGACAAACTAAAGACAATTGTGGCAACACAAAGTCTCTCCACAATTGGCTTTAGGACACCTTCCTGATCACTTTCACTAATTCTACTTATTCAATTAAATGGAAAAAAAACATATTAAGGAAACATACATAAGAACAATTTCCCCAACAACCAAGCTATTCTTGCACAAAGTTTGAAAAGTCACTTGTTTTCTTATTCAAATAATGAAATATAATCAACAATCTAAGCTCAAAGTCTAAGTAATGCCTTTCAATTTGGGCAGAGTTTTGTTTCTGATAATAGAGAGAGATCCATAAAATAATAAGAGAGAGTCCAATATATAGTGCTCCAAGAAATACTTGGGCACTTTGTTTCACAAAAATGTGTTATGATGCATTCAATGCCTTTAATGCATTTAAAATTCTATCCATGGGCTATGCTGGAATCAAGCGTTAGTCTTTAATATGGGCCACCTGATGTGTTTCCTAATGTGCATGCAATTATTTGCTTTACTTGATGTATAAAAATGAGTTATGCCATTAAATGTTCACACTCTTTCGATGTCCACCTAGTGGGCTACTTTACCTTCTAGAAACATATCTTATGCATGGATATTTCTGATCTTTCTCCATCTTTCCCACTTTTCTTGCTGTATTTCATCCTTATCTATGTGATCTGAGCTCTTGAGTTATCTCTTTAGCTGATAGTTGAATTTGTTCACAGGATCTATGCCGTATTTTAAAATCAACATATATTTCATTATCTTAAATTTGACATTTTTAGGGACATCAATGGTTCAATTGTTTCCCTGGTTCAATCATTTTCCTGGTTTAATTGATTCCCTTTGTCTGGTGCCTTCTTTAATCTTTGAACCAATGTTCTCTGCCCTCTGCAAGGGCACCTACCCTTAGTTCACCACCCTCTACAAGGACACTTGTTCTTTTAGCTTTGGGACACTCCTTTGAACCGTCCACATTGAACCTTTGAACCGTTGAACCATTTTGGTTCAAGTTTCAATGGTTTAACGATTCAACGGTTCAATCACTTTATTGCACTTTATCTAGAGCTTCTTTTAAACCATTAAACCCATGAACCTTTGAACCTTTGTTCTCTGCCCTCGACAAGGGTACTTTGGCTTGTGGGCCTTGGGGCATTCCTTTGAACTGACCGCTTGAACTGACCGATTGAACCTTTGAACCATTTTAGTTAAAGGTTCAATGGTTCAAACACTTTCTTGTGTTCCATTCATTCATTTGACCACTTGAACCAATCACGTTAAACCAACAACGTTGAACCTTTGAACCTTCCTTTGGAATCATCCATCACTGCTTCTTTCTTTGCTTGAGGCTACTTTCCACTGACATCAGCAAGTGACACGTGGCATCTTCTACTATGAAATAGGTGAGGACACTTGGTAGCTTTTGCTAGGTTTTACAAAGGACATGCAGTGACTTCCACTACAACTTAGATATCTTTTGAGATTCCTATAGAAGATGACACGTGGTGGATTCCACTAAGTTTTGTAGATGACACATGGCACATTTTTCTTTGACTTTATGAGGGACATGTGGTAGCTTCTACTATAACTTTATGAAGGACACGTGGCACGTTATATTATAATTTGAGGTTTGATCTTTCTTGGAGGGAACTTACCCTTTGAGGTCTTGAGAAACTATCTACTTTGGGTCGGGGAGAGCCCCCTGTAAGGATATCTGCCCTTCGGAGTCTTTTGGATGGCCTTCAGGATTTTATTTTATTGGTGGACTTTTACTTTGGGATTTCTCCCCAAGTGAATTTATTCGAACAAAATGTCTGAAGGACTTGTGCCTTGTTTACTTTTTCACAGGAACTTTTCCAAAAGAATTACCTACTCTTCACTTGGTCTTTGAAATGGTTTGCTTGTTCCCTACCTACCCTCTATAAGGGCTATTTGTCCTTGGTTTAGTGCCCTTTGCAAGGGAACTTGTCTTGGTTCAGTGCCCTTTCAGATTTTTGCAACGGTCCATTTTGGTTTCCAAGTGCCCTTCGCAAGGGCACTTGTCCTTTGGGCTCTTTGGAAGACCCCTTTGAACTTCTCGATTGAAAAAATGACTAAGTGGTGAACCTATTTCTTTCCTATAAAATCTATAGAAACCAACCTGCAAAGTCCATATAAATGAGTTTTTAGATCTAGGGGAGTTTGTAGAAGTGAGAAATTAGCCTATAGAGTCCATAGTTTTGAGGTATTGAGAGTCTGTAGATTTGAGTCTGCCTACAGAGTCCATAGAAACCAAGTCCGTAGTTTTCTCTAACTTTGAAAGAGTCCATAGAAATCTAGCTGGTGGAGTCCATAGAAACCATCTGTGAAGTCCGTAGTTCCACCCTGAAAAGTTCATAAAAATGAGTTCATAGAACTTGGGGAGTCCATATATTTTAGTCCGTAGAATTGGCAGAGTCTGTAGATATGGCCTACAGAGTCCATAGAAATGGGCTTGCAGAGTCTATAGAAATGGGCCTATAGAGTCTATAGAACTTGAAAAAGCTTTAAAAAATGGATAATTTGAATGCCTAGAACAATTTTTGAGAAGGGGAGAGAGGATTTTTGTTTGTTGGACCAAAATAGTTCAAATGTTGTCCCAAAAATGATTGATATTTTTGGGGGACAACAACTGACTCTAGTTGGGGAACTTCCTTCAATTGAAAACTTAGAATAGCTAAGGGGAGTAGAAACCAGAATTCTAGTGCATTGAAGTGTGCCATTGGGCTATGGAGTCAGGCTACCCAAAAAAAAGGAGACAAAAACAAAAATGAAAGCACAAAAATAGAACTAAAGACTATACAAATATACATATGTACAAGCTGATCTTATCTAGTTCTTCACAGATTGAAGTGCTTCAGATGTTACCCACTATGAGGCAATGAAAAGGGTGTACCATCTTGATAAATTAGAAAGAAACCATCATGTCCCCAAAATTGGTGATGGGCAAATGGAACTCTCCACTAGGAATCACATTTTATGTGCATTCCTTTTGGTTCTCTCTTCTTGCCCCATGGCAAGATGTGGTCTCCAATTTGGAAACCATAAGTCCTTGCTCTCTTGGCAAAGATTTCCTTTTCCTAACTTTGGCATGCAGTAGTATGGTCCACTACCACAACTTGCTATCCTTTTGGTTCAGTCTAGCACATGTTTTTATTGTCCCCCTCAGATACCTGATAAACCATTGGTTTAGTATCTCCTTTGACATGAAAGAGTTTGACATCTTCATCTTGAGTAGCCTTCAATTTAGGTGGCAAAAATTCATACTCAAGAGTGTTTTTGGTGTTGCTAAACTACAACTTACATGAATAAGGAAGAATATCTCCTTGAGGAGATATCAACACCATCCCGGATCTAGCACCAGTAGAGGAATTACTACCATCGAATTCCTAGATCCAAACATCATCAAAAACTGATCTTCTATCAAATTTCTCTTTATTAGAGATGGAAGATCCTTTTTCATCTATATTGTGCCTTCCTAATTCTTTTGATGTCTTATTTGAATCCATCTTTGGATCACCAACTATAGGACTTTCATCTATAGGAACATGAACACCCTCTGTGGTCAAGAAGTAATTACCCCTGCTTGAAGACTTAAACAAAATTTGAGCTGTAGGGGCTGATGTCTAAGTGACAACATATTTTGATTCCTTTTCAAGAAGCAACCTCTAAATGATGCCTTTGACAGGGATCCTCACTTTAGATAGGTCCATGCTCAATTCTCCACCAACATCCTTGCAAAAATTTCACCCCAGAAGAATGCCGTATGAGGTTGGAACATCAACCACTATAACTATCATCTTGATTCTTTTGTCTGGGTATGCTGCAAATGCAAATTGGGCATCCTTGATTTATCCCAATAGAGTTACTTGTTTTTTCTCCATGGAGAAGCATCTCCCAAAAGTCTTGGTCAACATGAGTCCAAGAGATTCTACCACCTTGGCAGGCATGACATTGCCAGATGCACCTGATTCTATGATGTAATTGCTCAATTTATGACCATTTATTAACAAGGAAACATAGAAAGGATTTATTTTCCCAAAGGCAACTAGAGGAGTAATGAAAATATTGTTTGGGATGGAGATGTTCCTTGGGGAATCATGAGTTACCTTTTTAACATCTTGTCTTACAGGGATGGCTTTATTCTTCACACATTGAACTAACCTATCCAACTGTTCAAGATTGGCTTGTAGGAATTCAAATTCAGACATTTGAATTTTGGTCTTCTTGACATGGTTGATTATGTCAAATGACTAAAATGGACTAGGAAGAGAGGATAGGATTTCATCTTTTTGTTTTTTGGGAGGAGGAGGACTGATTTACGAAGATGAAGTAGAAGGTGTAGAGATGTTTGATGTACTTACCTTTCCTGCAATCACCAAGTCCTTTGGCTAAAAATGTAGAGTGGTTCCCCGCTTAGTAATTGAAATTGATGGTTGAGGTCACTCCTCTATTCTTTCTTTATCAGCTTGCTGGGCTGACTGATTCTTGGACCGGGTGAGCACAACATATGATCCCTCATCTACTTTACCTTCACTTTTGGGTTCATCCTGATAATTTAGGAAACCAATGTTGGAATCACCAGCTAATTCTTCTTCTTCCTTAATGAAGAGATTAGCATCATTTTCTTGCTCAAACTCATGTTGGAAAGAGAAATCATGTTTTATTTCTATATATCTAACTACTGAGTTGGTTGGAGGTGCTTCAAGGGCAAGGTTCCTCTGTGGGGGAGGAAGATGATTTGGCTACCCTTGATTCTTGGTAGCATTGCCTTGATATGACTAGTTTTGAAATGTCCTCCTTGGTATATATTGATTAGGAGGAATAGACATACCTTGGTTCATTTGTCTTTTCAAGGCTAGTAGTTCATTTACTAGCTTTTGCACCATTTGATCAGTGGTGCCTATAGGTGAGCATCCAAAATATGAAGAAGATTTACTTTTGTTTAGGTCTCTCCTTATCTTTCCTACCAAGATAAGGTCATCTTCTACCTTAGTAGCCAAATCCTGAGCTAAAACAAGGTATATTTGGCCAACACGTCTCAGTAAAAAACTCACTTCAAGTAGCTATGATTTGATGAAGAAGCACTTGAGATTCTCAAGTGTAGGCTGAGCAATGATAGGAATCCAATTCTTGAGTTTGTCAAACTTAGCAATGAAATCCCTCATAGGCTCATGAGATTCTTTCATCTATGTGAGCTAGGATAGAAAAGCATGTGCATCTTCTGTAGGCTTGAACCTGGCTTCAAATTTGGCTTTAAGAGTATCCTAGTCAATCACTGATCTAGCTTGTAGATGGTAGAACTAGTCTATAACAACACCTTGTAGTGTTTCCATGAAAATCCTAACTACCACATCCTCAAATTCCACTCCTATTATGCCATAGGCTATGCTGAAGGCTACAATGTGTTCATCAGGGTGAACTTTCCCATCACCATAGAATTTGAGGAAATTATTTCTTAAGCTTCATGGAAGTTCATGCAGGGGTGGAGTCAAATTGAGTAGGCTAAAAGAGTTACCCCAAGGGCCTTGAACTGCCATTATATGACTATGAAAAGGTGGAATAATAAATCTCATAGGGGTAAGTATTGACAAAGCTTTATTGATAGCAAAAATGGAGGCTTTGCCCGGTAATGGAGACTTGAATTTAGTAGGAGGAAAGCTCCTGGTTCATTGGAGGAGAGATGGTGAAGGAAATAGATCAAAATTACTTTGTTGTACCAACTCAAATACAAAATTGATAATACATTTAGCCCTTTGGCTTCGCATATAGCGTGGAGTTGCCAGATTGTAAAACAAAAATGGGAAAGAACTGGCCTTACTTTAGCTTAAAGCTTGAGGCTTCAAATTGTGCATTCTATCCCAGTTGGCATGGAGGTGGAGGGAGATGGTAAGGCTATAATGATAATGGGTAAGATATAGAATGGAGTCACTAGAGTCTATAATGAATAAGGGTAGGGACTGCTTCAATCTGAAACTTGAGGCTTCAGATTGCACGTTCATCCCTAGTGGAGTCACTAAAAATTATTGGGTGAATTTTTTGTTGATCAACTAACTGATGAGCAAAATAGGTCTCTTTAACCATAACATAGAGACAGATGTGCAGGTTTACTACATCAAAAGGGGACAAATCTCTCCTCTCATCAAGGGGATATTCCCTATAGATATGTAGGAGCTATATACTATATATATATATATATATATAAACAAAAAATAACACTCGAGGGTAAGATAAACCATTCATCTCTCCTTTTTTAGAGATGATGTTCACAAATCAAAGGAGAAATCCTGATGAAATGACAGAAGACACTCCTCTTCTTTCAGAAGTGTTGTTCAACAGATAAAAGGAATCTTTTTGGTGATGACAAGTACTTGTAACAGGGCGCAGTAACACAACAAGATGAAATGAGGCACAAAGTCTCCACCTCAACTGCCAAAGAGTGAAGTACAAAAGACAATGAGGGCACAAAGTCATCCTAAGGTATTTTACATAGAAACTAGATATACAAAGGATAATGAGGGCACAAAGTCATCCTAAGATCCTTTACATAGGAATAGAAAAATAGACAAACTAAAGACAATTGTGGCAACACAAAGTCTCTTCACAATCGGCTTCAGGACACCTTCTTGATCACTTTCACTAATTCTGCTTATTCAATTAAATGGACAAAAACTGTATTAAGGAAATAGACATAAGAATAATTTCCCCAACAACTAAGCTATTCTAGCACAAAGTCTAAAAAGTCACTTGTTTTCTTATTCAAATAATGAAATATTATCAACAATATGAGCTCAAAGTCTCAGTAATGCCTTTCAATTTGGGTAGATTTTTGTTTTTGATAATAGAGAGAGATCCCTAAAATAATAAGAGAGAGTCCAATATATAGTGCTCCAAGAAAGACTTGGGTGCTTTGTTTCAAAAAAATATGTTACGATGCATTCAATTCCTTTAATGCATTTTAAATTCTATCCATGGGCTATGCTAGAATCGAGTGTCAGTCTTTAATATGGGCTATCTGATGTGTTTCCTAATGTGCACGTAACTATTTGCTTTACTCAATGCAAACAAATGTGTTACGCCATTGAATGTTTGCACTCTTTTGATGTCCACCTGGTGGGCTACTTTACCTTCTAAAAACATATCCTATGCACATATATTTCTGATCTTTCTCTATTGTTCCCCCTTTTCTTGCTATATTTCATCCTTATCTATGTGATTTGAGCTCTCGAGATATCTCTTTAGTCGGTCATTGAATTTGTTCATAGGATCTGTACCATATTTAAAAATCAATAGATATTTCATTATCTTAAATTTGACGTCTACAAGGACGTCAATGGTTCAATCATTTCCCTAGTTCAATCACTTTCTTGGTTCAATCACTTCCCTTTGTTCGGTGCTTTCTTTAATCTTTAAACCAATTTTCTCTGCCCTCTACAAGGGCACCTACCCTTAGTTCACCACCCTCCACAAGGGCACTTGTTATTTCAGCTTTGGGACACTCCTTTGAATTGTCCATGTTGAACCTTTGAACCTTTAAACCATTGAACCATTTTGGTTCAAGGTTCAATGGTTCAATTGCTTTATTTCTCTTTGTTTGGAGCTTATTTTGAACCATTGAACTCGTGAACCTTTGAACCTTTGTTCTCTACCCTTTGCAAGGGTACTTTGGCCTGTGGGCCTTGGGGCAATCCTTTGAACTGACCGCTTGAACTGATAGATTAAACCTTTGAACCTTTGAACCATTTTGGTTCAAGGTTCAATAGTTGAATGGTTCAATGGTTCAAGAAATTTCTTGTGTTCCATTCATTCATTTGACCACTTGAGCCAACCACATTAAAAATTTGAACCTTCCTTTGGAATCAGCTATCACTGCTCCTTTCTTTGCTTGAGGCTACTTTCTACTGATGTTATCAAGTGACACATGGCATCTCCTACTATGAAACAGGCGAGGACACTTGGTAGCTTCCATTGGGTTTTACAAACGACACGTGGTGACTTCTGTTGAAACTTAGATATATTTTGAGATTCCTATGGAAGATGACACATGGCGGCTTCCATCGAGTTTTGTAAATGACACGTGGGATGTTTCGCTTCGACTTTATGAGGGACATGTGGTAGCTTCATTTGTAAATTTATGAGGGACATGTGGCACATTCCTCTAAAATTTAAGGTTTGATCTTTCCCAGAGGGAACTTTCCCTTCAGGGTCTTGAGAAACGGTCCACTTTGGGTTGAGGAGAGCCCCCCGCAAGGGTATCTACCCTTTGGAGTCTTTTGGATGGCCTTTAGGCTTTTATTCTATTGGCAGACTTTTACTTCAGGCTTTCTCCCCAGGTGAATTTCTTTAGACAAAATGTTTGAAGGAATTCCTTCAGACATTTTGTCTGAAGGACTTATGCCTTGTTTACTTTTTTGTGAGAACTTTTTTGAAATAATTCCCTGCTCTTCACTTAGTCTTTGAAATGGTCTGCCTATTCCCTACCTGCCCTTTGTAAGGGCCGTTTGTCCTTCGTTCAGTGCCTTTCACAAGGGAACTTGTCTTGGTTCAGTGCCCTTTCAAATTTTTACAATGGTCCATTTTGGTTTCCAAGTGTCCTTTGCAAGGGTACTTGTCCTTCAGGCTCTTTGGAAGACCCCTTTGAACCTCTCGATTGAAAAAATGACTAAGTGTTGAACCTATTTCTTTCCTAAAGAATTTGTAGAAACTAACCTGTTGAGTCTATAGAAATGAGTTCGTAGATCTGGGGGAGTCTATAGAAGTGAGAAACTAGCTTGCAAAGTCTATAGTTTTGAGGTCTTGAGAGTCCATAGATTTGAGTCTACCTACAGAGTCTGTAGAAACCAAGTCCATAGTTTTCTATAACTTTGAAAGAGTCCATAGAAATCTAGCTGGTGGAGTCTATAGAAACCATCTATGAAGTCCATAGTTCCACCCTACAAAGTTCATAGAAATGAGTTTGTAGAACTAGGAGAGTCCATAGATTTAATTCCATAGAACTGGTAGAGTCTGTAGATATGGCCTATAGAGTCCGTAGAAATGGGCCTACAGAGTCCATAGAAATGGGCCTATAGAGTCTGTAGAACTTGAAAAATCTTTGAAAAATAGAGAATTTGAATGCCTAGAACAATTTTTGAGAAGGGGAGAGAGGATTTTGGTCTGTTGGACCAAAATAGTTCAAATTTTGTCCCAAAAATGACTGATATTTTTGGGGGACAACACTTGTCAAATAGTTTCTCAAGGAAAACCAATCCTTTGGTAATTTTATTCCCCTTTAGCTATATGAATTCTTCACCCACGTCTAAATTTGTTTTAGGGGCTGATTGAAGTTTCTGAGGGTCACTACCTTTGAAGTGAAGCTGTTCAAAGCTGTCTTTTTGTTTTAGAAAGGTGATGATTTGGTGGTCACCATTGAACACTTGCCAATGATTGGCATTGTTAGGCACACTTGGTTGGAAGACTAGTTCAATAGTGTACTTGTCTCCCTTAAAATCTTGGTGAGGAACCAAGAGAGTCACTGAAATAGCTAATGCATCAACTCAGTCATTGAATTCCCTAGGTACTATAGAGATACTGAAAGCATCAAAGCTTTCAATTTGATCCCAAACTAGATTGTGGTAATGGTGAAACCTCTCATTTTTGGTTTGATACAAGTTCTTGGCCTAGCAAACCACTAGCTCAGCATCTCCTTTGGCATGAAGGAGTTTGACACCTCTGTATTTAGCAACCTTCAATCCAAGTAGCAATGATTTATATTCAGTAGTACTGTTGGTATTACTAAGCTATAATTTATAAGAGAAGGGGAAAATATCTCCTTGAGGAGATATCAACATAATCTCAGCTCCTAAACTAGTAGAAGAATAGCTTCCATCAAATTCTAGAATCCAAACGTCATCAGAAAATAATTTTTCTTAGATTTCTCTTTAATTGGATGGGAGTATTCTTCTACACTTTTACTACATTATACAAACCCTTCTACTATTCTGTCTGAACCAATTTTCAAATTGTCATTAATAGAAGTTTCATCAGCTCAAATAAGAACATCCTCTATAGTCAAGAAGTAATTACCCATGCCTGAAGACTCAAACAAAATTTGAGCTTTAGGTGCTGATGTTTGAGTGACAACATATTTTGCCTCCTTCTCATGGAGCAATCTCTGCATCACACCTTTGACTGGGATCCTTGCTTTAGATAGGTCCATACTTAAGTCACCACCAATATCCTTGCAAAAATTTTGCCTAAGAAGAATGTTGTATGAGGCTAGGACATTGGCCACCAGGACTATCATCTTAATCCTCTTATTCGAGAATGCCACAAATGCAAATTGGGCATCCTTAATTTATCCCAATAGTGGCACTTGTTTGTTCTCCATGGAGAAACATCTCCCAAAGGTCTTGGTTAGTGTGCATCTAAGAGATTCTACCACTTTGGTAGGCATGACATTGTCAACTTGAGTCTATGATACAATTGTTTAGCTAGTGTCCATTTATTAGTAGGGAGACATAAAATGGTTCTATCCTCCTAGGAGTAGCAGGAGAAGCAATGACAGGGTTATTCTGAGTGGATGTGGGAGTCACCTTTGGAACAATTGGTCTTATAGGGATAGTTTTATTCTTTACACATTGAAACAACTTATCCAACTACTCAGGGTTAGATTGCAAGAATTCAAATTTAGACATTTGAATTTTTGTTTTCTTGAAATGGTTAATTATATCAAATGTCTGAAATGTATTATGAATAGGGGAGGGTAGTTCATCCTTCTAGTTTTTAGGAGGGGTAGTACTGGTCTACGAATTTGAAGCAAAAGATGAAGGAAAACTTGATGTACTTACCTTTTTAGTGATCACCAGGTCATTTGATTGAAAAGGTAGAGTGGTTCCCCACTTAGAAATTGAAATTGTTGGTTGAGATCACTCCTCTATGTTTTCCTTATCAACTTGTTGGGTTAACTAGTTCTAGGACCAGGTGAACACAACATATGATCCATCAAACACTTCACCTTTACTTCTGGGTTCATCTTGGTAATTCAAGAAAATGATGTTGGAGTCACCAGCTAATTCCTTTTCTCCCTTTGTGAAGAGATTAGCATCATCTTCTGGGTTTAACTCAGGCTAGAAGGAGAAATCAGATTCTATTTCAAGATATCCAACTGCTGAATTGGTTGAAGGTGCTTCAATGGCAAGTTTCCCCTATGGGGGAGGAAGATGATTTGGCTACCCTTGATTCCTTGTAGCATTTCCTTGATATGACTGATTAAGAATGTCCTCCTTGGTATATCTCAGTATGAAGGAGGAGCAGATATCTTGTGCACCATTTGCTTCCTAAGAGCTAGCAACTCATTTTCCAACTTTTGCACCATTAGATCAGTGGTGCCTGTAGATGGATATTCAAAGGATGAATAAGATTTACCTCTCTTAAGATCTCTCCTTATATTTCTTGCCAAGATAAGGTCATCTTCAACCTTAGTGGCCAAATTCTAAGCAATAGTGAGATCTATGTGGCCAGCTTGTCTTAGCAAAAAACTCACTTCAGGCAGCTGAGAATTGATGAAAAATATTTAAGGTTCTTAGCTATTAGCTGAGAAATGGTAGGAATCCTATTTCTTAGCTTGTCAAATTTGGCAATGAAGTCCCTCATAGGTTCATGAGGCTCCTTCTTCATTTGTGTGAGTTGGGCTAGCAAGGCATGTGCATCTTCTGCAAGCTTGAACCTGGCTTCAAATTTGGCTTTGAGAGTGTTCTAGTCAGTCACTAACCCAGCCTGTAGATGGTAGAACTAGTCTGCAACAGCACCTTATAATGTCTCTACAAATAGCCTAACTACCACATCCTCATAATCCACACCTATCACACCATAGGCTATGCTTAAGGCTACAATATGTTTATCAGGATGAACTCTCCCATCACCAAAGAATTTGGGAAAATTCTTCCTTGAATTGCATGGTAGCTCATTTAGAGGTGGAGTTAAATTGAGTGGGCCAAAAGAGTTACCCCAGGGGCCTTGAACCACCATGATTTGATTACTAAAAGGAGGGATAAAAAATGTCTAAGGGGTATGTATTGACAAAGCTCTGCTAACAATAGAAATGGACACTTTGCCTGGTAATGGAGACCTGACTTCTGTAGGATGAAAACTCCTAGTTTGCTAAAGGTGAGATGGTGAAGGGAAAAGATCAAAAACACTTTACTGTACCAACTCAAATACAGGGTCAATAATACCTTTAGATCTCTAGCTTCTTGTATATCATGGATCTACTAGAGTGTAAAACTAAAATGGATAAGGATAGGGACTGCTTCAATTTGAAGCTTGAGGCTTTAAACTGCACAAAACATTCCCCAACGGAGTCACCAAAAAATTATTGCATGAATATTTTGTCACCAGCTAACTGATGGGAAAAATAGGTTGTTTCAAACACAACATAGGGAGATTGATCAGCCAAATGTGTAGGTTTACCACATCAAAAGGGGACAAATCTCTCCTCTCATCAAGGGGAGGTTCCCTATAAATATGAGGTGCTATATACTATATATATAAGTAGAAAATAACACTTAAGGGTAGGGTAACACCATCCATCTCTCTTTTTTTAGAGATGTTGTTCACAAATAAAGGAGAAATCCTAGTGAAAACATAGAAGGCACTTCTCTTCTTTCAGGAGTGGTCTGTAGCAGACAAAAGGAATCATTTCTGGTAGTGATAAGTAAATGTAACAGGGTGTAGTAACCAATAGAATGAGGTGTAGCAAAAAGTCTCCACCTCAACTACCAAATAGTGAAATATGAAGGACAATGGGGGCATAAAGTCATCCCAAGATCCTTTACATAGAAATAGAAAAAAAACATGCTAAAGACAATTGTGGCAGCACAAAGTCTTTCCACAGTTGACTTCAGGACACCTTCCTAGTTACTTCCACTAGTTATACTTGTTTAATTAAATGGACAAGAACGCATTCAAGAAATAGACATAAGAAAAATTTCCTAAATAACACAAGCTATTCCATCACAAAGTCTGAAAGGTCACTTGTTTTCTCATTCAAATAAAGAAATATGATTAATAATCTAAGCTCAAAGTCTCAGAAAATGCCTTTCTATTTGGGTAAAGTTTTGCTTCTATATCAGAGAGATATCCTTTGCATAAAATAAGAGATTACAATATATATCACTCCACAAAAGACATGGGTGATTTGTTTCATGGAATGGCCCATGCTGCATTCAATGCCTTGAATGTATTTTTAGTATTGTGAAGGGGCCATGCTGGAATAGGGCATTAGCCTTGACTTTGGTGTACACAATCATCTCGGATGTCTTCTCCTCAACATGGGTCATCTGGTCTATCTCCAGATATGTATGCAGCTATCCACTCACTTTTATTCAAAGGGAGAAAAATAGGCTGCACCTTTTAATGTTTTCACACTCAGATGTCTACTTGGTGGACTGTTCCACCTACTGGAATAACTCCCCTGTAGATATTTTAGTATCTCCTCTAGATTTTCCTCTTTCCTGTTGCAATTTGAGCTCTCAGGCCTTTCAACATTCCCTCAAATATTTTGTCCAAAGGATTTCTCTTGTGAAATTTTGCCAAAAAAATATTTTCAAAAGATATCCTTTTGTTCCTTGCAATTGTACCGACTGATTGAACCAACAATGGTTCAATGGTTCAATGGTTCAATATTGTGTTCTGCTCATTCAATTGACCACTTAAACTAACTGCTTTGAACCATTCATTTGAACAAACTGATTGAGCCAACTCTTTGAACCTTTATTAAACTCATTGAACCTTGAACCTTTAAACCATTTTGGTTCAAGGTTTAATGGTTCAATGGGTTAAATCTTTCTTCTTTGAATTCTTCTTTCATTTAAGTCTTTTGATCTTATTGAACTCATTAAACCTTTGAACCCATTGAACCATTTTGGTTCAAGGTTCAATGGTTCAACCATTCAACCTTTACTCTTTGAAGCCTTTTTTTCTTTAAGTCCTTTGAAGCCGTTAAAATTTGAACTTGCCAAAGCACTTAACTCTTTTAAGTCTGCCGATGTCATTAAACCTTTAAACCTATTGAACCTTTGAAGGCAGGGTTCAATGGTTCAATCTTTTGTTTGAAGCATACCGATGAGTCTTTTGATTGAACCTTAGTGTTGAACCAGCCTTGAAAATGCCTAAGTGTTGGAACTTCTTTCTGAGAAAGCCTGCCTGTTGAACCTGTGAGTTCTCTAGCTAAGACGACTCAAATAATTGAAGAATTTGAACACTCAAAACATTTTAAGAGAGGGGAAGAGATAATTTTGGTCTGTAGGACCCAAAATAATTGATATATTGTCCCCCAAAATGAGTGATGGTTTTTTGGGAACAACAATGTGTTTGCATCCTCATCTAATAATGTTGTGCCAAAAAAGGTTTCTTATCTAGATTTAAAGCAATAAAAAAACACATATAAAACAAGTATTCTAAACATTATACCAAAATTTACTAAGAGAACAAGTGAAATATTAAGGGAAATAATTTGAGACAAAGTGATTAACTTACCTCCTATACATCTTATACGTAGATTTAAATACTATTGTGCATATCATATAATGCAAGGGCACCATACAAACCATTTCTTGGATTTAAAGAAAGGATATAATGTATAATTGATAGTGGAAATCCTCCACTTGATTACACTCACCAGGAGACATAAAAGGTCTCAAATATCCAAAAAAAAACCAAAAAATCAAAAACATTCAAAAATCCAAAAACACTTTTGGCACTTACATGTTCTATCAGCTCCTTGGCATCTATGTGTTAATTCCATGTTAATGGATATAATATCAATTAATTATACATACACATGTTTTGTGATTCTACTTGACTGTGATATATAAATACACACATACATGATATATTCCTATTTTAGATGTTGGCCTTCCCTCTAATCATGCCATGCATACATTGGGGGCATCCACTAAATTTATCTTGATACACACAGGTTATATGATTTAGTGGTCACTCTACACTATCATGTTTGAGCTTACATATGTTCTTACACATGCCTTTATCCATGATTATATATTACACAAGGTAATTGATATGATGTACACTTGAAATTTTTTCCTAAAACATTGGATCCATGGGCTACTATGACATGTTTATGCTGGTTACTTATGATTTACTTTATGCACTTCCTTGAGTGTCTTGCCTTGTTATTGTCTTTCTTGTTCAAGCATTTGAATATTCTACTTTTATTGTGGACCTTGTGCCTATGTATAATTTCATTGACATTTGGATAAGTCATTTTTTTTGCATGCACATTTGAATATGTCATCCTTTATTTTGTGGAGAATTGACAAAGTCATGTTCCTTAAATTTGTGACATTTGGATATGCCCCTTGTTTACATTCTTCTTGGACCATTGCCTTTTGAATTTCTTTTGAGTGATATTGCGTGTGTGCTTGTTTTATTGTTGAGATTATATTGTTAATATCTAGATGTTGCCATGATACTTATCATGAATATTAGGTATTCATGTGATCACATTTGCTCTATGTGATTTAATATTATATCTACCTAGACATGTTATTTATACATCTACATGGTTACAATCATAGATTATACAATTGTCTTATCATTTTGAGTCAAGGTAAGTACCATCTAATATATTTCCCTCACATCAAATGGTGGTATATTAGTGGGGTCATGTCATAGAGACATGTTATTCACATTTGGCACGATTTTTATATTTTTTGGGGGCATGTCATATGGGCATGGGTTCCACACATTCAAAATTTTCATATTTAGTGGGGGCATGCTTTAGAATCATGTTATCGACACTCCTTACGTATATGGTAATTATATTAGTTTTCAGATTTAGTGGGGGCATGTCATATGGGAATGGCTTCCATACATTCACAAATTTTATATTCAGTGGGGGCATGCTTTGAAAGCATGTTATCCACACCTATTCAGTATTCAACATCTCTGAATTATAGTGGGGTCATGGTTTGGAAACATGTTCTCCACATTGGTACTTATATAAATTTTCATATTTATCCATATATAGTGGGGGAATGATTTATAAGTATGTTATCCACACTTATACAATTTTTTTAATTGGCTAAAGCACATAGTTATATGATTCAAATTCACAGTTTTAGTAAAATTATATACATTGGTACCTATTGACAAAATTTGACTTTTAGGTCAAATTGGGGCATCCCTAGTAAAAAATTATCTTTTAGATGTTTTAGTGGGGTTAATATATTTTCATGAAGTATTCATAGGTCATTTTATGCCATTCAATGTTATATTAGCCTTGGTCACTTATTTCATTAGCCTATCATGTCATTTTAGGTCATTTTAAAGGTCAAAATAGTGTATTTAATGAATTATACAAGTTTTTTTGGAAATTTGAAGGTGTAAAAACATGATTTCATGTACCATGTGTCCTTATAAGTCTTAAATAACTAAAAAAAACTAATAATTTATAGTTCCATCAAAATAAAATTTAGTTTTCTTAAAGAGAAAGAAGAATTTGGCATTTATACAACATATAGGGAAGTGTCTCATGTGGAAAAAGATCTTGGGGGTATATTCACCTTCAAAATACTAATATATACACTTGGTTTGATCTATAAGTTACATTTTGAGGCCAACATTATTCTTCTCATTTCTTTTTTTTGGACAAACTAAAGTAACCTTCAGGTTTTTTCTCAGTACAAACAACCCATTAGGTTTCAGGAAAAAATATTTTGGGAGATGATAATATACTAAAAAAATTATTTTTCGTAGAAATATTTTGGATAATTATCAAATTTGATTTATTAGTCATCCATTTGAAGTTGACTATGCAAATCTACTTGTCATCTTGTGCACCCTATGGGTTTTGCTCTTGTTTGGGAGATTCCATACAATTCACTTGATAAGTTTGGTTCCATAACATATTGGTTTCCTCATAATATGTTTTAAATTATTATTTACATCTTTAAAGTTTATTTGATAAGTTTAATATCTCACTTTTCAAGAATGTACCTCTATGAGCAGTTTCAATTATTTCCCCACTTGCAAGAGTTTGAATTCCATATAGAGGTTTCATGTAAATGAAAAATGATGTCCCACATGTCTAAAATCCATTTTACCACCACTTAATATTTTTAGTTTCATCATACCATGTTTTGTACCAAACTCTCAATCTTTCCATTCCCATAGTCAACTCTTCATTCAATTTCATTTACAGTCACACAAGCAAAGCTTATTTAGCATGTCTATAGAGTTGTTATGAAGATAAATCAATTTTTTAAAGACACTGGGAGTTGAAAAAAATCCTTTTTGATGCTTGGAGAAGTTAAATTTTGATCATGATCCCATCCACCATGCTAGATCAGTCATTGAGCATTCTACTTGCCTTATTTCATATGGATAGCCACCTACAGGTGTTTACAAGAAGTTTCCATGTTTAGATAGATGTTTTGGAATTTTTTTCAAGACCTAAAAAAGGACAAAAATGTTTTTAAGGATTGATAGTAAGTTTATGTTATTCTTGAGGTCATTCACCCACACATGTACTCTAATTCTATTCACTACCATTGCACACAACTCATGCACATATACAAAAACCTCCTTGATGATGTCATGTTATGATTGAAAATTTGAAATGTGTTTCAATATTAATAACAATAGTGATGAATTTAAATACTTGGTGAGGGTATATAAAGTGTCACAAGTATAAGTGTCTTACATAATTCCCATGTTTCTTTCACTGCAATATGCATCATATTGTCCACCTATAGGTGGGATTATAGGGATAAAAGTGTCTGCACAAATAAAGAGGAACATGGTAATAATTTCTTAAGGTATTCGGTTAATGAGAATACCATGGAAAATTGATTTGTGAATATATATTTGTGGACATATTTTAGGGTCAATCTAAAGGGATGGTAACTAAGTTTTAGAGATCTAATCCCTAAAATGACAAACCAGAGGTCCTGGGGGGTTTTTGTTTTACCCTACAACATGATTGTAAGTAGTCTAAAAGATTTAAAATATGTGAGTTTAGTAGCCTCCATATATAATATTAACCATGGAAAGGATGAGCTTAATAATATGGGTGTAAGGTGATGTTTTGGGGGTTCAGAGTTCTCTAAAAACACATTAAAACCCTGCATTCTCATCTACAAGTTTGGAGTTTTAGATGACATCTGATATCCTAACGAGCAACATGTTGGGTGAATATTTTGTCGTCAACTAACTGATGACAAAATGAGGATATCAGCCACAACATAAGGGAGATTTACACCACGAGGAGTGTGGCTTTACCAGATCAAGACGAGGTAAATCTCTCCTCTCATCAAGGGGAGGTTCCCTATCAATATTTACGTGCTGAATATATGGTTAAGCAGAAAATAACACACGAGGGTGGTATAACAGCATTTACCTCTCTTCTTTCAGAGGTAATGTACAAAGAACAAAAGAGGGAAAATCTTAGTCTTTAAGCTAACAGCATTCCTCTTCTTTCAGGAATGATATCAAACGAAGAGCAAGAGATTACCTGAAGTAACAAGGTCACAAGAACGCTCACGCAAGCGCAAAGTCTTCCGTAGCCTTTCTACAGATTCGGAACAAGTATAACCGTAGAATGAAGTGAAGCACGAAGTCTTCACCTGAAACTACAAAAGATAAAAGAATCTCAAAAGTAAAAGTAGCACAAAGTCTATCTCCTACCCTCAAAAAGTGCCCTTAGATAATATCAACACATTCACTTTGCTTATTAAGACAGATAAACAAGAGGTTATCAGGAAAGAGTACATAAGAAACTATTTCCTAGATGACACAGATAACTTCAACACAAAGTCTGAAATCACTTGCTTCTCATTCATTTGACAAAATCTGATTTACAAATCTGAGCACAAAGTCTCAAAAGTTGCTTCAATTTCAGCAGAGTGTTTGCTCTCTATTTCTCCAAGATCATTTACAAATGAGGTCTCCACTATATATAGGGAGAAAATCCTCAAAAACAGAAAAAACAATAAAATATAAAATATCTTGGTCAAAGATGACTCATCTTTGACTTTTAGATATTTTCCAAAATATTTTATTCGTAATTACATTTAACAAAATTACATGCATTCTGTAGAAAACAGAAATGCATAAGGATAGAAGAAGAAAGAGGGAAAGTGTCAATTCTGGCTGCCGGACTTCTTCAAATGGGCATCGCACATGGTGATCGATGCCTGAATTTCTATGCTGTCTGGCACAACTGTGTTCTTGGAGACAATTCTAACCCTGATCAGCACGTCCTCCAATGCTATGATGGCTTTAGAGTGGCCAGTTAACCCGGATTTTAAATTCCCCAAAGTTAACCGAGCATTTAGAATGCTGTCCACCGAGGACATTGAGAAGGATGTCTCTTCAAAATCTTTTCGGATTGTTTTCTTGAAGTTCTGGATCATATCTTCAGGATTTTGAAGATCAGTGACTCCTTGATTTTAACATAGGAGTCTTTACTTGGAGATGGTACCAACAGACATCAAAGTGCTCTTCATGAGATTTTTCATTCCTTTTCTTCTGTCGAGATCTTTCTCCAAGCTACCAGTATTTATTCTCAGTGTTCTCCTTGGTCTTGGACTGCTTCAGGGAAACTTTAGTGGCTTGGAAGAACATCTGCTGAGAAGACGTCTACGAAGAGGGACCTTTCGCAGAAAATGCAGCAGGAACCATGATTGTGCGATCAGAGGAAGAAAGGAGCGGGCACGGAAAGAATGGAGGTTTGATCAGAGTCGGAGAAACACGAGTACCAGTTGCAAGGGTGGCAAAAATTACCGCCTCTATATCGTTTAGATGTAAGGGCGGCAAAAATTGCCGCTCCTGCACGGGTGGAGGAATGGAAACGGTAAGAACAACCGACGCCGGCAAACAACACCGCCGACGTCGGCAAACCTGCCGACAACGGCATAATAAAATCACCGATATCGGTAAACCTGTCGACGATGGTAGAATATCGCCCGACGACGGCATAATCTTGGCTTAAAAAGCCCGCGGGAAATTTACCGCCCACTGAATGGGTGGCGAATTTGGGATGAAGAACGCATGTAAGGGCGGCAAAATTTGCCGCCCTTGCATAAAAAGTGCAGGGGCGGCAATTTTTTCCGCCCTTGCATAAAAAAAGGAAGAAAAGTGCAGAGGCGGCGGTTTTCGCCGCCCATGCACAGGGGAAAAGGGAGGAAAGACTAATTCCTGAAGGAGTTCAGGAGGGAAAAAATTGGGTAGGGGCGAGGTGGTAACCACTTCTCGTTCCGAAGCCAAGATGGGAGCGAATTCGAAATTTATTTCAAAGAACGAACTGAGGGGGATGAAAAGACGAAACAAACAAGTTTCGCAGGGGAGTTCCAAAAAAAATAAGCACAGCTGATTTTGGGAACAACAGCTGGCTCCTGTTGGGGAACTGCCTTCTATTGCAAAAAGCGATGGAAGGGAGTAGAATTCAGAATCTCCAGTGCCTTAGAAGCGTGCCATTGGGCCACAGAGTCAAGCTACTAAAAAATAAACGCTCCAAACAACGAAAACAAAAATGAAATAAAACAAAGCTAAAGACTATACAAATATACAGGGGAATTTATTTGGTACTTCAAGAAACGAAGCACCTCAGATGCTGCCCCTTTAAAGGCAGCGGCGATGATGCACTGTCTTGATAAACCAGCAAGAGGCCATTTTTCCCCCAAAATTGATGATGTGTGAATGGAAACCTCCACCAGAAAACCAACTTCCTGTGCCATCCCTTTAGTTTTCTCTTCTTGCCCCACAGCAAGATCTGTCTTTTGACTCGAAAACCATGAATCTTCATTTTCTTGGTGAAGAGTTCTTTTCCCTGATCATGACGGGCAACAGAATGGTCAGATACTATAATTGGTTGTTTTTCTGGTTCTATCCAGCACTTGATTTGGTTGTCTTTATTTGACACTCGCCACTGTTTGGCACTATCAGGTCCACTTGTCATTATTTCAGTTGAACCAAATTCCTGTTTGGCATTCTCAAGGGTTTTAACAGGATCTTCATGAACGTCTTTCGTGGTCAGGAGATAATTACCCCTGCCAGAGGACTCAAACAGAATCTGAGCCGCAGGAGATGATGTTTGGGTGACCACGTACTTTGCCTCTTTCTCAGGAAGCAACCTTTGCATCACACCTTTCACAGGAATCTTTGCCTGGGATAAGTCCATGGTCAATTCTCCTCCGACATCTCTGCAAAAGTTTCGTCCAAGTAGAATGCCATATGAAGCTGGGACGTCAGCCACTAGTACTGTCATCTTGATCATCTTGTCAGGGAATGCTGCAAATGCAAATTGGGCATCTTTGATTTGCCCCAATAGTGATACTGGTTTGTTCTCCATGGAGAAACATCTCCCAAAAGTTTTAGTCAATGTGAGACCAAGGGATTCTGTGACTTTAGCAGGCATAACATTGTCAGATGCACCCGAATTGATGATGCAGTTGCTCAGCTTGCGACCGTTTATTAACAGGGAAACATAGAAAGGTTCTATTTTTCTAGGGGCAACTGGAGGAGTCACGACCAGATGGTTCTGGGTGGATATATCTTTTGAAAGATCATGAGTTACCCTCAAAATTTTTTGTCCTGTAGGGACGGCTGTACCTTTCACACATTTCGCCAATCTGTCCAACTGTTCAGGATGGGCTTGTAGAAATTCAAGTTCAGACATTTGGATTTTAGTCTTTTTGACATGCTCAATTATATCAAATGTCGATATTAGACTAGGCACAGAGGATGGGAGATCACTCTTCTGGTTTTTGGGGTGGGAAAGGCTGGTTTGCAAAGTTGAAGCAAAGGGGGTAGAGGTGAATGAGGTAGGTACCTTTTCAATAGTCAACGGGTCCTTTGGTTGGAAGGGAAGAGGGGTTCCCCGCTTGGCAATTGAAACTGCTGGCCGAGGTTGCTCCTCTATCTTCTCTTTATCAGCTTGTCGGGCTGACTGTTTCTGGGACCGGGTGAATACGGCATATGATCCCTCAGTTGCATTCCCTTCACTTCTGGGTTCCTCTGAATAATTCAGGTAGCCAATGACGGAGTTATTAGCTAGTTCTTCTTCTTGCTCTCCAAAGAGATTAGCATCATATTGTTGGTCCAACTCAAGTTGGAAAGGGGAAGCATGTTCTGTTTCCAGATATCCAACTGCTGAGTTGGTTGGAGGGGCTTCAAGGGCGAGGTTCCTATGTGGGGGAGGAAGACGATTTGGCTGCCCTTGATTCCTAGCAGCATTACCTTGGTACGCTTGATTCTGAAATGTCCTCCTTGGCATATCTTGATTAGGAGAAGTAGACATAACTTGGGCCATCTGTCTTCTGAGAGCTAGCATTTCATTTGCTAACTTTTGTACCATAGGATCTGTAGTAGCTGTAGGAGAGCTCTCAGCAGATGAAGGGAATTTATTTTTATTTGGGTCTTTTCTGATCTTACCTGCCAGGATAAGATCATCCTCAATCTCAGTAGCCAAATCTTGAGCCAATGCTAGATCCATAGGGCCAGCTCGTCTCAACAAAAAACTTACTTCGGGGAGCTGTGAGTTGATAAAAAAGCATTTGAGATTCTCCAGCGTGGGCTGAGCCACGGTTGGAATTCGATTTCTCAACTTGTTGAATTTGGCTATGAAATCCCTCATGGGTTCCTGGGATTCTTTTTTCATCTGTGTTAGCTAAGCTAACAAAGCATGTGCATCTTCAGCGGGTTTAAACCGAGCTTCAAATTTGGACTTGAGCGTATCCCAGTTTGTTACTGACCCAGCCTGCAAGTGATAGAACCAATCTGCAGCGGCACCTTGCAAAGTCTCCACAAAAAGTCTCACTGCCACATCTTCAAATTCAACGCCAATTACGCCACATGCTATAGAGAAAGTGGCAATATGCTCATCGGGATGAACCTTTCCATCTCCAAAGAACTTAGGAAAATTTTTCCTAGAACTACGAGGTAGTTCATGTAGAGGTGGGGTCAAGTTAAGAGGACCAAAAGAATTACCCCACGGGCCTTGAGCCATTATGATAATAGGATGAAAAGGTGGGATAACAAACCTTGGTGGAGTGTTTATAGGTAGACGGCGATTGACAGCAGGAAAAGGGGTTCTACCTTGTGGTGGTGACCTGACAATGCTGGAAGGAAAACTCTTGGACCGTTGAAGAGAAGATGATGGGGGAAACAGATCAAAATTACTCTGTTGCGCCAACTCAAACACAGGGTCGACCACACCCTTAGATCTCTGACTTCTGGTGTAGCGTGGGGTAGCCAGATTTTTAAAACAAAAATGGGACCGAAACCACTTCAAGTTGAAGCTTGAGACTCCAAGATGTGCGTTCTTCCCAGCAGCTCTGGTTTTGCAGGCCAGATAATATAATGAAGGCAACTGGTAAAGCTAAAATGATAATGGGTAAGACATGAAACGGAGTCGCCAGATTACGTAATGGAGAAGGGTAAGGACTGCTTCAATCTAAAACTTGAGGTTTCAGACTGCACATCCGAGATCCCCAGCGGAGTCGCCAAAAAACTATTGGGTGAATATTTTGTCGTCAACTAACTGATGACAAAATGAGGATATCAGCCACAGCATAAGGGAGATTTACACCACGAGGAGTGTGGCTTTACCAGATCAAGACGAGGTAAATCTCTCCTCTCATCAAGGGGAGGTTCCCTATCAATATTTACGTGCTGAATATATGGTTAAGCAGAAAATAACACACGAGGGTGGTATAACAGCATTTACCTCTCTTCTTTCAGAGGTAATGTACAAAGAACAAAAGAGGGAAAATCTTAGTCTTTAAGCTAACAGCATTCCTCTTCTTTCAGGAATGATATCAAACGAAGAGCAAGAGATTACCTGAAGTAACAAGGTCACAAGAACGCTCACGCAAGCGCAAAGTCTTCCGTAGCCTTTCCACAGATTCGGAACAAGTATAACCGTAGAATGAAGTGAAGCACGAAGTCTTCACCTGAAACTACAAAAGATAAAAGAATCTCAAAAGTAAAAGTAGCACAAAGTCTATCTCCTACCCTCAAAAAGTGCCCTTAGATAATATCAACACATTCACTTTGCTTATTAAGACAGATAAACAAGAGGTTATCAGGAAAGAGTACATAAGAAACTATTTCCTAGATGACACAGATAACTTCAACACAAAGTCTGAAATCACTTGCTTCTCATTCATTTGACAAAATCTGATTTACAAATCTGAGCACAAAGTCTCAAAAGTTGCTTCAATTTCAGCAGAGTGTTTGCTCTCTATTTCTCCAAGATCATTTACAAATGAGGTCTCCACTATATATAGGGAGAAAATCCTCAAAAATAGAAAAAACAATAAAATATAAAATATCTTGGTCAAAGATGACTCATCTTTGACTTTTAGATATTTTCCAAAATATTTTATTCGTAATTACATTTAACAAAATTACATGCATTCTGTAGAAAACAGAAATGCATAAGGATAGAAGAAGAAAGAGGGAAAGTGTCAATTCTGGCTGCCGGACTTCTTCAAATGGGCATCGCACATGGTGATCGATGCCTGAATTTCTATGCTGTCTGGCACAACTGTGTTCTTGGAGACGATTCTAACCCTGATCAGCACGTCCTCCAATGCTGTGATGGCTTTAGAGTGGCCAGTTAACCCGGATTTTAAATTCCCCAAAGTTAACCGAGCATTTAGAATGCTGTCCACCGAGGACATTGAGAAGGATGTCTCTTCAAAATCTTTCCGAATTGTTTTCTTGAAGTTCTGGATCATATCTTCAGGATTTTGAAGATCAGTGACTCCTTGATTTTAACATAGGAGTCTTTACTTGGAGATGGTACCAACAGACATCAAAGTGCTCTTCATGAGATTTTTCATTCCTTTTCTTCTGTCGAGATCTTTCTCCAAGCTGCCAGTATTTATTCTCAGTGTTCTCCTTGGTCTTGGACTGCTTCAGGGAAACTTTAGTGGCTCGGAAGAACATCTGCTGAGAAGACGTCTACGAAGAGGGACCTTTCGCAGAAAACGCAGCAGGAACCATGATTGTGCGATCAGAGGAAGAAAGGAGCGGGCGCGGAAAGAATGGAGGTTTGATCAGAGTCGGAGAAACACGAGTACCAGTTGCAAGGGCGGCAAAAATTACCACCTCTATATCGTTTAGATGTAAGGGCGGCAAAAATTGCCGCTCCTGCACGGGCGGAGGAATGGAAACGGCAAGAACAACCGACGCTGGCAAACAACACCGCCGACGTCGGCAAACCTGCCGACAACGGCATAATAAAATTGCCGATATCGGTAAACCTGCCGATGGCGGTAGAATATTGCCCGACGACGGCATAATCTTGGCTTAAAAAGCCCGCGGGAAATTTACCGCCCACTGAATGGGCGGCAAATTTGGGACGAAGAACGCATGTAAGGGCGGCAAAATTTTCCACCCTTGCATAAAAAGTGCAGGGGCGGCGATTTTTTCCACCCTTGCATAAAAAAAGGAAGAAAAGTGCAGAGGCGGCGGTTTTCGCCGCCCATGCACAGGGGAAAAGGGAGGAAAGACTAATTCCTGAAGGAGTTCAGGAGGGAAAAAATTGGGTAGGGGCGAGGTGGTAACCACTTCTCGTTCCGAAGCCAAGATGGGAGCGAATTCAAAATTTATTTCGAAGAACGAACTGAGGGGGACGAAAAGACGAAACAAACAAGTTTCGCAGGGGAGTTCCAAAAAAAATAAGCACAGCTGATTTTGGGAACAACACAACAAAGCACTCTATCATGAATAGAGTGGTACCATGGTTTTAAAGGTGTAAAAAATAGTATAAATACCATAAATATTGTGTTTATGATAATTCTTTAAGCTCATGGACACCTACAGGTGTTCCTCTACAGACCCCATGATCACCTACAACCAAAAACCATCCTCCATATCATTCATGAGGATATAAGGATTTTAAGAATGAAGGTATAGATTATAGTTGATGAAGTGAATCCTATAAGGATTAAAATACTTAAAAATATAATGTGATATAACTCTTAGAAGATAGAGCTAATATACAATCTTGTTACCTCAGATAGGTCAATCATTATGGACTAATACATGCAACTACTTGGGAAAGTAGTGTTTTAATAGGTAAAACTCAAAAGATGAGATAAATAATTAATAAAGTGAAAAATGAACCTAAATAAAGTATATACTTTATTTTATCACTATATTTTAAGTAGGTTATACATATAGACCTATAGGTGTAATGATTGGAGGTCAACACAGTCATAGTGGAAACTTAGTTTTGACTAAGAAAATACTAGGGATGTATGGTAGGTTAGACTGGTAAGAAAGTATAAAACACATATAAAATTATGTATAAACCTTGATGTTTTTCTCTCAAATGGAGATACAAACAAGTAAAGGGTTCTAAATAGATCAAACATAGTCCCCCTAAAAAACCCTGCACAATCTGCCTAAATGAGGGGTTTTTTTTTTGGAAAGTTAGAGGGTCTATAGATATTAACAAGGGTTATAAATTTGTGAAAAAAATGTATATTAATTAAGTAATCTCATCATTCACTCAATTAGTATGATACAATAGGGTAAGTGCCCTCTATTTTATCTCAAATAAAGGGCACTTTCCCCATGCATAAACCCTAGAACCTTGGGAAATGATGATGAAAGATGAACCAAAGGTTAATTAGCTCATTAAATGAGGTTTTTAAATATATATAAAACCTATTAAAATAATTTAAAACTATCATAGAGGATAGAAATTGAATAGAGAGGTCTAAACTCTTAAGGTTGCAAGAAAACCTACTTGGCATGAGTAGGCCTAAAGGCCAAATGAGAGGTCAATTTCAATTTTGGCATGAGAATATAATTATAATTCATTTAATAATTCATATGGGATATAATTATATGTTTAAAAACAATTTAAATTCATGGAAACCAAATCAAATAGTCCAATACATAAAAGTTGCAGTTGGGGCTATAAGGAATGGTGAAACATAGTGGTAGATGAAGAGGTCATCTTTTTTTCAAATATTTATTTGACTTATATAATATTAAAAAATGTTTATGGGGTGGATAAATATGTGTTAAATTCTTTAGAGGTCAAATAAATTATCAATAATCCATTTTAAAGCCCAAAACTCTCTCAAGTATGAAAAAAAGGTGGAAACAAGCTCAATAAGAGGACTTTGATTGCTCATATCTTTGTTAATGTTTTGAATGGGAGCCAAATAAGTTTTGAAATAATATTAAGGGTAGGTAACACCACTTTTTTGGAATTTTTTGGCAACTTAGATGTCCAAACTTTATGAACAATGCTTAAGACCAAAAACTACTCTAAAACCCTTGGAAACCCTTGATAGCGATCCAATAGAGGAAATGGAGTTGGATATGAAATATAATGGACCAATTTGTCTATAAAATATATTTTAATTTTTAGAGGAATCTCTTAGGCTCCCTCACCTTCTCTTGGTCTATATAGACTTGTACGAATGGGGGTAGAAACAAGGGCTTTCTCATTATTTTTGTTTTTTGTAGGTTCTATAAGGAGTTTAATCATGAAACAAACTTTGGGATGAATATATAGACTTGGGATAACCCATAACGTCAATTTAATACTCTATAAAAATTCATAAGTTCCTCATAAAATAGATTCAACTCAACCAGTCAAAACTGACCTATTGTATAAGCTAATGAAGAAGATGGAAAACATCAATCAAGATAAATTTAAGGTGTCCTTTATGCTTATAAGGCCATAGATGGAATTAAAAAATTTAATTAGCTCCATATCATGTATTTTTATGAGAAAATGAAGCCAAATTTGATCACAAGTGTGCAGGGTGCATGAAAGAAGTTCTTTTTGGACTGCGAATGATGATGGTTACTTTCTAATTGTTTTTAGAAGACCAGGCATGCAACCAATGCATGGAGAGGAATGAATTATATCCCTAAAATGTATTACAATCATCATAACTATTATTAATCAGTTAAAAGGTGTTAAAATAGGTCAAAATCATGAAGGAAGTTTTTGAGCTAGAATGAGGAGTTTCTTGCCACTTTTCATGAAGTTATGCCTTGTATGGACAATTGGACTTCTAGAACTTGAATGGTTCATCCCATATACTTGTCACATGAACAAATAAATTATTCTCTTATATTGAAAAGTGTCCTTGTGACCTTTGGACTTCTCTTCTTCTCTCTCTCTCACACACAAGTTCTATAAGAACTAGCCATTTTGTCCATTATTAGAATGCTCCACCTAAGTATGGAAAAAATATACTCATTTATATACCTTTTGATCAATAAAAATACCTTTTTAAAAATATTCCATGAATGTTCATAAGTGTGTTCTACTTGTATGCTGAATCTTGTTTAGTGAAGACTATGGATTCTTAACATGTGGTCTCATTCTTACACCTTGTTTGCAGTTGGAAAGATTTTTATTGTAGGGAATGTGAAGTGTTTTAAGATATTAAAAAGGTTCAGTGAGTTAGTATATTAATTATTTACATTCAAGGCCTCTTGTATAGTCATCCTAGCTTTGGACGTTCATCCATAACCCCAAAGTGTAACATTGATGTGAAAAGATGAAGATTGGAGAAGTGTATAATTAGTTTGTCCTTTGATTTCAAGTATAAGATGCTTATTATTGGATGTCATAAATAATTTTGGTGTATCAAATCCCTTAGGTTAGTTTATTTCTATTTTTCTCTCTCCATTTTCACACCCCAAGTTTAGTATTAGTTAAAATCCAAAGTGGTATATCAATGGAGCTAGCCCTATCTAGAGATTCATCTCATTCCTTAGGCTGCCCACAAGACTATAGGTGATTCCATTGTGCCACTTGGATGAGGAGATATTTACATCTCCTCAAAGGGTGAAAATCCAATTGACAATAGTACCATTATCATACATAGTTTTAACATGATACATATCTAAGGTGAATATTCTATGCAATGTGTTCCTAATATTCAAAATCCAAATCACTTTATAATTATAAAACGCTTTTATGGACTATTACCACATCATGGGATTTTTATTACTAATACCCCACTCATACTTTTACAAAATTTATTGAGATACTCTACTCTAGTATTTAGTTCACTTTTTGGTATGGTTGAGGTTATTAAATCATTAAATATTTAAATTTTTTAAAGTTGGACTTGATTGTATCATCCAACCTTACTAGGTTATAAGTATCATTGGGTTACACAATTGAGTTAATCTCAACTACCATGTGGCAGCTCAATTTTACTCCAAAGTATGGGGAATATGCCTTTATATATATATATATATATATATATATATATATATATATATATATATATATATATATATATATTTCTTTGGATATATGCACTTTCAAAATTTTTCTATATTTTTCCTAATCTTAGTTTTAAATCTTTAAAATGATACATATTTTTCAAATCAACTTGCTAATAGGGAAGGAATTTACATCGACACATAGGTGTACTCTTAAACTTTGATATTTCAATTTAAATCTATTTCAAGTAATTTTAATTAAAAATTATATGCATTGATTATATATTATAACATGCTCTTGGTTGTAGGCTAGTCACCAATAAAGCACTCAATATGGACACACACAAAAACAAGGTGTGTTATACATACCTAAGTACACATTCCTTTCCTTTAAACTTGGAATTTAATTACTAGATTGAGGGGGGATGTAGATGATATTTATGGATTATATAACAACTCAATATTTTACACTTGAAAATATAAAAAATTGGCTATTCCTCTCAACTCTAGACCTTTCCTACTTCTTCAAGTCTCACATCTACTCTATCTTATGCCCCTTGGCTTATATATATTATTTTGACCAGTATTATGTTGATGACTAAAGCCTTCTATCTTTCCTATAATGCTTAAAATATTCTTATCTTCTACTCCTACAATTTTTAAGTCTATAATTACTTTATTTCTCCCTAGACACTAACAACTGAGATAGACACTAGCCTCAACATTAGTATCTTGACCCAACATAAGTATTAAATACCCTAAATTCATCTATTTTTCAAATGAAATGTATACTAATGGTTGGAATAAGTGATTTAATGTGAGATAATTATACAAAGGGATTTATATAAATACAAGATCAAATCTCCTTCATTCCTCACCTAGAAACATGGAAACAATACCACGTATTCTTACCAAAGAGCACTCTATCAAGAATTCAATTAAACAAAGCTTCCATATATACATATTATAGGTAAAACACACATATAAGTCTAAATTACTAAAGGATAAGTCCAAGAACCTGATTTTCTAAGTTAAAATATAGGTCACTAGTGTACTTGCTTTGTACATATTGTATGATTCACACACAAGCCAACACGTAAGGGAGATCTAAATTAATTTGAGGCCCTGTTTAGAGGATTGGATATGTAAGAAGCACTAATTAAGAGAGGGTTATTTAGATTCAATTAAACACCATATTACTATAGACATCCAATTCCTATCACTATTATAATGAAATTATTAATCTAAGAAACATTCTACAAAAACACACAATCTTAGCCAAAATCACTAAAACATGTTCAATAGTTTGAACTTGTCACACACAAGTGTCAATTTAGGCTAATGTATCCTTGAATGGACCAAGGCATTTTATATAATTATTATCTTTTCTCAAATCATTTCAACTCAAATTGTGACCATGCAAAATGACACTTTGGACCACCAAATTCTTCTAATTTAGAATCACACATCATGTGAATGTGTTATTTCATGTCCATAATGCTATAAATGGGGAATTTTTATATATGCAAATATCACCTTCTTTTAATTATAATATAATAAAATTATGACTTAGTAAATTAACATTTTGACCAGTTTGATTAAATTAACAACCAATTTCTAAAGAATTATAGAATTAATTAAATCCACTTAAGCAAATTAAACTAAATTAGGAGCTTAAGTGAAAAATCCATGAAAGTTATTAAAAATATATTAATTGGAAAGTAATTTCTCAAATTTGCATCAACCTATGACATCATCAATGGGGTAACATTTATAAGCCATTAATGGAACAAATATCAATATTAAGCCCTCCAATGCCTCATTAATGCCCCATTATTCCAAATATTAATAGGGATATTTATGAATTATCCATCCAAAGTTTAATTAATTCATGTCCACATGTCTTAATCTCAAGATGGATGGTCATGGTTGATTCTAATCAATTTCAAAATCTATAATTAAGAGTGCCAAGACCACCATTTTCAAGCTTCATTCCTACAAACTTATTATACATAAATTACAATACACAAGTCTCACTTATTTGTAAAAAATGATCAAATTCATGATCCTAAGCCATTGGTGCACTAGGAAATGATGTAGGAGCATGATACTCTTCATTGACAAAGACTTGGAGCACTAAATCTAGGGAAAATCACATTTCTTAGCCACACTTGGAAGGAGAGATGTGTTAGAGGTATAATCATTAAGAGGTGTGGGGTGAATTAGTAAATAAATATATTTCAAAACTTCAATATAAATCCTTAAAACCATTAGTCATACACCATAAGCAATCAAGAAGCAAGTAACCTACTCATAACAATGAACATGAAAGATAAGTAAGATAACATAAGATCTATGTGAGAAACCCTCTTGGGGGAGAAAACCTACTATAAATCCTAAAAAAAATGGAATAATTGTCCTATAATATGATTTATAACATGATACTTTAGAGAAGCACCCACTTCATAATGAACACCAACCCCTAAAGATGACAAACACCAACTTACCTAAGATGTTAAGCACCAACACAATATCTATGAAATTAACAACTAAAAAACTCTGATTGCTTCTCAATCTGATGGAAAATACTAAAATACAAACTCTTTAAATCCTATTCACTCATTTAAAACTTAAAACATAACCAAGGCATTCAAAACCACCTTTTGGATCAATCTACACACCTTCACTTGTTCTCATGCATCAAACCTATAAATTCAACATTAGAATTATGACCACAAGGTCATACATGAAATCCACACTTTTATATTACTATAAAGATATCCCCATGGATATCATAACCTTGAAAAATATTTTTATCATCTACACACTTGCTCAACCTCTCAAACATCATTTAGGGCTTACTTTCTCAATCTGCCTCTTCTAGGCTCATTAGGTCTAATAACCTATGTATCCTCCTCCATCAACTTGATCAGATAAATATGATTTATCCTCTTTTCTCTCTAATGGTCCTAAGTATCATGTACCTTATCTTTGAAATGTTATCTCCTTTTCTTGAATCCACACTTGCACACCTCCAACACAAATAGGCCAATAATGCCTTGTATTTATACCATTCTCTTGGTATAATCCATTTTGTTCAGCCAAAATGATTACCATACTTATATTACACTTAAAAAATGTCTCCACACACATTACATAGGTGAAAAACTCCACTCCGTAGGTTAGTCATAGTCTGTAAGACTCAAATCCTCCATTAGGCCTTAATGAGGCCCAAAACAATTAGGCTTTCACATTCACATGTTACTCTTGCAACCTATTGGACCACCTTAAACTTCCACCAATGCTTATAAAATATCAAAATTATCTCCAATAGACCCTTTATCACTCCCTCATGGGTCCATGCCACCTAGAACACCAACTCAATACTTGAACCTACCAATTAGGCCTCCTTGCTCTTTAGGTCTTCATACACATAAAACACAGTCTCAAACTTATGAAGTAAACACTCAAGTATTTCAAATAACCATATTATTAGATCACATTGGTGAACCCTTCAGGACCTCTAAAACACTTCCATGTGATTTAGACACTTTAACACAAGTCTTAATAATTAAAAATAACTCTCTCAAAATGACCACTTAGGTTGGTCACACACAGTCAAAATATAGTTATATTATTTTGAATATCCATATCTTATCAAGGGCATATCATGACATATAATTCCTTATTATAATCATTTGAGACTTATAAAAAATATCCATACTCATTTTATTCTTCAATTTTGCTTAGAACTCTTACATCTCACTTCTACAAAGTGGTCACTCAACCTATCAATAACCTCCTATATACACCCTAAATTGGTTGAGAAACCACACATATCATGTATTTTCATAGTAATTACATAGGATAATCTAACTATAAAATATTTTCCTTGTTCACATTAGCCATGTCTTTGTTTTACTTATCTTGGTCTTGTTTATTACTTTTATCACCTCTCTGTTATCTCAATCAACTGACCTATACCTCCAAGAACCCCTAGTCTTGGTTTTTTTTAGTCCCAACCTATTTTTTTGAGTCTCAAACAATATAATTCTATAGGATTATATCACTTGATGCTCTTATCCTTTTCGATGCTATTGTCTAATGGTCATTTTTCTTACTTAATGGGTCCTAAACCCTTCTTAGCCCCTCCCTTAAGTTTTATTTATATTTTTGATGTCAACTAATGAAAATAAAGCTCCAAAATTAAAAATTAAGAGTATCTTATATACAATAATTCACAAAGAATTTTATATCTATCACTTACTACTTTGGCTTATTACATAACAAAAATCAATCAATAGTATAGCTCAACATTCTACATCACATATAGATTTGTATGCTTGATCAAGGAAGGGCTTAGGAAAAAGTCATTCTTGCATCTAACATGTGTTTTTATTATGCACATTACCTAAGGGAGAACTACATTTGGTTTGAGACCCTATCTTGAGGGTTAATGTAGATAGCAATCAAAACAATAGGGGTTCTAGATCATGTGATCATTCTTTACCTAATCTAGTTTTTTTCCCTCTTGATTTTGATGCATTTTTTGTTTACATGTGTGTAGATAGATATAGGGTTTGGATATTGAAATGGACCTACAAAATTCTTTGTTGACTTTCAGCCTTTGAAATTTTGTATACAAGGTCACACAAACCTGGTGAATAAAACCCAAAAATCTCAAAGCTCTTAGAAAACAACAATAGATATTGACTGCAACATCGATGCCACTCCTATAAAATTTTAGTGATCCTATACAATCATAAAATGAAGACCAAATCTAGATTCATGATAGTGTCCTAGTCCTAAACTTTAATTTCTAGCTCCTGAATCGTCTATTTTAGTCTATTTTTAGATAAGTTTATTTTTTCTCCTCATGTAAATTAGTTGATAAAAATCTATATTTTACCATATTAAACTAGATTTTCCCCTTACTATAGACTAATTATTATTTAGGAACTACACACTAGTTTCCAAAAAATAATAAAATTTTTGGTGAACTTGACTTACTTTGAACAAATTTAAAACCCTAAGTACCCTTAGTGTTTTTCCTTCATATTTTGTGCAAAAAATTTAATTTCAAATTTATGATTTTTGTATAATTTTTTTGTGCATTTATTGTATTCAAATTTATTTTTAAAATTTAAATTATTGGAATATGTTCAAAAAATTCTAAATCCCTAGCTCAAAACCCTAAATTTCCAAACTAAGTCCTCAAACCCCAAGCCTTCCTTGCAAATTTTAGAAAAGTATTTTGGAATTTTTGAAAATTGTTTACTTTGTCAAAAATAATTTCAATATTAGTAGTTTCCTTGTGCAAAAATTTAATTTCAAATATCTAATTTTTGTATTAATTTTTTGTATTTATTCTATTCAAATTTATTTTTAGAATTTAAATTATTGGAATAATTTTTTTAAATTCTAAAACTCTAGCTCAAAAACCCTAGATTTTTGAACTAGGTCCTCAAACCCCAAGTTTTCCTCTCTTACAATTTTTAGAAAAGTAGTTTGAAATTTTTTCAAATTATTTACTTTATTAAACATAATTTCAAAATCTCTATGTTCATATTTATTTTTGCATTTATTTTCTTAATATTACTTTTCAATATTCTCTTTGGTGAAAAAAATAAAATGGCCACCAAGGCACTTCTTCCCTCTCATATCATAGATCAATTTTTAAAATTTTATCATAATTATGACAATGAATGGACAAATTTAAAAAATTGAACATTAGCTAAAAATATGGAAAATGATTTTATTTACAATGAAGATAATTACTATTGTTGTAATGTAGAATATGATGATACACATGATAGTGATAGTGAAGTACAAGTAGATGTATCTTATTCTCTCAAACCTATCTCTTTTATTCCCTCTTCTAAAGAAAATAATTTTGATAAATGGGAAAGATACTTCTCACCTCATTCTCATATGCACAATGCACCAAATGAATAAATTAGTCATACACTTCTAAGTGAACCTCTTATTGGTGATAATTTGCTTCTATGTGAACCTAATCTCTCTCTCTCTCTCTCTCTCTCTCTCTCTCTCTCTCTCTCTCTCTCTCTCTCTCTCTCTCTCTCTCTCTCTCTCTCTCTCTCTCTCTCTCTCTCTCTCTCTCTCGCTACTTCTATGTTCAAATTATAATAATATAAATGAAATAGAATAAAATTATCAATGCATATTCCAAATGATGCATCTCATGCTCTTACCCCTAATTTATCAAAATAATGTCTAAATAAAAAATCTTCTTCTCTTATTTATCATATTGCACATGAAAATAATGCATACACTCCATCCATGGATAACATTGATGCACATGTTATTCCAATTTCAAATGATAATATATTGCACATTTGAAAGCAATTAAATTCTTCTCTTACACCTCTCTTTAGAAATGAGGGAAGTGATAATAAGTATGATAGTGAGCATGCCAATGAATATGAAAATGAGAGTGATTATGAATAATATTCCAATTATGATAATGCATGGAATAATGATGATTATTATGCACATAGTGAAGAAGAATATGCATCTGATGTTTCTAATTCTTCTCTCACTCCTCTTAAACATAATGCAATACCAAATGTTATTTCTACTTGTACACATGATTCTATTTAAAATAATGCACATGTTCATACTAATATCACATCTTCTACTCAATTAGAATGTGATACACTAAAACATAATGATATCAATGAATCTCCCAAGCCACTTATCACTACAATAGAACCTAGTTATCACTCTTCACCTAAAGAGAATGGTATCCCACATCCCTCTAGTAAGGTCCAATTTACCATTAATCCCAAGGTTTAAGTGAGTACACATCCTCTTTATGATCTCATTGCTAAATGTAACATTACCATGGATAAAATTAATAATCACATTCAATGATTAAATGAACCACTTTAAGATGATAATGTACCATCCCAAGAGATTATCTCTTTAATACATGTAGTTGGTGAATTACAACACCAAGTAGATCTCATTACCTTGGAAAAAAAGGCCTATAAGTCTTGGATGGATGCCAATGATTTACATGGTAACCATCTTTTGAAAACATTTATAAAATCTTAATTTCCTAATTGTTTCCAAATACCATCATTGCCTCACTTTGATGGAATTGGAGATCCATTCATACACCTTCAGGGCTTTTAGAAGGCTTTACCATGTCATGTGAGTCCTTTGATTCTACTCAAGTTATTCCAATAGACATTACTAGGGGAAACACATAATTGGTTCTTTCATCTACTCTCCGTTGGTTCCTTACACACATATGATGAATTAGAAGAGGCATTTCTTAGATATTACATAGCAAAAATGGGCCCTCATATTACATATGAGAAACTTGTAACTTTACATTAGAATACTTCAGAGCCAGTTAGTTATACAATTCTAGAATCACATGTTAAGATTGATGTGTAAACTAGAAGATTTAGAGATTCAACATATATTTATTAAGGGGCTTCACCAACCTCTCCTCAAACATCTACTATATCAAACATAGTCTTCTTTTAGGCCCTTATGCTATATAGTTATATCTTTAGAAAATAAATTGGGATTGATTGAGGTAGATTCAAATGATTGGATTACTCTAGATTTCATAGCAGTATCTATAGATCCTAGCATCCAATATCCACAATGTCCTAAACAAGATAGGAGACCACAACTATAAAAGTAAAAATTTAAAAAAAAAAGAGCCAATTTCTAGAGCACAACCTACAATATGCACTATAAAGAACAACATCAAGGCACCATTATAGTTTGATTCAAAGTAGGATAACCCATGTGTCATATTATCAATACTATTAGATAAGAGGTTAATCACATTACCTTCTACTCATCAATGAGATACATATCTCCTATATAAATAGCCTCATCAACCCTTTTGTAACTATCATCATATCCATGAACATAGAGATAATTATTGTTATGGACTCAAAGATTGCATTAATAAATGTGTTGATAATGGCATCATATCATTCACATGGGAGCACCAAGATATCATCCACCATAGAACCATAGACCTCATTCATCCATGATTGAGTCATCTTAGGTCATTCATTCATATGAATCATTGATCACCCATTGTGAGAGTAATGTAGGTTCTAGAATAGAGCCTCATAGGAGATCTCTTAGTCCACCTATTATAAGGTTTGAAAATTAATACAGTGAGAGCAACCTACATATAACACTTTAGTCTAATAAGTACATAGTTTAGTTCCATATACATATCCAATAGAGTCATAGGCACTACAATAGAGTACTATTCTAGATAAATATTTAGTATGACCATATTTTATGGGTCCTATCTCATGTAGTAATCTACCATGGTTAACATTAAATTAACCCACATCATAGAGTATTACTTATGATAAATATCTAGTATGGATAAATTTTGTAGGTCCTATCTCATATAGTAATCTACTACAGTTAAGATTAAATAAGACCCCATCATAGGTTTTAGTTTTAGCTTGATCTATGGCTCAGTCATACACATCACAACATAGGCCATATGGTATATGATTATGAATAGATGAGCCTTATTCACAACACATAGTTCTTATTGCACATCTAATAAAGTTACATTTTATGAAATATCCATGCCCAGCTATAGTTATTACATAATAGACAATATCAGATACATAACATATTCCTACATATCATGAGTATTATGGGCACTTGTTCAGTTTCCCATTAGGGTTCAAATAGTTATACAACATAGAGTGATATGATGCACATTCATACTAGCATTAGTTCATAGCTTCACATATCAGGGCAATGATGGAGCCAAAGGTCTAACTAGCATTTGTATTCTTGAGCCACTCTCAAGGAAGCAATACCCACAACGTGATATCTTACGTCCCCATATAATAAAAACTAACATTCCTAATTCCCAATAACTATCCATAGCCAAAACTAGCTTATCAAAAATCTAAATCTTACTAAATCCTACTTTACCAGACAATTTACCAAACTTAAACTAGCTCAATTTACCCCAATAATTTCCCAATTACAAAACCAATAAGTTTTTTGCTCACATATAATTATAAACCAAATAAAATTCTTTACTTACATACAAATTAAAATACAAACCTAATATCACACTCTTTAAAACAATCAAATCACATATCCCAAGTACCATTTTGAAAAACATACATAACCTCAAAATAAATACCAAATCAGCCATTTTTAAAACAACCATATGTAACAAATATAAAAATATATTTTAATTCCCATAACATAGTATGCATGAGTCAAAATCCAAACAATATCCATATATATATATAATGAAGTTTTCAAAACATATACATCATATCAAGATACAATAAATCATGGATGGGTGTCATGACCTCACTCTCTCCTCTAGTACTAGTCCCATATTCTATCCTACCACTTGATGACCCCACACCTCATAAAGCTCTCAAATTCCCCTTACACTGGCTCTCTCACTCTAATAACCTCCCATGCTCCTCGTACAAATATGCATACCACCTCTAAAGATATATGTACTCATCTATAATCTACGTACTCATTGATCCATAATTATGTGGAGGCATCGTATGCCTATCTAGCTTATCCCTCAATGCATCCCTCTCCCCCACTAATCTAACATATACATGTATCACTATCATAACTTTATCAAATAAATAAGCATAAACACCAGCTATAATTATTGCATGGTCTATCAAACCCTCCTCCACTAAATCATTAGGAACATGCCATGTGAGCTCTTAGAGTGTCAACTCAATGATGGTTTGCTATAACCCATCATATCCACCTCCTCCCCCTATGGGTACTTCATCCTGAGCACATCCCACTCCATCTACACATAAAATCACAAAACTATGTTAGACATTCATTTTCAAAACAAGCTAAAACAAGCACAAACTTGTACATAATTCAAATATAATAAATGCTTACCTCCCATCATCTTGATTAGAGCAAGATCCTCATACTCAAGGAATTCCCCTCTATTAATAAGATATAATGGAACCCATTGATGCTTCATCCAACATGTGGTATATGCCTCTGTGCATCCAACATCATATACATCAAGAATATCTATAGCTACATCTCAGGCATCCAAAGGTAATGGTGATAACTTAGCCTCAATAGGTCTCCCACAAGTTCATACCCTCATTGGTGCTTGTGCACTCCTCACCCACACCCATATTATAGGGGACACATCCTATGGTACCCAAAACTATCTAGTCATGCACCCATACTGAAATCACTTATACACTCTAACCTAGTGGTCATGTAACTAATAATTGACTCTTATATACCACAAATTCACTCTATCCTCAAGCTACTTAAGGAATTCCCTATAGGGTCTCCATATTATGTCTTGATCCACTAATCTATCTAAAACTCATATATATTGATCTATATTAGGAGACCAAATAACCAACATACTCATCCACCACTCTCTAAATATATGTAAAGGTGCCCACCTCTCTTTTGATAATCCTATCAACTGCACAACTGATATGTGTTCATAAGCCCAATAATGCAATAAAGTAATCATACTCACACCACCACTAAATGCCTCTTAAATAAACTTGTAAAGGTACCTATATAAGTGGGCAAGCATAGTCCTACCCCGTGAGAACATAGTACCATACACCTCTATACTACATACAGTCTTATGCATCATGTATGAAATCAACACCCCACTCCTATCCATAACAATAATTAAATCCAACAACATGAGAAAACACTTTAGTAGATGTGGAACACTTGACTGCATAATAACTAATAATAATACATCACTATCAATACCTCTCTTATGTATGCCTGAGGGCACACTAGAAAAACATAATGATGCACAACCAATAGGATCCACATCCATGTCATCCTATAATGTCACTTGATATCCACTAATTGGAAAATGTAAAATATGGTACACATCCTCTAGAGTAATAGTAATCTCCCATGTAGGAATCTATAATGTACATGTGTCTACATTCCACCACTCACATAAGGTAGTAATCAGATACCTATCCCATTGCATAGTGCTTATATCACACACATGACCCAACCCTACCCTATCCATCACAACTCTCTCATCAATTGACAAAGGTAAAAATAATATTTTCTCAATCACCTGGCCTCTATGGAACTCCCTCATCCACACCTCACCCTAAAAAATCCTATAAAACAACATATATATCAGTCAACCATGCCAAGGGAAATAACTAGGCTACACAATAATAGGAAACAACTCAAAATCCCAAAATACTAGCCCTAATAGACAACAACACTACAAAATGACACTAGTGATAGAAAACATCACTTAAACCTATACAACAACACTAAACACTAGAAAGGAACACTGACTCTTGGAAAGGAGTGTTGGAACTAGTGAAAATTTCCTAAAACACTTCAAAATAATGCAAAAACATCAAAAACAAGCTTCCAAATAGGCAAAAATCACAAATTTTAGATACTTACTATTCTCACTTGAATGCACCTAATTTAGGAGATGGGACTAACTTCTCCTTATTCAAGTGGCACAATAGAACCACTCTAGGGTTGTGGGTATCCCTATCATGGAGTGGATCTCTAGATTAGGGGCTAGCTCCCCTTGATGCATCATTTAAGTTCTTGATCCTATTTATAACAACCTTTGGGGTGGGAAATGGTTAAGGATAACATGAATCAAACATAAACTATAGAGGTGATACACCAAATTATTTTGATGACTTCCAACCAATTTGTATTCCACACTTAAAATTAATGGAAACAACTAGACATACACTTTCTCAAATCTATGTCTTCTTGAATCAATATTACATTATGGGTTCTTAGATGATATGTAAGGTTAGGAGGAGTAGACAAGAGGTCTTGGGTGATAATAATGAGAATAATACTCACTTAAACCATAAACATCTCTTGAACTCTTCACATGCCCTGTAAGAAGAGATTGAAAATAGGTGAAATAATGAAGGACAAAGCTAAGGAATCCATAGTCTTCACTAAGCAAAATCCAAATTCAAGTAGAGAACACCATGAATAGATATGAAAGAGGTGAAAAATTAGTCATTTTATTGATCAGAAGGTATAAAATTGAGTAGGGATTTTCCATACTCTAGTGGAGCCTGAATATAATGCTAAAATGGCCAACTCTTAGAGAGAGAGAGAGAGAGAGAGAGAGAGAGAGAGAGAGAGAGAGAGAGAGAGAGAGAGAGAGAGAGAGAGAGAGAGAGAGAGAGAGAGAGAGAGAGAGAGAGAGAGAGTTCCAAAGGTCACTTAGAATTTGTTTCATGAGGTGAGATGAATTTTAGGAATTATCTCAAGTGTATATCTTCCCTCAAAAACTTGTTTCATCTCCTAACTCCTTTAGTAGCTCTCCCACCACTCAAAATGGCCAAAAAGCCTAGTTTTCCCATGTTATGTAAAATTATGTATAATAAAAGTAAGTGTACAATCCTTTGAGAGTCATCTAAAACTTTATTTTTATACCTCTAGTCTAATTTACTCATTTGAATTCACTTTTCGCTTGATTTCCACCATTAGGTCAAGAATCAGGGTTTGTAAGGGTTTTTAGTGATATATAATCTTAAAATTTGTTCATAAATACCATTGAGGGATTATTAGGGATCACACATAACTCCTATAAACATCTCTAAATCCCATGCAAAGTCATATTAAAGTTTTGAGCTCTTGAATTTGACATTCAAGTTATTTTCAAACATCCTTGTAGGGTTTGAACACCTCCCAAGCCAAGAATGGCTCCTTGATAACTCCTCTAAAAAATAAAACTTCATACACCTTTGAATATGACCTACCAACATGTTCAAACCCTTTTAATATCTCAAAAAGACTCCAAATGAAAGTCACCCTTGTTTTGGAGGAAGGATCATGCCTTGTTAAGTAGCCTACTTGTCTTTTGATACCCAACTTGACATTCCCAAAGATTTATTTGACCTATGATGGCTCCAAAACATCCCATGTGACCTTTAAAATGTGCTTCAATCAACTAGAATCCATGGAAAATACTAAAAATGCAAATGACCCCTAGTTGGGCTTTTAGGCCTAAGGATTCTTACTAGGCATGGATGTAAACCTCCTAGGTTGGAACAACCTGTACACTTTCATACCTTTTAGTAAAGTTTTATAGGATTATTTATGTCTCTTATAGCTTATATAATCAATAAATTTCCCTTCTTAACCTTCTGGTCCAAGATTTCACCAATTTTATCAAAATTGGCACCTTTATACACACTAAAAGTGACCCTATTCTAAGACAAAATAGAGGATGATTTCACTATTTATCTTGAAAAAATAATGATTATAAATTCATATATAGGTCCTAAGGTTACTCTTTAACAAATTGTATCTCTTAACTCCTCCATTTGACCCCTCAACTTTCCAAATTTGCAAGGTAGACTTTTTGAAGGTGCATGACTATGAGGGTAGGCAGGGTTAGATTATACTTGGAGGTTTAAAGAATGGTTTTTAGAATGGTTATGACTTTTATGTGCCATTTTTGATGTGAAAAATCTATTCCAACAATTTATAGCTTATTTCTTATTCAAACACTTTGTCCCATGTATCATATGGCCTCCTTTTATGCATTTCTTCACCAAGATTGAGTGTACAAACTGAGACACTTTTTGATTAGGTGAAAGGTATTTTTGGGAGTGTAAAAGTGTTATATTCATATAATCTCCATAATTTCATCATGAGGAATCCTCCTTTCCTTTCTAAGACACCAAACTCTCATATATTCCCTTCTTGCTCATGACCCTATTAGACTGTGACAGTGGGCAGGGGGCTCTTTCTTTGCTTTAGGTACCTTACCTTGGAGTCTTGGAAAGTTTTAAAAACATTAAATATTACATATTATCTTACCTTGTCATGCCAATGTGAACTATCTTTCAAACCCATACCCTTTTGACACTTTTAGCCCTTTCAATTACTCACTATCCTCTTAGACTGAGATAGTTTACCTATAGACTACTTTAGGGTGTCAATAGTAAGAATCTATCTTAAAATATGCATGAAAAAATTTATTCATCTTCATATAATTATTTTATGTTCATATCATCCATCTACATGCTCTGTTTGAGCTTCAAAACCTTCTTTACCCCTGGCTGGGATCAAGCTCCAATTTTAGGCTGTAGGTGGCTAATCCTCACTCATTCTAGGCCTGTAGGTTATTTTTTAGGTCAAGATAGACTTGATCACAGTGAATATAATGGTGTGGAAGTATTTTATTTCATTAAAAACATGAAATCTCACCAAATTAGTCATGACCACACCTATTTCACAAACTTTAACCTTTTCTACTTGTAGATGATTCTTCATAGTCCTGTGTACATATAGAGGAGTAAGCATTGGAGTTTGAGATAATGGTTTCACCTTATCTCATATTACCTTAGATTTCAAGCATAAATTTAGCCATTATCATCATTTAATTTTATATCATATCCTAGGATCACCATAATGGGATGTAAAGTTAACATTGTGAACACTGTCTTGCAAACATCATTGCCCTATTTTAGTGGTTTTTAGCCATATTTATGCTTTGTAAAATCCCTCTTCCACTCACCCATTTTGGCCTCAAAATTTTTAAGGTTATTATTTATTATAGGTAATATATCTCCACCCAATATTAAGACTCAAATACTCTTAAAATTCCATTTTGAAGAGTCCACAAAAACCTTACAGGCCTCTGTTTAACATTTTTAGGGCAAGTAGGCCTGAATATAATCCAAGGTTCCAATGGATGATTTAACACTTATCTTAGTCAACTATCATGATCCATAGGCTTGTATGTCCATTATTATAGCAAATAATCCAAAAATGGATTGACCATTTCATTATAACATCTCCAAAAGGCTTGTCTATGTACTCAGTTGTAGATGGTTATTTCCTCCCATACAGACATACTAGACCTTTCTCCAAATTTGCTAGTTTGTAACATAAATGTGCCTTTTACCAAAAAATAAATGCATTAAATAGGTCTCCTAAGTTTTAAATACCATGTTATAAGCTTCATATCCCATTGATGATGTCATCATACTCATGTAGGTGGAGATTTGTGACTGTGTTATGCAAGGAGGTCATGGAGAAGTAAGAAAATGCAAGGAAAAAGCTATCCAAGCACAAAAAAACAATATATAAACTCTTATAATCATGTAAAATGTATGTATCATCCCAAAAACATATCAAAACACTCTTCCCCATCTGAAGGCAATGTTTCCAAAGTAGGTGAAGTGACTGTTGGTGTAAACTAGGCATTTTGCAAGCCTAGAAGAGGTTTTCTATAATATCCCCAACCAATAGGGACTGTAGAAAGACAAAAGCTCTGAATTGTTTTTCTGTGTATTCTAATTTTTTGTATGAAATAAGAACAAATTGTAATTTTTGCAAAATAATTTCCAAATAAATAAATAAATCATAGTATAATCTCTTATTTATTCGCTCAGATGATTACAATAGATGTCGTCTGTCATGCATATAAAAGAATATTCAAATACAGTCTTAATAACCTAAGTATTCCACAAACTAGGAATAAAACTTGAATCTGGTATGTCTCGGCCTGCTGTGTCAAAAACATAGTCGCCGACATCAGTTATACTACCATCGTCAGTTTCCTGGTGTCATTATCCTGTCGACGTCGGTGAGAGGGTCAGTCGATGTCAGTCGCTGCTGGTCTCTGCCTGCCGATGTCAGTCTCTACGTGGATCTGTATGGATCTGTACATACTTTATATGGCTACCAATATAGCACACCTTATTTGTTGGACCCCTGATCTCAAGATATATGGCTCTAATACAAAAGATCTCTATCTGTATAATTTATTGAATCAAAAACCTAATAAAATAAATACTTGAAATACCTGTGATAACTTCTGTGTGAAGTTATCTCTCAAACTTGTAAACCTTTGTGATAACTTCTGTATGAAGCTATCTCTCAAATTGGAAATAGATCAACTGATCTCTCACAACCTCTAAATCACACACAATGAAGAGTGGACGTTCTTCAGTGCAAATGGAATACTGGAACCCTTGGCTCAGTCTTCACAGAAGAATTCTTAGCAACAATCAATATCAATAATCTCATAATAATTCCAACTCTCTCCCATGAGAAACCCTTATACCCTCAAAAAGGTATGCTTGCCCTAATTAGGGTTTCTTAAATTAGAATTAGGGTTTCTTAATTAAAAGTAGGCCAAATAATTAATATTTGATTAAATCAATCAAATATTAATATCTCCATCAATACATGTTAGATCCTTGAACCGACTGAAGCTGGTGAATCAGGGAGTGATTCTGCATATGACCATACCAAAACAAGGGTGCTCTACTACATGTCAAATATCCCTAAATATAGGAGCTCAAGTAAACATGTTTGAAAGAGCCCGAATGAAAGCCAACTGTAGGAATTCTATTAATCAAAGCCAAGCCAATCTCCATCATGACCTTCTATTCACCCTATCAGCCTACGGGGGTCACATAATAGGCTAACCATCAACTCTGATGAGGTCCACTAAAAAAGGGGACATGACAATCCACCCCTCCTAAAATTGCTTGTCCCCAAGCAATCTCAAAACAACAAACCAATCAATCCACCTGGATCCCAAATGTAGTCATGATCTATACTGATGTCAATCAACGTAAGCTCCTGCAATATCCTCTGAAATATAACCAAGAGGAATCCACAATCAAACTGGTGAATGCAACTCAACAAATCTCTAAAATCACAACTGCCCCAGATGTGTCGATACTACAAGCTGTGTAACTTGAAACTGCCAATTCCATCTACAAAAGATGGTGCCAATCCATCCCATAACTGATCCCTCTGTAAAGGTGGCATGACCAACTGTACCACACTATCATCAGTGTGAGAAGAATCAATCTAGAGACTTGACTCCACTAGTATGCCCAACTCATTAGGACCAGGTACTCCCAAATCCTGAACATGTGTGTCAGCTCCAACAACATGTTCCTCAGCAACAACTATAGGAATGTACTAACAACTAACCACCTCAATATACAAATGAATTGGGTCTGGGGCTGGTGAAGACTGCAAGTGCTCCAAATCCACGGTCACCTCCTCTGGCATACTATCTAAAAGAGTAGACTCAAAATCACTGATATCTAGAGTACTACCATCCAAACTCTGTGAATCAACTCCAAAGCTCATATCAACATACGAAGTATCAAAAACTGTAGCATCACTATCCAACTCCTCCATGCCAAAAGAAACTGCTGATGAAACTAAGTCCTCAAAACTATCCACTACATTCTCTTGGGTGTTATCTGCAATAATTAGATCCTAGAAATCTTCTATAGACTCTGCCACATCTAAGAGATCATCAACTCTTAGTGTACTAACATCTGAGTACACCTCCACACTCTGAATGCAAGCATCAGACTCATCCTCATCTAACTCTGAAGAAGCTGCTGCTTAAACTATCTCATCATCACAATCTCTAGCTCTCACATCCTCTGCAACTAACTGAGAGTCCAAATCCTCATGACATAGGTCATCCACGTGTCTCTCAAAATCCTAGAGAGCCAACTGAGTACACACCAAGGAATTCTGGGTATCCTCCAGCTCATGAGAAAACCGGTCAACCTCCTCTTCCTTCTTGTTTTGTGATGTGGTCCCTTTAAAAAAAGATGTCATATGCCATACGAATTTGTATTTGAATGTAGGGTCTAAAAGGATTTCATTCATCCTCCTCTAGGTTTTAACCAGCATATTCAAACTTTGTTTCAGCTTCTTCATATCCTTGTCCCACTATTTTTGAGTATTGGAAGTACCCATGATTAACTCACCGATTCAATGTCCAATCTACCCAATAGGATGACAAGAATTTGGCTCTGATACCACTGTAATATCCCCAACCAATAGGTACTGTAGAAAGATAAAAGATCTGAATTGTTTTTCTGTGTATTCTAATTTTTTGTATGAAATAAGAACAAATTGTGATTTTTGCAAAATAATTTCCAAATAAATAAATAAATCATAGTATAATCTCTTATTTATTCACTCAGATGATTACAATAGATGTCCTTTGTCATGCATATAAAAGAATATTCAAATACAGTCTTAATAACCTGAGTATTCCACAAATAAGGAATAAAACCTGAATTTGGTACGTCTCAGCCTGCTATGTCAAAAACACAGTCACCAACGTTGGTTATACTGCCACCATCAGTTTCTTGGTGTCATTATCCTACCAACATCGGTGAGAGGGTCAGCCGATGTCGGCCACTATCAGTCTCTACCTATCGATGTCAGTCTCTGCATGGATCTATACAGATCTGTATGGACTTCGTACAGCTACCAATATAGCACACCCTGTTTGTTGGACCCCTGATCTCAAGATATATGGCTCTAATATAGAAGATCTCTATCTGTATAATTTATTGAATCAAAAACCTAATAAAATAAATACCTAAAATACCTATGATAACTTTTGTGTGAAGTTATCTCTCAAACCTGTAAACCACTGTGATAACTTATGTATGAAGCTATCTCTCAAATTGGCAATAGATCGGCTGATCTCTCACAACCTCTGAATCACACACAATGAAGAGTGGACGTTCTTCAATGCAAATGGAATACTAGAAACCTTGGCTCAATCTTCACAAAAGAATTCTTAGCAACAATCAATATCAATAATCTCATAATAATTCCAACTCTCTCCCATGAGAAACCCTTATACCCTCAAAAAGGTATGCTTGCCCTAATTAGGGTTTCTTAAATTAGAATTAGGGTTTCTTAATTAAAAGTAGGCCAAATAATTAATATTTGATTAAATCAATCAAATATTAATATCTCCCTCAATACATGTCAAATCCTCGAATCGACTGAAGCTGGTGAATCAGGGAGTGATTCTGCATATGACCATACCAAAACAAGGGTGCTTCGCTGCATGTCAAATATCCCTAACTATAGGAGCTCAGGTAAACATGTTCAAAAGAGCCTAAATGAAAGCCAACTATAGGAATTATGCTAATCGAATCCAAGCCAATCTCCATCATAACCCTCTATTCACCCTATCAGCCTACGAGGGTTGCATAATAGGCTAACCATCAACTCTGATGATGTCCACTAAAAAAGGGGACATGCATTTTATCACACAATTAAACCTTCCAAGACAAGGAGCATAAAAATATAATTAAAACCATGTTGGAACACTTAAAACACAAAAACACATCAATCCCAAGAAGTAAAATCTGAAATAGGTTCAAAAAGAGACCCCCTCTAGGATACAAAGTCTTAAAAAGCTGCCTGAGGTGTTGACGATTATTCATAAAGTATACTGCACCAATCTAAGACCTCTTACCATGAAATTGAAGTTGAATAAGGGTATTATCCACCCCCAAGACCATTATTTTTGACCTTACCTATATGGCTCATGGTGAGCACTTTAATTTGGGCCTTCTTTGTATGCCAATGGAGAAAACAAGAAAAATGAGTTACAAAAGATATTTTTATATGTAATTTCTTCAATCCAAATGTGGAGATGACCTATGGGAATGTTAAAAGTCACATCACTACATTTTTATAGGTGGTACACTTCTAAAGGAACTATATAAGTTTCTTTTCTCTCTCTTTGTAAAAAAAACTACCTTTTTTTGAACAACCTACAATTTATTTAGTTATGTCAGCCTCCTAGGACTTCTAAGGACACATGGGTGATGAGATCAGATTTTTTAACTTGTAAAAATCCAAAGAAACCTGTACAAAGCATTAAATTCTCTTAAAATGACTTTTAAATGACCCAGAAATGATAAATAGACCTAGGAGACTAATAACCAAAGGCAACATAGCATGAAATGACATTAATTGACCCTTGAAACACCTTATATCATGCATTTAAACCCCCTATAGACCTAAAAACTCAAGTTTTTGCCTATAGGTGCCCTAGTTTAACTAGAAAGTCAAACTTGGTAAATAATTTGGTGACTCATGGGGGTATCATGCCTGCTATACTAACTATAATAGTAGACTTATTAGTCTATTAGGTTTAGGAGTCATCTAAGGATTGAAATAAATAAGGGGACTTGACCATTGACTCAAACCTTGATTAACAAGACAACCATTGACTACCTCAATCATAAAAAAGAAAGAGACACACAACAAGGACTAAATAAAACACACTTGTGCTACTTAACACTTAGGGAAACCAAATAAAAAAAGGGAACGAATATGTACATTCACCTTGCTCATACCTCCCTTCCTAGATCAAAAGGGAAGTAGCTTAGATCTCCTTCCTCACTAGATGAGTAAGGATACCAAGATTGATTCTTTTTGGATTGGATAATGGATGACTCTTGCCTTATTTTTGTTCCTAGTCTTTGCACATCATCTAATGGAGTCATCCCCCATATATCTCTAGAATAATTAATGTCTTCTTAAACCTTGAATCAAGTTTCATACTGCTATCCTCCTAGTTCTTCATGATAATTTAACATACTTAGGCATGGCATAACTTATCATGAATCAATTTATCTTTGAAGGATTCCATCATCCTTATCAATGGTCACAATGTCTTAAAATTATTCAAATAGGATCATATCATGACCATGTGGAAGTGTTTCTTGTTCATTCTCTTCTTGGGAGTTGGTGAAGACAACTTCATGAATGGATGTATAAACAACCTCAAGATCACCTTAAAAAGGTCCAAGGTTATCATAGATGGCTACATCATGGGATGGACCTTCTTGGAAGTGATGTCCTTAAACATGTACTTTCTCTCATTCACCTTGATCTTGTTCAACTTGGAGGTTAGTCCTGTTACCATCCTCATATTCTTGAAACATTTGCAAGTAATCTTGCCACATGTTATCCTTTTGAGTCATAACATCTTTCTTGTCATGGCTTGGGGTGAGCTCCAAAGGACATGTAGGATCTTTAAAACTTTCATCTTCCTTTCATATATCTTCAAATCTTTTCCATAAATCTTCCTTAGCTGACTGGTCCGAGTCATGAAATGAAAATACAAGTGAGATTTCTTCTTCTTCTGCCATGGGATGTAAAAGGAACTCTTCTACCAACTCTCCCTAAACTTTTCCTTCATCATTACAAGCATATATTTCATTATCAGTTAGCACCTCCTCATCTTCTATCCAATTTTAAATTTGGATTTCATCCTCCTTCTTGATGACATTAACCTCAGGCACTTCAAAAATGGGGACCTTGGCCAATGAGGGTTCCCAAGTAGCAATACAACTCTCCTCATTAGGAAGGCAAATTGGATCAGTTGGAGGGAGTGGAAGAAGGGATTCAATGAAATATTGAGGATGGTTTGGAGGGTGAGGAATAGATTAAAATGTCTCATTCCTCAAAACCTCTTCATGTGACTTTCTCTTTTCCTCATGAGATACTATTACATCCCTCCACTTAGGGAATGTAGGCTCAAGAGTAGCTTCATGTGATTGAGAGGTTGATGAAGGAATGAAGTATATGTCTAGGAAGCTTGTAGTTTATTGAGGTTTTATAGATTTATTGGGAAATTAAAGATTAGTATTAGAGGGTTTGTATTCCATTGCCATGATGGACTGCCTCAAAACTTGACTGGCCAATTCCCACTCTCTTTCAAGATGAGCTTCAAAGTTTAATATCTTCCTTTCACAATATTCCTCCAACAAGTGAGCCTACTCAACCATGATATTTTCATTCCTTGGGTTGTTTTATTGGATGGGTTTCCAAGAAGGTAAACTTGGGGAACTTCATGAGGGGTTTTGGGTATTAGGAAACATGGTTGGACTAGAATTTTTAAGAGGCAAGGATGACACACTTGAACGTGAATATGTGGAGTTTTGAGGTGGACAAGATGGTATTTGTTCATGAACTCTCATTTTATCCTATAAATAAAATATCAAACCATAAACATCAAGAATTTCATAGGTAAGGTTAGGCCAATTATCCCCCTCTATGGGTATCCACTCCTTGATTTTTTCCAAGGTATTCCTCACACTCTCAATATAAAAACTAGGTATGATTTCACCACAACCATATCTAGTGTCAAGGTCTAGCATGTATTATTGGTAACCAAGGAGAGTCATTTTGAAACTATAAATGGTGGGTTTTAGAGGAGATATAGGTGTTTTTGATGGATTACAAACTTGATAGGTCTAACCATTGGAAGCATATGCTTGGTGAGGATCATAATAAGGCTAAACAATAACTTGCTCATAATCAAGAGGAAAAGGCAAAGCTAGACATAGCTCTTCAAATTGTGTTAAAATAAGATAAAAATCACAAATATTTATGAGTAATTTCAAAAAGGAGTATGGAAAAATAAACCAACTTCAATTGGTATACTTTGGATACTCAAATAACAGATATGTATGTGGAGTTTCCATTGATGTTTATTAAAATTGCCTCCAAAGGTTGTTGTCTTGAAGAGAACACCAAAACTCCTCAAAGAATGGAATCAATAATATCACAAAGCATGTCAAAAATTATTGTCACTTGAATGAACCAAATTCAGGAGATGGGAGTAACTTCTCCTCATTCAAGTGGCACAATGGAACCACTCCAGGGCTATGGGTATCTCTATCATGGAATGGATCTCTAGATTAGGGGCTAACTCCCCTTGATGCATCATTTAAGATCTTGCTCCTATTTATAAAAAAGTTTGGGGTGGGAAATGGTTAATAATAACATGAACCAAACCTAAAATACAAAGGTGATACACAAAATCAGTTTGATTACTTCCAACCAACTTGTATTCCACACTTAAAACTAATGGAAACAACTAGACATACACTTTCCCAAATCTATGTCTTCTTGCATCAATATTACATTATGGGCTTATAGATTATATGTAAGGCTAGGAAGAATAGAAAAGAGGTCTTGGGTGACAAAAATGATGAGACTAATCACTTCAACCATAAAAATCTCTTGAACACTTCACATACCCTATAAGAAGAGACTAAAAATAGGTGAAAGAATGAAGGAAAAAACTAAGGAATCCATAGTCTTCACTAAGAAAAATACAAATTCAAGTAGAGAATAGAATTAAAAGATATGAGAGAGGTAAAAAATTAGTTATTTTATTGATAATAAGTTATACAATTGAGTATGGATTCACCATACTCTGGTGGATCCTGAATATAATGCCAAAATGGCCAACTCTTATAGAGTTTGAGATAAGGAGAGAGAGAGAGAAGTCAAAGGGTCACTTAGACATGTGTACATCTATAAAATGGATTTAAATTTGCATGTGAAATAAGGATGAGGTAATCCATGTAAATTTAAGAGGTACACTTGTCAAATTATATCACAAGGAAGGTGAAAAGTGGCACAAAACTGCCAATTTTGCTCAAGAAATTGCCTACTTGAGTAGCCTTCCAAAACTCCTCTTTTAGATGAAAAACCTAAAGTATGATGATTTTAAAAGATATGATGGGTTATGAAAAACATCATACATGAATTGGTATGGCCTTTGATCATTCTTACTATTGTGGACATGCACAATCATCTTAGGCAGTTTTAAAAAAACCCTTTCCATCCACCCTTACCACTTAGCACTCCAAACCTTCAAAAACTGAAAAAAAATAATTAAAAATGGGTAATGACAACTATAAAAGTCTCCCATACCTCATTTTCAAGATAAATCCTTTAAAAGGCCCCCCTAATCAATTTTCACCACTTTCCCAAGTATTCACTATTTTGGCTCACTGGACTTACTGAAAGGGAGAGTTTGGTTTGGAAACTTATAATTTTTTTAATGAGGAGAGATGAATTTTAGAAATTATATAAAGTGTATATATTTCCTCCAAAACTTGTTTCATTTCCTAATTCCTTCTGTAGCTCTCCCACCACTCAAAATGGCCAAAATAAGCCTAGTTTTCCCTTGTTACATTTAATTCCATAAAAGAAAATTACATGCGTGGAATAATATGAGAATAATTTACAACTTTAATTTTATACCCCTGGTCCAGTTCACTCATTTGAGTTCACTTCTGGATTGATTTCAACCATTGGGTTAGGAATCAGGGTTTGCAAGGGTTTTTAGTGATATATACTCTTAACATTTGTTCATAAAGGATAGACATTGGAGTCATTTATAAATACCATTGATGGATTATTATGAATCCTCCCTAACTCCTATAAAAATATTGAGATCCCATGCAAAGACATATTAATGTTATAATCTCTTGAAGTCATTCAAGCTATTTTCAAATATCCTGGTAGGGTATGAGCAACTCCTAAGCCAAGAATGGATCCTTGATGAATTAATATAAAAAATAAAGTTTCATAAACCTATTAATATGACCTAACAAAAATTTAAAACCATTTTGAGAGCTCAACAAGACCCCAAAATGAAAGTCACCCCTATTTTGGAGGAAGGATCACGCCTTGCCAAGCAACCTACTTACCTTTTGAGACCCAACTTGACATTACCTTGGATTTATTTGACCTATGATGGATCAAAAACATCCCATGTGACCTTTAAAACATTTTACACTCAACTGGAAGCCATGGAAAAGGATAAAAACTCAAATGACCCTTAGTTGGGCTTTTAGGCCTAAGGATTCCTACTAGGCATGCATGCAAACCTCCTAGGTTAGAACAACATATACATTTATATAACTTATATTAAATTTTTATAAGATTATTTAAGTCCCTTATATCTTATAAAATTAATAAATTTCCCTTCATAACATTATAGTCTAATATTTCATCAATTTTCTCAAAATTGGCACCTTCATGCACACTAAAAGTGACCCTATTTTGAGACAAAATAGTATATTTTTTACCTATTAATATTAGAAAAATAATTATTGGAGAGTCATATATATTTATTAATGGTAATATTTACAAATTTAATCTCTTAAATCCTCCATTTGACCCCTCAACTCTCCAAATTTGCAAGGTAGACTTTTTGAAGGTGCAAGATTGTGAGGGTAGGTAGGGTTAGATTGTACTTGGATGTTTAAACAAGGATTTTGAGCATGGTTAGGAATTTTATGGGTAAGTTTTAATATTAAAAAACTATTAAAAACATTTATATGTTATTTATTATTCAAACATTTTGTCCCATGCATCACATGGCCTCCTTTTATCCATTTCCTCACCAAGACTAAGTGTACGGACTCAGACACTTTTTGATTAGGTAAAAGGTATTACATGTGTATGTAAAAGTGTATTAAGAATTTAATATCCATAATTTAATAATTAATAATCATAATTTAATTTTTTTAAATCCTCATTTCCTTGCTTGGACACCAACCTCTCATAGATTCCCTTCTTGCTTATGACCTTATTAGACTATGACAGTGGGTAGGGGGCTCTTTCTTTACTTTAGGTTCCTTAACTTGGAGTATTGACAAGGTTTAAACACATTAAATATTACCTCTTTAATTAAATTTTCATGCTAATGTGATACATATTTCAAACCCATACCTTTTGACACTTTTAGCCCTTTCAATTACTCACTATCCTCTTGGACTGAGATAGTCTACCTATAGACTACTTTAGGGTGTCAATAGTAAGAATATATCTTCAAAGGTGTATGAAAACATTTATTAATATTCATATCATGATTTTATGTTCATTTCATCCCTCTAAATTCTTTTCTTGAGCTTCAAAACCTTTTTTACCCCTGACTAGGATCAAGCTCCAATTCTAGGCTATAAGTAGCTATTCCTCACTCATTCTAAGCCTGTAGGTTATTTATTAGGTCAAGATAGACTTGATAATGGTTCCTATAATGGTTTGTAAGTATTTTATTACATTAAAAACATGAAATATCACCAAATTAGTCATGGCCACACCTATTTCACAAACATTAACCTTTCTTTGCTTGTAGATGATTCCTCACAGTTCTATGTATAGACATATGAGTAAGCATTGGAGTTTGAGATATTGGTTTCACCTTCTCTCATAGTCCCTTATCTTTCAAGAATCAATTGAGACATTATCATCATTAAATTTTATATCATATCCTAGGAACACCGTAATGGGATGCAAAATTAACATTCTGAACACTGTCTTGCAAACATCACTGCCCTATTTTAGCGGTTTTTATCCATCTTTATGCTTTGCAAAATTCCTCTTCCACTCACCCCTTTTGGACTTAAAATTATTAAGGTTTTTATTTTTTATAGGGAATTTATCTCCATCTAATATTAGGACTCAAATATTCTTACAATTCCATTTTGAAGAGTCCAAGAAAGCCCTATAAGCCTCTATTTGACATTATTAGGGCAAGTAGGCCTAAATAGAGTCCAAGGTTCCAATAGATGCTTTAGTACTTCTCTTAGTCAACTAGCATATCCATAGGCCTGTATGGGCCTTCCTATATCAAATAATCCCAAAATAAATTGACCATTTCATTAGAACATCTCTAAAAGGCTTGTCTATGTATTCAATTGTAGATGGTTATTTCCTCCCATATAGGGAGACTTAAGACTTTTCTCTAAATTTGCTAGTTTGTAACATATATGTGCCTTTTACAAACACTTAAATGCATTAAATATGTCTCCAATGTTTTAAATACCATGTCATAACCTTTATATCCCATTGATGATGTCATCATACTCCTATAGGTGGAGATTTGTGACTGTGTTATGTAAGGAAGTCATGGAGAAGTAAGAAAATGCAAGGAAAAAGCTATCCAAGCACCAAAAAACAAGATATAAAATATTATAATAATTTAAAACATATTTATAAACCCCAAAACATATTAAAAAACTCTTCCCCATGTTAATGCAACATTTCCAAAGTAGGTGAAGTGACTGTTGGTGCAAACTAGGCATTTTACAAGCCTAGAAGAAGTTTTCTCACACAATTGAACCTTAAAATACAATAATGAGAATTAAAAAATAATAAAAAACATATTGGAACACTTTAAACATAGAAACACATAAATCTTAGGCAAGCAAATCTGAAACAGGTTTTAAAAGAGACCCCCTCTTGGATGCAAACTCTTAAAAAGTTGCCTGAGGTGTTGATGATTATTCATAAAATATAATACAAAAATATGAAACCTATTACCATGAAATTTAATTTCACTAAGGGTATTATCCACACCCAATGCCATTATTTATGACTCTACTTTTACGACTCATGGTGAGAACTTGAAGTTGGGCCTTTTTTGTATGCCAATGGAGAAAACAAGCAAAATGAGTTTTAGAAGAGATTTATATATATAAATTATTAAATAAAAATATGGATATGACCTATATGAAGTTAAATAGTCACATCACCATGTATTTACAAGTGGTACACTTCCCAAGGAACTGTACAAGTGTCTTTCTCTCTCTCTCTCTTTAGCCAAGAAAACTACCTTTTGTATAAAAAACCAAAAACATTTATATTTATATCAGAATAATAAGACTTATAAGGACACATGGGTGATTAAATAAGATTTTTTAACTTGCACAAATTCTAAAAAACCTATAAAAAGCATTAAATGCTCTCAAAATGACCTCTAAATGACAAAAAAATGATAAATAGACCTAGGAGACTAATAAACAAAGGTATAATAACATGAAATGACATTAATTAACCCTTGAAACACCTTATATAATCCATTGAAACCCCATATATACCCTAAAACTCAAGTTTTTGCCTATAGGTGCCGTAGTTTGACTAGAAAGTCAAACTTGGTCAACACTTACTAGGGTAACCTCCTCACTAGCCTCAACCTAGGTTGGCAACTACTCAAATCAGGTCATAGAAGTTGATCATTTATTAGGTATATCTCCTACTCCAAGAGCTCCAAATATTAACCTAATTAACACACAAATGAATCAAGAATCAATCTAATTCTCTTATATCAAACAACTTTCTCATTCAAAACAAAATACTATTTTGCCTATAACTAAAACCACATAGCTCCATTTTAAAAATAATTTTGTTCTAAAATATTATGATAATGATACCTTCGACATCATTTAAGCCTTAATCTCTTACTAAATCATATACCTATTATGACACATGCATCTCTATACCTCTTTTATACCCAAACATTCAACTTGGTCCTAACTAATCAAAAACTCATTCAATTATCAAAAAAATTAGTCTAATCAATCAAATGGATTCTCAATCAATTCAAACTTTACCAACCTTGCTTCTATCAATATGCCACTAGTCATCACTTTTGGCTCAAATTCCTCTATCATAGATCTCATCCCTCTCCCCAAAAGGGGGCATCATTCCTACTATTCCTATTCCTACACTTATCCAGCATGCCTATCCACTCTCATAGATGGATACACCATGGTTCATACACCTCTAGTATTCAAATTATGAGATTCAATTTAGATCAGTCAAGATATATAGTGATCCAGACTACATGGGTCACTCAACATTACTCAAGACATTCAGAGGGATGCACCTTCAATTTATAGATACACCATGATTCTTACACATCCAGTAGTTAGATTATCAGATTCAACTCAAATCAGTCAAGATATACAGTGATTTAGACTACATGGGTCATTCAACATTACTTAGGACATTCAGAGGGACATACCTTCAATTTATAGATACACAAACTAGTTAGATATATAGTGGTTTAGATTATATGGATTCATAGTTTCTTTGATACAGATTCAGACTAGATACTAGATTTGAGGGCATGTACATTACTACACATCTCATACATATAACTTCATACAACATGACATAGTTACAAAACTAGATAGAAGATTATAGGCATAGTGTAGAGCACATTGTTTGATCTCTAATTTTGCACATGGGACATGGAATGATAGCTCATTTCACATGTGATTATACATATTTATAGACTATACATATGCATCACTCACATATCTAATTTGGGATCATGGTGTAGATGTTCATGTTCTTAATCATGTAGGATTATATAGATTGAATGGTAAAACATGACATTTATTTTTACACTTTTACCAAAGTTTCAAATTACACTCAACTGTACCTAGGTTATCATCAAGTTGGATAATATGATTATCTATAGCGGTTGGTCCATAGCATTACCCCAACCTAGACTACATGAGTTTGTGTAGGATAGAGGATAGACATTGGTTTTGGACCTTTGAGTACTTCTCAATTATAGTTAAAATTATTTATAGTGGGGGCATGATAGACTTTACTCTTCATGGTATATAGATTCTATGCACACATTTTAGATTACATGAGTTTATGTGAGACAAATGATAGACATTAGTTTTGGGCCTCTGAGCATTCCTCATTTCTAGCTAGATTTAGCACAGGGGGAAAGAATTTACCTCTTTCTCCATGATTACATGGATTCCATATTTAGATTTAGTATAGGGGGCATCAATTTTAGGGATCCTTTCTTTCTCCAAGCATTATTCAGCTCTCCATCTACTTCCCTGGCCAGGAAGTGAGTTGGACCCTTTTTCAGCACACTTATCTCCATGTAGATAGGTTCAGGTACACATTTTATTTTCCTTCTTTTACTCTAGTACTTCATTTCATTACATCAATAGAATAAAAAGGGGGAAAATGTATACACCCTAAATTGGTCAAGAAACTACACATATAATGTCCTTTCACATTCCTTTCATAGGAGACTCTAATTGGAGAATATGAGCCTTGTTTACATTAGCCATGTCTTTGGTTTACTTATCTTGGTCTTATTTATTGCTTTTATCACCTCTCTGTTATCTCATTCAACTAACCTATACCTCTAGGAACCCCTAGACTTGGTCTATGTCAGTCCTAACCTATTTTTTTGAGTCCCAAAGAACAAATTTCTATAGGACTATAATGTTTGGTGTTCTTGTCCTTTCTAACACTATTGTCCAATGGTCATTATTTTTATTAATAGGTCTTAAAACCTTATTATTCCCTCCCTTAAGTTTTATTTCTATTTTTGATGTCAACTAATGTGAATAAAGCTCCCAAATTCAAAATGAAGAGTCTCCTATATAAATAACTTCACAAGGCATTTTATATGTAACACTTACTACTTTGGCAAATTACATAATAAAAATCAATTAATAGTATAGCCTAGCATTATACATCACACATAGATTTCCATGCTTGATCAAGGAAGGCCCTAGGCAAAAGTCATTCATTCATCTATCATGCACATTTATTATGCACGATCCCTAAGGGAGAACTACATTTGATTTAAGAACCTAGCTTGAGTGTTAATGTAGGCAGTGATCAAGACAACAGGGTTTCTATATTGTGAGATCATTCTTCCCCTAACCTAGTTTTTCCCACTCTTACTTTTGATGCATTTTTTTTTACATGTGTTTAGATAGATACAAATTTTATAGATTGAAACAGACTTATAGTGAGCTCTATTGACTTCAAACCTCTAAAATTTCATATAGAGGGTCACATAGACCTAGTGAACAAAACCCAAAAATCTCAAATATCTTATAAAATAGTGTAAGAGGTGGAATATAGTGTTGGTGCCACTCCTATCCACTTTTGGTGATCCTATCCAATCATAAAATGAAGGCTAGATCCAGATTCATGATAGTGTCCCAGTCCTACACCTCAATTTCCAGCTCTTGAATTATCCATTTCAGTCCTTTTTTAGATAAGTTTATTTCTTATCCTCATATAAATTAATTGATAAAAATCTATATTTTATCATATTAAACTAGATTTTCCCCTTATTCTAGACCTCTTATTTTTTAGGAACTATACACTAGTTTCCAAAAAATAATAAAATACCTCCAACAAACATAGTCAACTTTTAGATATATATTCATACTAAAGATGGATTGGTCAAACCTCAAAAATCCTCAAAGATGGTTCTCATTGAGTCCAAAACACTATTAAGTAGTTATTTCATATTGAAATATCAAAATACCATCAATAACAACTTAAATATGTAGAATGTGGTAAAACCTTCAGTCAAATTTTGATCTCAATAAATTTGACTATAAAGATAGTCAAACTTTATAAATAGATTATATAAATGTGCCTTTAATTCCTCTTCAAAATTTTCTTTTACACCATTAATAAATTCATCTTAGATCAAAAGATATTAGCAAAATATTGTAGACTAGTTTTTCCCTTTACTAATTCAAATGCCAATGGTTACTGGTTAATGCAAAAACATCTGTAGACACATGTCTTCATCTTGTGTCCTTATAAAACTTAATAAAACATGATCTATAAATATCTTATGGATTATCCTATCCTTTACCTTACATCACTCACCATTTATCTTAGATCTTTGCTTTTGAGATCAAGCCACCTGGTAGCCCTACATGCCCTCTATGTACCCTGCAGTCAATCTCCAATGAACTTCCACCACTTGGCAGGCCCACACACCTTTTGAGCATCCTTTGACATATTGAATTAAAAAAAAATATTGGATCACTATCTAATAAGATCATGTGCTCTATTAGATCATTATCTAGTCATATTAATTTCTTACTGTAGATCTTCATCGCCTGATTAAATGCTCATCATAGATCTTCAATATAAAAAATTTGGCTAAGTATGGGAACTTATTGAACTCTATCTAAGATGCCAAGTTTGCACCTTAATAAATTTTTATATGAACCATTTCCAGAATTAAAACTTGAAATATATGATTTTCTCACATAGGGGAATCTATCCATATATCAAGATGTTCTTGAAACCTTTACACGTGTAAATGCTGACATCATAAATTTGCTCACTAAACTTTATCTATCAAGATTAATACTTGAAATTGACACTCATATGACTAATTTTATGAATTCCTTTCACTTCCAAAATCACTCCAAGCACTCAAAACACTCCATAGGGTCTTTACAATATGACCATACCATCAATAACATCCACCATCTGCCTATCTAAGTCAAACACTAAAGAATTATGTAAGAACACTGAAGCATAGTTTTTCATTGTCATTATAACATACATGAAACCTCATCAACATCCTTGTTCACCTTAGAGACATCATTTAAAAACCTCCAATAATCTCCCTCTTTATCATTGATGTCAACACCAATATAAATATTATGCTCAGACTCTTTCTCACACTTCAAACACTTTCTCCCCCTTTAACATAATGACAAAGTGGGCTCAAATTTTGATCTTGTGGACTTGAAAATACTTTAAGGACAAATAATAGGAAAGGACCACCTTTGAGAGATGATATAGACTCCACCTAACATTATTCATGCCTCTTCTTACCTTGAGATTCTCAAACATGCTTCATGACTACACTCTTCTTTGATCATACATAGATTATATGAAGACAAAACATATATGAACATCAAAAAATGCATGAACTTACCTTGAAAATATTAATAGGGACTCCCCCTAAGTCACCTAAGCTTAGGAAAACTTTAGAGAATCTTTAGACCATTTCAAACAATGATGAATCAACATAATTGCCTTCATACCCTCTCTCTCAAATTATACTACTCAATCCTTTGATCATAGGACCTAACCATTTACAAATCTCCCCCTTTGTTTATGCATGAGGATTCAATACATTGACAAAGCACCTACCTTGGTTTGATCAATACATCAAATCAACATATTTGAGTTCACATCTATATCAAACTTCTTCATAACTTCATTATGACTAGAACATCTCACATATATTCCCCCTCACATCATTCTTCAAGCCTTTCAAACTATTTGAGTTATCCCCACCTAACTCCATGTTCCACCTAGATCATGATATCTTAAAAAAAGAATTCTTAATGAACTAGATATATCATCAACTCTTCAAACACTTAGAACCACACTCAGTCAATATCCTTATAAAACTACCAATATATCTCATATCTTCATTAGATCAACTTAAACAACTGAAATAGACATGAATAACTATCATATGGATCTCAAAATAATTACCCTTTATCCTCTACAATCCATCATAGTTTAGAACCTCTTCAAAGTACTCATGCAATTATCTAATCTTTAGAACATTGTGAAATACATGATAGACATAACTTTTCATACACAAAACTCTAAGGCCTTATTCATGATACCAAAAATATGATAACACATTATCCTCATACTTTATACCAACCTTGCCTTCAGTCTTCATCATTTGGACCAGTCAATTTAAGCAATAGAAATTGACAAGTTCTTACCTTCAAAACCCAAAACCCTGAACACACCTTGAGCATACTAAAAAAATATCAACACACATTTCTTATGTAAATAGAACATTTTGACAACTCACCATCACAACACTTTGATGTAGTTACATAAAACTCATTTCTTCTCCTTAACCAAGCACATCATCTCATGACCTTTCTTGTCCTATAATATCAACCAAAACTCAACTAACATCCACTATGCTTCCTTTTGATAACAAGTGTCTCCTTGAATCCTAGAGAGAAACACCCCTAACTCACAATGTCCTATAACAATATGAAACTAGGATTTACCCAAAACTCCCCATATTCTCTATCCTTATTGAACAACTTGAACTGATGATTCTTCTTCTTCTTTTGTTTAACTGAATCAACATGTTTATATTTTTTATCACTTTCATTTTATTCTAAGATGGTATTGACAATACATGGAGAAAATAAAGATTAATGGCATAAATTTTCACTTGGAGTATCAGTCTCACAATTCAAAGCATCAACATTTGACATTTTAAACTAATATTCTTTATAGGAAACTTGCTCAACAACATCAATTTATTTACTTGAGTTTACAGATACCTTAAGATAAGTTTCAACTACCTTGGTCTATTTAGTGATCTTTATATATTTATTCTTAACATGAGTAGATAATGAGTACCCTTGGCATTCTTTAACATGTGTAGCATCTTATACCATGGTATACTATCTACTTGGACTTTTAGACTGATCATGGCACATACTTTCCAAATTTTAGTTTCCATATTTTAACTTGCCTTTTACCTTGTACTTTACGATCCTAAAATGACTTATTCTGACTTGATGTCCTTTTTTGTAGAACTTAGCAATGTGATCGATTCATAGAAAATGGAATCAAACTACTCTTCTTGATGGAAACTCAGCTTGTCTTACCTTGTTAGTATATAATCTTGTAATGTGTCCTATGTCATGACTACTATAACACTGAATTTGAATCACAATAGTTGATTGATGATTACATTCATAGTTACAATCAAATTAATTCTTGAAATGTATTCTACACTCTCTAGCCTTATGAATGAAATGATTACAAGTGTAGAAGTAACAACTAAAGTTTGCATATCTCATTGCATTTGGTTATCTAATTTGATTTTCCTTCCTTCTGTTAGCAACTTCATTTCTTGACTGATTTTTGATCTTAAATTTTTTATTTTTATCATTCACAAAATTCTTCAAGTTATCATGAGTAGTATTATTTTGTTCTTCTATGTATCCAAGACCAGTTCTATCACTTGCATATTTTTGACTATTCAGAATGTTATCTAGATCAATTGATCCCTTTTCAAAATTCACAAATGACTTTACTTGACTTGAAGTCTTTTTCAACTCATCTCTTAAATAACTAATCTTAGTTACATACCTTGAACATTCAACTTCATTGGCCTTAAAGTTTGCATTTCCAATCTCTACCTAATCATTAAGAAGCTTAATTGAATTTTTATACTCTTTAGAGTCTTCATCTATTCTTACCTTAAACACACTAAATTATACCTAATAGTCCTTTATTTGACAATTCATCTTCTTATTTTTATTCTTTCCAATCTTCATATCTTCAAGGGCATTCATCAACTCAGTATCATAATTTACCTTGTCTTCTTAATCATCTATCTCACCTAAACCACCTCCAAACCATGTATATTCTTCTTGATATGAGCAGATAGATACCTTATTCAACCATGAAGAGATTCATATTAATTAGGATGATCATCTTTATGATCATTATTAGAATCACTCCCATCATTCTCTTTAGATGAGCTGCAATATCCCTTGGCGTAGAGACTCCTCTTATTAATGTAAAACTTCTTTTGGCCATTAGACCTTTTGAAACTATTCTTGCTCTTATCATGCTTAAATTTTTTCTTGTCATTGTCATGATCTTTTTCATGTTTTTAATTATCATTTCCATTATTATTATGAGGAAAATTGTTGGCAAAGTGACCTATCTCTCCACAATTGAAACATTTGAAGGGAAGTTTACCCTTAAACTTGCCTGAATCTATTTTTAGTTTTCTTATTAATAGAGCTATTAGTTCATCATCATCAATATCAAAAATCTCATCATCTTTGACCTTATTACGTTATAAATTATTCTTTATCTTATTTTATGCATCAATTTTTTTTTTTGGTGGTTTGTCCTCATTAACTCTCATCATAGGATAAAATAATGCAATGCAATTCATCCATCTTCATTTTGGTGAGATCATGAATTTCTTCTATAGCAAAAACTTTTGAATCAAATTTGAAAGTGAAAGACCTTAATAAAAATTTCACTATAGTTCCTTCTTCAATCACCTCTCCCATGCCTTTGATCATGTTCACTACCTCATCAACTCTTAGAAGATAGGAAGCTACAATATCCTCTTCCTTCATTTTGAGAATTTCAAATTGCCTTCGGTAGGTTTGTAGTTTGGCCAAATTAAATTTTGAATCTCATTCATATATGAGATAAAATTTGTCCCAAATATCCTTGGAAGAATTATAATGGATTACCTTGGTGAAATAGTCCTTTAAAAGACCACAAATGATAGAATTCATAACTTTGGAATTTTTTTTCACTCAGCTTCTTGTTTGCAACATTAGTTAGAGGAGTAGGTAGCATGGAATAACCATCCAAAATAGATTTACAAGTATCAAACCCTAAGAACATGATGTAGGTATTAATTATTGTACTCTACAAATAATAATTCGATCCATTGAAAAATTAATCTTACTTAATAAAGAAACCTTGAGAACTTGCCATTTTACCTAATATTACCTTCAAGTGGTTAAAATTGTATAGAATGTCTAGCTCTGATACCAATTATTAGAGGTAAAATCACTAAGATTGGGGGGGGGTGTAAATTAGTGAATCAAGATATTTAAAAAATTCAATTTAAATCCTTCAAACCCTTAGTCATACACCATAATCAATCAAGAATGAAATAACCAACTCATAGCAATGAAAATGAAAGATAAGTAAGATAACATAGGGTCTATGTGGGAAACCCTCTTGGGGTATAAAACCCACTTTCAATCTTGAAAAAACATGGACTAATTGTACTATAATATGATTTATAACATGAGACTTTATTGAAGCACCCACTTCATAAGGAATACCAACCCCTAAAGATGATAAGTACCAACTTGCCTGAGATCTTGAGCACCACCATAACATATATGAAATTAAAAAATATAAAACTCTAATTGATTCTCAATATAATTGAGAAAATATTTAAAATAACCTCCTTCAATTATATTCATGCATTCAAACCTTTAAACATAAATAATGTATCCAAAACCACCTTTTGGATCAATCTACACACCTTCACTTGTTCTCATGCATCAAACTTGTAAATTTAACATTATAATTATGAAAAAAAGGTCATAATTACAATAAAAACTATAATATTCCTTTCAAGACATCCACTTGGATCTCATATACACACTTGTTCAACCTCTCAAACAACATCTAGGGCTTATTTACTCAATCTACCTCTTCGAGGCTCATTAGGTCTAATAACTTGTGTGTCCTCCTACATCAACTTAATCAAATAAAAATGACTATAACTATTTTATCTCTAATGGTCCTAAATTACATGAACCTTCTCTTTTAAAGGTTCTCTCCTTCTCTTGAATCCACACTTGCACACTTCCAACACAAGTAGGCTAACAATACCTTGTATTTATACCATTCTCTTGGTATAACCCATATTGGTCAGAAAATATGCTTAACATACTTTTATTAAAATTTAAATATGTCTCCACACATTTTACATGGGTGAAAAAATCCACTCCATAGGTCTTCCATAGTCCTTATGACTCAAATCCTCTATTAGAACTTCACATCTACCACATTACTTTTACAAACTATTGGACCACCTTCAACTTACACCAATGCTTATAACATATCAAAAATATATCCAATATACCATTTATCACTCTTTCATGGGTCCATGCCACCTAAAACACCCACTCAATACTTGAACCTACCAATTAGGTCTCCTTGTTCTTCAGGTCTTCCTACACATAAAACACAATCTAAAATTTATGAAGCAAACACTCAAGTATTTGACATAAAAATATGATTATATCACATGGGTGAAACATTTAGGACCTATGAAACACCTCAAAGTGATTTATACACTTCAACATAATATATAAACACTTAAAATAACTCTCTCAAAATGACCACTTAGGTTGGTCACACATAGTCAAAATATAGTTATACTATTTTGACTCTTCATGTCTGCTTAAGGGCATATCATAAAATTAAATGCATTTTTATAAGTCTTTAATAATTATAAAACATATTCATACTCATTTTATTCTTAAATTCTACTCATAACTCTTCCAACTCACTTCTGTAAAGTGGTCATTCAACCTGTCTATAGCTCCAACAAACATAATCAACTTTTAAACATCTATTCATACTAAATATGGATTGGTGAAACCTTCAAAATCCTCAAATATGGTTCTCATTAATTCTAAAAGACTCTATAATAGCTATTTCATCTTTATATATTTAAATACCATCAATAATAACTTAAATATCCTTCTCGAGTCACTTGCAAAACATGGTCAAACCTTCAGTCAACTTTGGATCTCAATAACTTTATGTTTATAGATAGGAAAACCTTATAAATAGATTTTATAGATTTGAATTGAAGTGATATTCAAATTTACCTTTTACACCATCAATAAATTCATTATAGATCAAAATATATTAGCAAAATACTATAGATTGGTTTTCCCTTTACTAATTCAAATGCCAACATTTATTGTTTAATGCAAAAACATATATAGACGTGTATTTATGTTGTGTCCTTGCACAACTTGCTCAAATTAACTTCATCAATCTCCTATTGAGTATATTTTTATTTTACTTATATCACTCCCCATTGATCTTAGATCCTCACTTCTGAGATCAAGCCACTTAGCAGCCCTGTGTGCCCTCTGCATAACCTACAGTCAGTCTCCAATGAATTTATGCCACTTGGCAGCCTTGTATGCCTTCTAAGCATCCTTTGACATATTGAATTCATAAAAACCATTGGATAACTATCTTAAAATATAATTTGATATGTTAGATATTTATTTATTCAAATTAATTACTCATCATAGATCTTCATCACCTGATTAAACTCTCATCATAGATCTTCAATATCACAACTTTAGTTAAGTATGGGAACTTATTGAACTCTGTCTAAGAAACTAACTTTTCACCTTAATAAATTTTTATACACTCCATATCTAGACCTAAAAATTGAACCATATGATCTCCTCACATAGAGGAATCTATCCATATATCAAGATACTCTTACACGTGTGAATGTTGACATCATCAATCTACTCACTCAACTTTATTTATCAAGATGACTAGTGGAACTTAGACATTCATATGACTGCTATGATGAATTCCTTTCACTTATAAAATCACTTCAAGCATTCAAAACAACCCATATGGTCTTTTTAACATGAACATACCATCAATAACATCCACCATCTACCTATCCAAGTCAAACACTGAAGAACTATGTAAGTACATGAAAGCACAATTTTTCATTATCATTATAGCACACATGACACCTCATCAACATCCTTGGTGACTTTAGAGACATCATTGACAAACCTAAAACAAGATTATCTTTGGAAGGTTTGATGGTATACTCCTTTCTTAAATAGCTCTTAGATTTCCTTAGCAATACCATTTGAGGGAGTAGGCTTAACACATTGTGTCTTCTATGCTTATTTTGAGTTTTTTTCTACTAATGCATGGACTAACTTACTTTTTAATCTTACTTTACATTTTGGCATGTCTGGTGAGAATAACTTCCCATACAACCAAGTAGATTACTATTCAACTCATAGTTTTTCTAATATATGCTTAATAATATTTAAAATTCAAGTTTTACATTCATTTTTCACATTTTTTTAAAGAGACATAGTTTACACAGAGATTGGTGTCAATTCACTTTGACTGACATTGATCTTATAAAAATTGGAATAAATTCCTATGTGAATAATATATCATGAAAAAATGTGACTAAGGGTTTTTTCTTGAAGTTTTCTAGTTTTTATTTTGTGTTTGAAAACTTGCATATTCTCTGCTTGACTATTTTCTTGCAGGATCTAGAGAGATGTTTTATTTTTATGTTTTTTTGCTAATAGTATTTTTTGTGAAAATAATTGTGTTTTTTCATGTTTTTACATGAATTTATGTTAATATATGTCAATCAACATCGATCCCTCTATGGACTGACTGATGTCAATTTATGTAAATTGACATCGATCCCTGCATGGACCAATATCCATCTTTGAGATAGAAAAATAGAGAATCTAAGAGCTCATTTTAAAATCTTGTTTTCCCAATCACTTTTAAGCTTCTAATTATGAAAAAACCCTCTAAAAATTATAGGTCATATGATGGAGAAAGGCAAATTTTGAAAGTGGTTATATTTTAAATAGTTTGTTTGGTGCCTAAAACAAATTTATTTATTTTTATGCCTAGTTGTTTGTGAAGTTTTTTCACGTTTTTCAACTAATGCCAAGGATCAAAAATTTCATAAAAATATCATTTTGGTGAAATAAATAAACACTTATATACATGCTCTTAAGATTTGTTTGTTTTATGCTTGATTATTGAAAGTTGTTTGTTTTAGTAAAATGATTGATGCGTGTATGCTCTCCCTCCATCCCCTTTAGGGAATTTGGGTGACCATAAGTGCTCATTATTTTCCTTGGTTGATTTTAGTCTAAAATCATGAAAAGAATGTCATCAAGGCCCTCTTAAAATCCATATGAGTTGGGTGACCTAAATGTGACCCTAAAGTATTTTCACTTATCTTTTATTTTTTTGCATTTTGGATTGTGAGCAGGTGTTCATAGCCTCCTCACAGGTTCTCTAGGGAAGCGATGACCTAGGAATACATCTCCTAGCATCATTTCAATCCCAATATATGGTAGGGTATATAAATTGAGGGTGAATTACTAGGATTCTTGTTTTGAGTGGTTAAAACAAGCTTCGCTAGTGGTAATCCACCTCAAACTATAGGGAAAATTTAGATATCTCATTACATTAAAAAAGTGATGGATGTAGTGTTTGTGAAAAAGACAATACCTTTTCAAAAAATTCAATTAACATGATTTCATCTCTTGTGTTAGCCATAATTGGGACCATCTAGATGTGAAAAAAACTAGTTTTAGAATAACCCTACTTACCATAGACATACTATTGATGTATGGAAAATAGCCTGATGTTCCATGTCATCATAAAATATCTTAAGAGAAGAGGGGTTTTAAAAACTCTAATTTTCATGCACTTTTATTTTTGGATTAACAATTAAATTACTCTCAAGAGCATGTATATAAATGTAATTTCATAGTACCATGCAACCTTGTAATTTTTAAGTTTTTAGATGTCACACTTAGGTGTTTTGTCATTGTATCCTTTACTTGATTGGTCTTTTCAAGTATAAAACTATTTGAAAACAAAACATGTCATATAACCAAATAATGTTATTATACACCATTTAGTTTGAGCAAGGATGCATTATGCTGACCAAATTAAAATAATTTTTTGCCTTGTTCAAAACATCATTTAGAACATTATGTTTGCATTTTATAAACAACATTGTCATGCTGCCCATTTGATTCTAGACCATTTTCACACTTTTAAAATATCAAAGTCCTTCATTTTTAATCTAAATTCAAAATCTCACTTTTCTAACTTCTAGGCCAAGGTGCTATCAATTTGCCTTTTGCACTTGTTTTGAGTAAACTTAGGTATGATTTTACATTTGGATTGAAGGCCATTTCCTAGACTCATCATATTTTTATTTTCATTGTGGACTTAGATTATCTTTCATTCTCTCATGCTCTAAGTTATTGGAACATTTTAAATCCTATTAACATGTGGTGATTTTGTGATGCCTATTTATTTTTAGATTTATACCTAGGAGTTCTTGTGTTAATTCACATTTTGAGCTTCTTGGTTTGCATTTTTATATTCTTAATCAAATATACCACCTCTTCTAATTTTCTAATTGAAAATCATTGTATATATATATATATATATATATATATATATATATATATATATATATATATATATATATATATATATATATATATATATATATATATATATAAAGATATTGACATATGTTTGACCTAAGTTTGTTGTGTTATCCTGCACTTTAGGTTCCAAAATTTATCTTACCCTCTTCTAATTTGATGATTTTAACTCCCCAAAGTTGAGTAAATTCATAACCATTTATTCTAATTATGTGGTACTATGCCACTTATTTTATTATAGTCTCATCTTACCTTGTCATTTGTTTGAATAAATCCAAGCACACCTTTTTAAATTTTTTAAAACACATTTCATATCTTGGCAAATGTAGAGAAAAACCTTATAAGTATGACACAAAGGTATACTCATAATGGGGTCTATTATGGCCATAATTATGAGGAAGAGTATTTTTATGATGGATATGAGCACTCCATCATGTTTGAGGATATATCCCTTCTTGGTCCTAGTCTTTAAATACCAAACCAATCCATGTTGATTTTCATATGTCAACCCCATTCTCCTCATTTGGCTTGTGTGAGTAACCAAGTTCTACAATGCTCAAAGGTTACCATTATAAGTATCCTCCTTTGGCTTGCATGAGTAATAAGGATCTATTACATTTCAAGGTTACCATTTTAGGTTATCCTCCTTCAGCTTGTGTGAGTAACTAGGCTCTATATTGCTCAAAGGTTACCATTCTCAATTATCCTCCTTCAACTTGTGCAAGAAACCAAGCTCTGCAACACTCAAAGGTTACCATTTTAGGCTATCCTTCAGCTTGTGTAATCAGCCAATCTCTATATCACTTTAATTTTACCATTTTATGTTATCCTCCTATAGATTGCATGACCAACCAAGCTCCACAGCACCCAAGGGCCACTATTTTGGGCCCTCATCCTTTAGCTTGTGCAAAAAACCAAGTTCATAGCACCAAGTCATTACCATTTATTATTATTGAGGAACATCAGCTTGACAAACTAGTCTTTATTGATCCTTTATTCAATAGTATAATTTTTGGAGAATCCATTATTAAACCACAAGCCATTGTTCACTCTGTACCAACTATTATCCACTTTAGAAATTTTGTGCCAGTATTCAAGACACAACATAAAAAGCCATTACCTCTTCATGAACCATATTTTTAGGACCAAAATGTGTTCAAAATTGATATTCTATAGCCAATTATAAACCAAGGCCATAATTTTGTTAAAACACATATTTGTGATAAGTCAAATTGTGATGAATCACCCTTTGATACTTTACCTATTATCAAAGAGTATCACTCTGACAAGTCAGTCTTTGTTGAGTCACTTCTTAATGATTATAATAGACTTTGGGCAAATAATTATCTTGACCATTTTCCTATTTATAAACATCCCCACCCCTTTGACAAACTAGTCTCTATGGAGTTATCTCTTGACCTTTTCCCCCTCATTAAGGAGTCTAACTTTGACAAGCTAGTCTTTATGGAGTCACCCCTCAAGTTGTTCCCTCTCTATGAGGGGATTCACCTAGATGAGCTAGTCTATGTTGAACCCTTCCTAGATGAATCTATTTTTATGGATCCCATTATGACATCACAAGACACTACTTGTCTAAAACCAACCATTAAACAAGACATCATTGTAGTAACATCCACACCAGATGAAGAATCAATATTAAAATTAGATTCTATTTTTGAACATATATTAGATTTAGCATATGAATAATAAGAAACATTAGTCTCAAGATGGGATTCAACATCCTTTGATTTGGATTCAACTTCAAAATCATAATACAATTGTGGTTGTTAAAAAATTGGTTACACTTTCCCTGTAGATCAATTTGAATATATTTGTGATCCTTATACAATTTTTGAGGATGACTAATTCAATATCACCACAAGTTATCCTAGTATCTTCTATGAGTATTGTGATACCTCTTCTCATTCCATTAACATTATAAATGCTATTAAAACCAACCAACATAGCCATTATATTGACATTCCATCTACCACAAGCATCAATTGGGATTGAAAGACTCACACTTTATTGAACTGCATCCATGGTGACATATCAGTTGGATAATATAAGAGGGACCAATACCATATTCATAAAGAAGAATAATCTCCTAGTGAAACCTTTTCATAGGTGCTAGGGGACAATCAATGTTCAAATTCAACATCTTCTAGTGAAACCTTTTTGGAGGCAATATGGGAGAATCAAGACAAATTTATTGATGAAAACCTCTTTGAGGTGCCAATATCTAAGCACAATAGTTCTTAATTTATTAATGAATACATTATCAAAGATGACATGAATACATTATCAAAGATGACATAAATATAGCTTCCACTCTACAACATAATTAGATGGTAGCTACTCTTAGGCCTAAATAATAGAAATATCTAGTGGTTGTATCAAGAGCATATTCAAAAGTATTTAGATCCATCACAACTAATACTTTTTCAAATCTATAATCAACAACAGTATGTATGCCTAAAAATATTTATCTTCATTTTCTTCCCAACCATTATAATTTCCACTATCATCCACCTTTACATTGCTAATTTATACCATTTATCCTATGCCTAACATTATTTACCATCCCTATCTACACTTTCCTTTATATAGTATATAAAGCTCTCTTTTCTTGATGTTTGAAGGAAATAGAATCATAAATGAGGATCAAAATAACATTATTGGAGTCCAAATCTACAATAATTTCTTGATAGAGTAGGTATTTAGAAAGGGTATGGGATAGCAATTTTTATGATTGATTATTTTGGTTATCTCATATGTTGACTAGGATGTGCATCTCCACATCAATAGGGAGTAATAAAATCATTTTTAATTTACCATTTAACTTACCATTTGCCTTACCTTATCACTTGGGGGAAAACCTATGACCATTATGTCTAATTACCATATCAACATTCTTTTTTATACCATAGCTTATACCATTTTATCATACCATTTACTATTGATAAACACCTATTTTAGTTTCCCTACCCAACACTTTTGGTCTTGGCTCCTTTGGCTCTTACCACACCTTCTATGAAGGGATTACAATCTAGTTTCAATAGTTTTATAATTTTGTGTTTAAATGACAGTCTATGAAAGTGGTGTGATAGTGGATATGGAAAGTTATCTTTCATTTACATTTAATTGGCACCAATTATTATAACCACCTATGGGAAAATCAATATTACACCTTGTGTCACTGATTATAACTACCTATAGACAAATTAGTGTTTCACCTTATGTTACTAATTATAACCATCTATGGGTAAATTAGTACCACTAACCCCTTTTTCATTGTTTCTTAATTATAAATACCTATGGGAAAATTATGAACAATGCCTTTATCAACATTGCCACATTTAACTTACTATTCCTATTATTATTTGCCTTATTATTTACCTCAATTTTGTAAACTTGTTATTACTTGGTTGGATTTCACTGCCTTTTGTGTTGGTAAAACTATTGTGATTTGAGATCCTAATGGGACTATGTAGGCCAAACTCAATTCACATTGCAATCAGCTCAGTACCCCTTTTGCATATGCTCTCACCATTTTATGAGAAATCTAAGCCCATGATCTTGTTGTTTTGTGAGAATTTCCAATTTAGAATGCTCTTTCTATTTTGAGATTCCATTCCCATTTTTCTTATACAACACAATCAATCATATTTTTCTTATCATCATTTTATTCTATCCCATATCTTGGGAGAACTAAATTTGGCCTAAATTTTATGTTGGATATCGCATTCATGGAGCTATGTAGGTAGCATCTACTTGTCTTGTACATCTAGAGTTAGCTTGGCCACCCCTTCCTTTTCTTATTTTCCCCCCATTTTATTCTATGTTGTTTCCCTATCACTTAAGCCAACTTTATATTTTCTGTTCTTGTTTTATTGTGCTAGTCTGGTTATTTCTTTGATTAGGGGTCACCTTGTCACATATAATAACACTTATATTACACTTACATGAACCATTCACCTTTTTTTTTCCTTGTACTAACATTGTGATTAAATATTATTTGTGTGTGTTTATTTGATTTTTATTGTTTTTTTGTTGTCTCTCCATTTTTTTTAAATTATTTTATTGATCATTCATTTGTATTTATATTGTGTTGTATCTTTATTGTGTTTTCATTATTGTTGAGTTATTATTTTATTTATTGTTTATTTATTTTTATTCTTTTGTTATTTATTATTGGTGTTTTTTTATTATTGGTCTTTTGTGTTATTTTTTTATCTTGTCTTTTATTGTTTTGTTCTTTTGAGATTAAATACATTTTATAACCACTTTTAGTCTAATTTTTAGTTAGGCTTGATTTGCTTAGAGTTGTATTTATCTTGTTCTTTTGTTTTGTTTTCTAAGTACATATTTTTAAATACACATTGATCTTGATTATTCATATCTTGATTTCATGTTGTTTATTAAGTTATTTTTGGTTTGATTTTATACATTCTTGTTCCTACTTAAATCTTGATTGTTGATATCTTGATTTTATGTTAGGGTACATTTTTGTATTTATTATTTTTCTTATTGTTTTTGTTTATTTTTTTAAAAATGTAAATAGTTGTAACTCTAGTGTTGGTAGTTTTTTTCATTATCCTTAGTTATAAATATTCACATTTGAACCAACCAATCACAATCAAAATTCAATGTCATTATAACTCATTCATACTTATGATGCCTATTTTCATTTTGCTAAATTAAACACCAAGTGCTCCAAATCTAAAAGCCAATGAAGCTCTGAAGATCATTTCTAAATGCACCATACGTATTATGAGACTCTATCCAAGACATGTATATCTTACCATACACTATGAGTTTAATTGATTAATTATATGATTATTTTGAAATGTGCATATCCTAAATTATCTTATAGTATCTAGTAAAGGCATTATCTTATATATCTACTACCTAACATGATTTCATAATTGAACTTTGGTTTATCTTTCTCCTATTGTTCTTTCCTCTTTCCATTTTCTCCTACTTTTGGGAAAACTACATTGGCTTGAGGTCTATCTAGACTATGTAGGCAATGCTTGGATATATGACATCTCTCAAGTCAACTTGGCCACCCTTATTCTTTTAATCATCTCTTTCATCACTTTGTGTATCCTCGTAGGCCTAGTTTTTTGTGGCTTATTTAGTCATTAGACCCTCACATTTGCATTTGTGCTTGCTCATATTTAATCTATGCATTAGGTTATATCCTTGAGTTATGATTGCCAACTTTACCTACTAGGATACAATATTTAGACCAATCACCAAGCCAATCATCTCTCTTGGGATAAAATTAATTATCAATGGTCAAAATCAACCCTACTAGGGTAAAATCAATTTATCAATCAATGAAATATACTCTATTGGAGCACATTATTAATTCATTGACCCCTTTCTCTAGAGAAAATCTTTATTTTTCTTCTAATTCCAAGCTCGGTGGATTTTAACGTCATTCTAAAAATTTCAAACTGTGAAAATTATCTCAAGATCGATCATTCCCTAAGCCCATAGATTTTTCTCTCTTTTAGTTATGTTAAAGTGTGTCACTTATATTTTTGGGATTGCATTTTTCCCACTTCCCCTCACCTTGGGCCCATTATATTCTATTATATTTTTAATCATTAGGAATCAATGCATGGAAGCATTAGCTCATACAGATTTACTCTCATTCATGGGTTAATTTCACTCTTTTTTGAGATTCCATCCTTATTTTTATCCTCACATGCCCTCTTGAGGGGGAATTATGGGTCATTTATTCAATCATTACCTTCTAACTTCTTCTTAACAACTCTTTCTTTCTTTGAAAAAATGTTACTTAGACTAAATATCTCACCCTACCTTCTAAAATAGGGGAAAAATGTAAACATCCAATTTCTATCACCATTATGATGAAATTATCAATCTAAGTAACATTCTAAAAAAATGCACAATTTGGGCTAAAATCACTAAAACATGCTAAATGGTTTGAACTTATCATGTATAGGTGCCAATTTAGGCTAATATATCCCTAAATGGGGCAATGCATTTTATGTGATTATTATATTTTCTCAAATCACTTCAAGTCAAATTGAGACCATGTAAAATAATGCTTTGGACCACTCAATTCTTCTAATTTAGAAGCACACATCACATACATGCATTATTTCATGTCTACAATGCTCTAAATAGGCAATTATTCTATATGTAATTGACACCTTATTCTAACTATACTCCAATCAAATTATGACTCAATAAATTAACATTTTGACCATTTTGATTGAATGAACAACTAATTTCTAAAAAAATTCAAAAAATTAATTAAACCCACTTAAGCAAATTAAACCAAATCAGGAGGTTAAGTGAAAAATCAATAGAAAGTATTAAAAACCTATTAATTAGAAATTCATTACTCAAATATACATCAACCTATGACATCATCAATGGGGTGGCATCCATAATCCATTAATGGAAAAAATATCAAGATTAATCCCTCTCATGCCTCATTAATGCCCCATTATTCTAAATATTAGTGAGGATATTTATGGATTATCCCTCCAAAATTGAATTAATTAATTGCTACATATCTTGATCTCAAGATGGATGGGAATGGTTGATTCTAATCATTTTCAAAATATATAATTAAGAGGGCTAAGAATACCATTTTAAAGATTCATTCATGAAAACTTATTAAGGATAAATTATAATAGACAAGCTTCACCTATTTTCATAAATTGATTAAATTAATGACCCTAAGCAATTGGTGCAATAGGAAATGATGGAGGAACATTCTACTCTTCATTGATGAAGACTTGGAGTACCAAATTTAGATAAAATAATGTTTTTTTCCAATCTTGGAAGGAGGGACACTCTTTGGAAGGTTTGATGGTATAATCTTTTCTTAAATATCTCTTAACTTTCCTTAACAATACCCCTTAAGGGAGTAGGATTATCATGTTGTGTCCTCTATGCTTATTTTGGGTTTTTCTCTACTAACACATGAACTAACTTGATTTGTAATATTACTCTACATTTACCACTAACCCATTTCCCCCCAAGGTCAAAATGAAGATAAAAAACTAGGGATTTATAAATTCATGAGGAGCGACAGGCTATGACCTGAATTTGAATGCACCAAAACAAAGGTGAAGTCAAATCTAGAAGCAACTAGGTGGTCACATTCTTTTTCAACAATTATTACATATGAGACACCTGTGTTGAACCTAAACAATAACATTTATGCAACCATCCCAAGTTGATGTTAGTGTCTAAAGTTTTAGAAGTGCTAGACCAAAAATTTAATGGTTATTTTAGAATCAATTTCTAGCCCACTTTATACCTATTCTAGATCCAACACTATGTTATCATTAAAAACAATTAAGTATATTAATTCTTTATCATTTCCATCCATATCTTAGTTTTAATTTATATATTTAGCCTATTCTCAAGATAATAAATTTCTTGTATGCTTATATCTGAGTTTAGCATTTAATTAGCTTGTTATAGATCTGATTATCACCCTTATGCATTGTCATTTCTATATTATTAACCCTATTATATTTCCATGGTAGGATAGCCCCATATATAATTTTAGGTTTAAAAAAAGGGGTTTAATATGTTATTATTACTCACTTGGATAAAAAAACCACTCATTACTATCTATAATACATAGATGTCTCAAATACACATACTTTTAATTAATTAGTCAAAGTTTAAGGCACTCAATATGAGTAGCCTCTATAGTCAGTGGCGAATACTCCTTATCCCCCCTCACCATTACACTTGGTTGCTACACCTATTTAAGAGTAACATAAAAATTTAGTTATGAAAGCTAATCAAATTCACATTACAAAGATAATCAATGCACTCATTCAAGAGCATAGTGTAAAATCACTTGCTACACTTATAAAAAATATTTTTATATAATCAGTTCAAAGAAAAGTGGTCCACCCTTCTAAGAAATAATATTTATATCAAATATTTACTCAAGGTTAAAATAAATCTAAATCTTCTATAACACATCCTATTATATCACCTTTGGTAGTTGAGTGTGTTCCATAGGGAGCATATGAAATGAGACCTTATACTATTATATAATAGACTCCAAGTCCTAAACCTTCTCGAGTTACACATGTGAAAAAATATTCTATGAGCAGTGATTATAAAAGTTATAGTACAACACTTGATGCCTTTTGGGATTTAGACATACCTACATGTAGCACTTTCCACCCATGAAAAATAATATTCAAAAGCTATGATATAATAATACACTATGGTCCTCCCATTGATGGGATCATAAACTATTTCCTATCAAAAAATATAAAAATTTAAAACATTTTAAGCAATTCAAATGAATAAATATTGAAAATATTAAAATATTCTAAAAAATAAAAAATTAGGATATCAGAATAAAATTGAGTTTCTAGTTTACTTCTTTACATATTTTACTTGTCACATATTTTTTTAGATAACATATTACTTTTCTATACACACATTAATTTCACAAGGCATATGAGTATGATGTAGTACATACATTATACACAGATTTATAGATATTAGATTCCCTTGTACTGTAGATGATATTTTTGAATTATGTAGCACCTTAGTATTGTACACTTGGAAAACTTTGACCTTGACTATTCCTCTTAGTTATAGACCTTTTCTATTTCTACAAGCCTTGAATCTACTTTCTCTATGCTCATTTCTAATCTCTTAGTCCAATTAGTATCATTATAATGAATCAGGCATTCTACCTTTTTCATAATGATTATACCTACTTATTATCCATATCTATAATTTTGGGACCTATACCTACTTTCCTAATCTTGAATACTTACATCCTAGCTAGAATCCTATGTTGATGCAAGTGTCTTAAATTGAAACAAGTGTCTAGTGCCCTAAATTTAACCAATTTCAAATTAAATGTATTCCTATGGTCATACTAATTATTTTAATATGAGATATTATCCAAAGGATTGGTATAAATAAAATATCAACCCTCATTCATTCCTCACCTCGCACATACCAATAAAAGACCCAACATTGATATCAAAGAGGTTTCAAAGAGCATTCAAGTGAACAAAGATTTTTTTATGTTATCCTATTTTCATATTAGTCATAGTAATAACACATCTATAGGCATGAAGTATTGAAGGAGTAGATCAAGCACCTAATCTTCCAAGTTACAAGATAGGTCACTATCATACTTGATTTCCACACATTGCATCCTTATGCATAGACAAACCAACATGTAGGGGAGAACTACATATATCTAAGGTCCAATTTGGAATATTTGTTATGTAGGCAACACTCATTAATAAAGGGGTCTTTGGGGTAGCTAGATCCCATGTTCCCAATAACCCATTCTTTATATAGCTATTATGAAGATGAAGAACTAAGGTTTTTCTATTTGATAAGGAATGATAATCCATGACCTAGATCTGAATGCACCAAATCAAAGGTGACATAGAATCTAGAATCATCCAGGTGGTCACATCTAGTTTTATTTGGTATTTCATATTGTACACCTATGTCTAATCTAGATAGTAACATTGATACAACCATCTTATGCTGATGGAAGTGTTTATAGCTACATAGGCACTTAATCTAGAATTTGGTGACTATTCTAGAATCTAAATATAGTTTACTTGCTACCTTTTATAGATCTAGATATGCATTAACATCATAACTAGCTAATTATATTATTTTAATTATCATTGCAAAATCTAACATAGCTATACTTTCTATTTTTTGTATATCTCAACATTCAATTTAAAATATTATTTATTTGAGTTTGTAAATTAATTGGTCTACTATAGACCTATTTATCACCCTTGTATTTATTTGTTTCTATATTATTAACCCCAACTATCCTCATATGATCCACATCCAAATTTAGGGTTATTTTTTTATCCTTGTGTTTATTATTGAACCCAAACTATGTAAATTCAAAATTTTCTAATTCCCAGGGTTTTTTAGTTAGCTAGGGTTTTAATTTGTTGTTTAAATTTTGAAACTTTCATTTCCTAGCAATGGAAATTAACAATAAAAAAAATTGATTTCAAATAGAAGATAAAGAATAATTGGAAACTCATCTCCATAACAACAAAAACTTAATGGTTGCCTATTTATATGCTATAAGAGATGAAATAATTAATCTTGCTAAGGCAATAGATTCCCTACCTAGTAATGGTGAATAATAAAAGGGTACCACAATTGATTACATACCAACCAATATTCCTACATCTAGTGGGGACATGAGTTATGTTTTTAGGCCTTTGTTCCCCAAAGATCAAAATGGTATTGATACAATTACAAAAAAATTACCAATTATTTCAACTCAAACACCAAGTTCATTGCCTATTACTACCCAAATCATATTTACATCCCCTTTGGTGACTTCTAAACTTGGTAATCTAAATCCTAATGTATCTATAATATAAACACTCCTTCAAGTTATAAATAACTTGGATGACAAGGTTATAAGCATTAAAAAAAGTCCCTAAAATCTCCTCATGTTATTGATTCCAAAGATGTGTTGCATAACCCTCGTACACCCAAGATATATTTTCATCCTATGACAAAGGGTTTTATTGCACCTAAGTTCACATTTTATGATGACAAGGGTGATTATGAGTAGTATCTTTGATATTTTTATGCAACATGACTTGATTATGCCTCCAATGATGAATTTTTGACCAAATTATTTCCAGGGAACCTCAAAGTCTATGTTTTGAGGTGGTTATATGATTTTACTCTCCTATATATGAAAGAATTCAAACATATTTTAGATAATTTATTGGCACACTTTTCTATTAAAAATACTAAAAAGGTCTCCTATACCCAAATAGAAAAAATCAAACAAGGAACTAATGAACTTATCAATGAATATGTCTTGAGGTACAAGACAATGTTGGATAAAATGACCAATCCTATGGAAGATAAAGAAATTCAAGACATATTCAAGTAAAATTTACTTGTTCCTTTTCATGAGTCTATTATTTTAAAAAAGTTAAAATCCTATGATGACTTATTACATGATATTAACCATATGGATAAAATTAAGTATGTAGTAAACACACCAACTACACCTACATCCAATAGCAAATTTATAGTCAAACTAAGTTATAAGGTGAAACCACTCAAGACTAAAAAGGACACATATACCATGGTTAATGAAATTTCATAGCTGCTAGATCAACTTATTTCATATAATGCACCAAGGAGATAATTTGAATGTTTACCTAAGTCTCCTTCTTCGTTACTCATATGGTTAGTAGAGTTTCATATTATATCTCTCCCTCTTACTATAGAGGTTAATATGAGTCAGCCTCTAGCCAAATGATTCAATGAAAATGATTATTTTATTATCACTAAGTCCCATAGAATTCTACAAATAATTTATTTACATTTAAGCATAAGATACAAGATATAATTGATGACCAAAAGATTACATTTGATGATGTTTTAAATGAATCAGGTTAACAATCTAGTGATCACCAAAAATATAAACTATTTAACATTCCTTTACAAGACCATTATAAGAAGGAAAAAAGGTGAAAATTATATATAATGCACATAATCCTCCATCACATTATACACACCCACTATATGGGATTATTGGTACTTATTTTAGACACCTAAAATGGCCACCAATAACCTCCAACCAGGATTCAGACCCATTTCTAACAAAATGTACAACTTGGGATAAAAACACTAAAACATGTTAAATGATGTGAACTTGTCATATATAAGTCTTAATTTTAGCCAATTTATACCTAAATGGGGTAATGAATTTTATGTGTTATCTAAATTTGATTAGATCATTTCAAGTCAAAATAATGATTTTGCACCTGGGTGTTTTGGATTGCTATTTTCTACCAAATTTCTTGCACGAGACACATGCCTTTGTTATTTTATATTGATAACATCCCAAATTGGATAATTGTTCTAATGCATCTAAAATTGCATCTTAATTTCAATATAATAAAATTTTGAGCTATTAATATGACATTTTGACTAGTTTGATTAATTTGTGCACCAATTGCCAAGATTTGCACTAAAATTGATAAATCATGTTTAAGACTAATTAATTTAAATCAAGATCTTAAGTTAATTTTATATGGAAATTTTTGAATATTTCATTAATTTAAATTGATATTGAATAATTGCATCATCTAAGACATCATTATTTAGGAAGGCATCCTTAAGCCATAAATGCAATAAATATTTGATTAAGCCCTCCCATGCCTCTTTAATGCCTCTTTATCCCAAATATTTATGAGGGCATTTATTGATTTTAGCCTCCAAAATTAAATGGATTATTAGACACACATCTTCATCTTGAGATGGATGGTTAAATTCATTATGATCAAATTGAAAAATCTATAAATAGAAGGCCTTACAATCATAATTTTAAGCTTGGATAGTGTAAAGTTACCATGCATAAATGATTCTAAAGCTTCATATAATTATTTTTATTATGACAATTTTTTCAACCAAGCTAAATCCATCACAATCCAAAGGTTCCAAGGAGATAAGGAGATAAAAAAATCCATTGATGAAGACTCTTTGATGCACAATTTGAGCAAGCCACTCTATAAACCATTTGGAAGATCCAAGGAAGGTGAAAGATGGTCTCTTTAATGTTTTAGTTGTTTCTTTCATATGTATGTTTGTTACTAAGCCCCCCCTAGTGTCTAGGCATAAATATGTCATGCTTGTTAGTGTGTTATTTTCATTTTAATGTCATTTTAAATTAACACTTATTCTAACCCCCTCTCTTGAGTCAAATTCCTAGCTCACATAATGGCACACCTGGTGGGACCTATCCCCATGAATTTGATTAAATAGCTCCTACAAGCAATCTACTAACCATTTTCATGTAGAATCCTAGAGTGTAGGATCAAAAAGAGTGAAAATTTTGAGTAAAAAAATATTTTATAAAAGTAACAGTTTTGTCACTATGGAATTATGATGTTGTCCTCTAGACCTCAATCTCATAACTGACACAATCATGATTTTGTCATTCAATCAGGATATTGAATTTTAAATATGTTTTTAGACTGATGTGTTCTCTATCTATAGGTCAAGTTGCATTGTGACTTTACAGTCATGATATTACAATATTATGATTTTTTAAGTTATGATATTATTAGTTTGAGTCATGGTATTGTAGTTAAACCACTAGTGGTTAGCCTAGATCGTTAGAGTTACGAGACAATACTAAAACTCTCTAAGTTATGGGTTTGCTTTGTTAGTTGTGATATTATCTATTAGAGTAGTGATATTGTCAATTTATATTGAATAACCCATGAGTTATGATATTGTGTTAACCAATAATGGTTTTTTAGAGTTATGGTATTAGACTGTGGAGTTGTGGGATTACACTATGTGAACCTAAGAGTTCAATTTTCAATGTTACTTGTTTCATTTTAAAAAGTGCTTCAAATATAAACAACACTATGACCATTTATTTATAGGGCCTACTTGAAAAGTGTTAAATCATGCTTAATTAGATCTTTTAAAACCTCTTTGGGATGTTTAAAAAGGATTAGTAATCTAGTGATTAAAGAAAATTTTAGGGTATTTACTTGAATAGTTTTGTTGTTGTTATTTCAAAGTTTTACAACTTAAGGCCAAGGGGATAAAGAACACCACTAAATATTTCATTTTAGGTCTATAAAATTGAAGTCATTTCCAAGTTTTTGTTTTATGCAAGTTAATCATTATTTTCTTAGTTAGATTTATTTGATCAAAAATAAAGTTGTGCATGTATGATTTCCCCCCATCCCCTATAGGGAACTTTTGGGATCAAAAGTTCCATCTTCATTGTAAATTGCCTTTGTAAGAATGCATAAAATAGATGTTTTGAAGGCTCTCCCCAACACCTACATGGCTTGGGTGATCTAGAAACAACTTTAAATCTCGTTTACTTAGTTTTTATTTCATTGCATCTTGACTTGTGAGGGGGACTTCATTACCTACCATAAGTTATATAAGGAAGCTTTGACCTAGGGATTTATCTCCTAGTATCATCTTCAATAATTATCTATGAGGGGTATATAAATTGGGATCCCTTCACTGCAATGATGGTTTGAGTGGTTAAATCATCTCCATCAGTAGAGGCTAAGCCCAAGATGTAGCATGTTAGACATCATATTACACTAAGTGAGTGATAGATGTAGTGGTTGTAAAAGGGAAATAAATTTTTATAAAAATACATATGCTGTGGACCCAAATAAAATTCACTTATTTTGTATGTTGACATGAAATTCATATGTATTTGATCCATCTAGATGTTTGAGAACTTGTAGATTTTTAGAAAATCCCCACTTGTCACATAAATATTGTTGATGCAAGGTGCGCTTCAAGGTACATGTCACCTTATTGTCACTTGAGAGAAGGTTGGGGGGGTGTAAAAACCCTATTATATACTGCACTTTTATTTTTGGATAAACAATTAATTCCTCTCAAGTGCATGTATAAAGATGGACTTCAATAATACCATACAACCTTGTCAGTTTAGGGCTTATGATGATTAATTAGTTGATTTATATTTATCTTAGATTGCTTGGTCTTGTTTGGAGTAAAAAATATTTGTTAACATAAATCCATAACCAAACACATTGTCCACCACATTTCTTGAACAAGGAGGCATTATGCTTCCCAAGTGAAAATCTTATTTTTATTTGTATAAAAAATTATCATAAACTTTGTGTTATATCTTCCATTTTGGTGCAATTATGCTGACCATTTGAGTCTAGACCATTTGCCCAATTTTATTAAGTCCTTCATTGATAATTTAAATTCAAAATTGCACCTTTAAGAGATGAAGGAGGTATTTTAGACCATTATAGGGGTGTAAATAAAATATAATGAAGATATAATAGGGGTAATATAGATTAATATGAAGGTCATATGACCTAATCTATCTTAAAGAGACCTATTTGAGTGAAGAATGCAATTTGAGAGGGATAAAAGAATGAGAAGAGCTAAAGAAGGTTATCATCATATGTTGTGTGAGAAATAAGTTTTAATAAAAGTTATCAAAAGTTTCAAGTGGATGAGTTGGTGCTAAATCATCTAGGGGGTTGGTGCCTCTTTGTAGGTTGGTTCTTGCTAAAGCCTAGTTGAGTGGGTTCTTGACTAGTTGGGGTTTGTTCTCCATGTGGAGCTGGTGCTTCACTAAAGATTGGTTTTTATCTTGTAGGATTGTAGTCTATTTGAATATATCAATGTGTTTTCATTCTCCTTGAGGTTTTCCTACATATATAATGTGTTTCAAGATCTTATATGGCTACTTTGATAGATGTTTATGTTTGTATGAATGGTTCATGTATGCTTAAGTAGAATTGAATGAATGATTTGAAGATACTAATTCAACCACCATCTAAGTGATTGTGCTTCCAAAAATTGGTATTATGACCTAGTATTTTGAATCAAATCTAATATATTGAAGGTGATCCTAAAAAGCACAAGATGTCTAGTGATAAAAAAGAAGAAGACAACATGTATGATAAAGAAGTCTATTATGACAGTGAAGAAGGAGAAGCTAAAATATACCTTGAAGTTGAGATCATAAGTTATCTTAATTATTTATTACATCAAAACAAGAATATAAAGGATATTAAGAATTAGTTAGAAGGTGTCAATATAAGGTTTAGATCAAAGTAAGCTTAATATGACCAATTGAAGATAGAACTAGATTCCTTGAAGGTTGAACTTGAACAACTCATAGACAAGATGAGAAATTTTGAGGAAGAGTGTGTGAATTCAGAATAAGTCTAGAGTACTAACATGAAAAAACCAATTAGATATCCCAATGCAATAAGGGATAAGTTATCATGGGACCATGGGAAAAGGAGTGATCAATTAAGAGGTAAGTGTTGTCACCAAATATCACACCCTAGAGGAGGTTATTAAGGCCTACTCTAAGATCTAGGAAACATTAGAATACCTCTAGGCCTATGGGTTGCTTGTAGTAGAGGTAGACCTCTAGGTTTAAGGGATAGCTCCATATATTGATCCTTAAGTGCTTATCACCTAAAATAACTAATTACTTATGTTAAAAGAGATAAACTATGACATGAAAGTAAACTACTCTAAGGGGATGCTACACTAGAAAGATATCCACTTGAATACCATACTCTTACACTAAGAGACATGACCTACAACATTAGCTTCAAAGTCTTAGATTTTTATAACATTAGTATTTCAAACATGGAGGTGATATGCATGGAAACTACCCAAGGTAAGTTAATCAAAGATCATTTTCAAACACTAATGCTACTTGTACACTTGAAAATAGACCCATACACTTGAAAACACTTCATGTCACCTACTAGAGTGGAAAAACTTACATCAAACATGGAAGGATTGTGTATATACATAATATTTTCAAAATTTTATTGATTACTGACACTTTGTAGCTTGCAAGAACCTATTGAGTCTCAATTTATTTGAGTTCATTCCTTAAGGGGTGCATTGGTAAAGGGGAGAAAATGTCACCAATGCTTAATAAGGTTATTGTCCCTTTTTCCACTTGCCATATACACACTTGTCTCCTAAAACCATTAACCCTAAGTGTATTCTTCTCAATCATACCTATTCTAGTATTTTCCTCCTTCCATCCTTCTTTTCTTGCTTAACTCCATTTTGGTTAGTTTATTGTACTAGGTCAACCTAGTATAATTTAGGGGTATTTTTCACTTTCTTAGCTTGTTAGCCTTTTAGCCAACCTAGCTCATACTTAGTGAACTATACCCAAAAACACTCTAGGTCAACTGGGTTGACCCTATACAGATGAAACTTCTAGGAGGATTTAGGGCAAGATACACCTATATATACAATTTCATTTCCCACCATTTCATACTAGAAGAATTAAGAGTGAAGAAGTGTGAATGAACATCTACTTATTGACTATTCTACTTGAGGAATAAAGCTTAGGGTTCCATACTTTCTTTAGAGATATGGATCTTGTCTTTTGGAGAATTATTTTAGATGATTAGATAGGTTATGTATCCTATAGGTAATTTATCTTCATTATATTTACATACCACAACAATTTCTTATAAAACACCTTGTCCAAGGGAGAGATTGTAGCTCAGTGGGTTCATCATCAAAGGTAAGTATTCCTAACTTTATTTCTCTTTTATAAGAGTAGATAGATTATAAATTTGTATTATTCTCCCATATATTAGGATTTTTTGTATATTGACATGATTATATGTCTTCTAATACATGTTTAGTTTAGTTTGTTTTATTGTTTCTAACCCCCACTTTGTGCCACAAGCTTTGTTGTGCACTAGAGTAGATTTACTTTATTGTTATTAGAATATGTGAATGATTTAAAAATTATGAATCCATTAGGGTTATTGTGTGATTATGTTATATTATAGGCTTTGGAACCCTTCCTATCATTATATATTGTGACAAGTGATCCCTTAATCGGGTGTAACAGATCCCAATATTAGTCATGCTCTCACTTAACAAGTGTATTCCCAATCAAAAGTGTAGGTATGTTCTATCTTCTCTGAGATATGATTTATTTATAGACATGATGCATTTTATATTACATAAATTCTGGTGAACCTAATCTCAAACTAACTTGTTAAAGATTTATTTCACTTATTTTCTTTCTTTTAGTCATTATTTTTATCATACGAGATCGACTCTGTCGACCTAGTTTTTTAACTTTTATGCACAAGTTTCCAAGAAAATGCAACTGGATCAACCCAATCAGCCTAGTTTAGGTTTTTAGCATTTCAAAAATCTATTTTAACCTACTAGTTCAACCCAATCAACCCCATATATTTTTAGCACTTTGTAGTAGGTTCCTACATAGCTTGATCAATCCTATTGACCAAATTTGTAGGTTTTGACAACATACTTTAAGGTTATTCATCAACAATCTTCCTTCATTACATATATGATCTACCAAGGTTCATTTATACCTCTTTATTTATTTATTTTATATCTTTCCTTCCATAGTTTTTAGTCTTCAAAATTGCCCTTGCACAATCAACTAGATTGACATTACCAACCTAGTTCTATGTTCTGTGTGTTGTCTAAAATAACTAAGTCAACCCTCTACACTTTAAGGTCTTACTTTCATAGTAAAATTTTGAACTTGTCAACCTTATTCTATATTATTTTCCTATATTTTCAACACTATACCTTGTTTCAAGTTATAATTAACCTCATATCTGCTAGTAATTAGCTCAAACATTTCTTGTCTTATTGCTTACATTCTTAGAATAGTTCACATAGTTTAATTAAGGGGTTTTTAATTAATCGCTTAGTTTCACTATTTATATTTTATGCAAACATGGAAAAATCACATAATATAAACATGAAATTTAGCATTTTGTCTACCCAAGACCAACCTACTTGGATTTCATCACCAAGGGGGAAGCCATCTTGATGCTCTAGTTAAGTATAAAACATGGTTAATGGTATATTTTAGCTAAACACCTGACACCCTTATCACTGTAGTATGTGAAGTGAGGGTGTATGCCCTAATACCAAGCATGTATCATTTCCACTATATTCCCTTTTAGTCTAAATTACCTAAAACTATCCTTATATTACTATTTAGTACTTTGCTTATAGCCAACTTCTAATCACATTAAAAATCATATCTTAATAATCTAATAAACATTCAAGTTCACCAATTACTTATCTCTTTAATTTTAAATTTGATTTCTTTCTCTTTACTCAATTGTGTGCATAAAATCTTGCATTAGTTATTGTTAGTGCAAGGTTTTATGTTGTGTGCTTTAATTGGATTGGCTAGCATTAATCCAATTGACTATCTTTTTCATTTCAATACTTAATACTTTTCATTACTTGAAAAATTATTTTGTTTCATTTTTATAATCTATTTTTAGGTTTATTGAATTCATTATTTGATGTATTGGATTGACCTAGTTGACCTAGTAGTTTTTTTCCTTCTATACATTATATTGGATCAACCTAGTCAACCCTGTATAGTTTTACAGTCCCTATTTTTGTGCTAGGTTGACCTAGTCAACCCTGTACTATTTTAGTCACCTCTTTGTCCTTTGTTTTCTCATCTCTTTTATTTTCCCTTCATCATGGAATTTATATTGGATAATGACAATGATTTATAGTCAATAGACATGATGAAATTTACCAATCCTAATAGGGTCTCCCATAGATAGAGTAGGGATCCTCTTTTGGATGCTAGTAATGTTCATATTTCCACTCACACAATGAAATATAGGACCCATCCTAATACCTCTTCATATCATAACCCTATTTTATCATTAGAAGATCAACCTAAGTTAGATTATACTCCTAAAATGGTTTTTTTATCTCTGAATTTCTTCAACATCGAGAAAAAGATACTATTTATAACCTCGAGATTATACTCCTAAAATGATTTTTTATCTCTAAATTTCTTCAAAATCGAGAAAAAGATACTATTTATAACCTTGTGATTAGTGGTCAAACCGAAGAACCTCCTTCACTTAATCCTATATTAAATAATAGATTTATGGGTACCATTTTATTTAATTCTCAATGTCTTCCTTCAATTTTGACTCCTTATTCCATGACATCTTCTTCTCTAACCTCTTCTACCACCATGCCTAGTATCTCAACTAACATGGTAGGTTATAAATTTAGTGGGCCTCTCATAAGATCCACTATCCTTAATCCTTCCAATAGTTTATTTTTTAATACCCAAGGTAATCATGCTTCTAATGCTTCTTATTCTCAACCATTTACTAGTCCATATTTTTCTACACAAACAAATTTTTCCACTAGTGCCTCACATTCCAATAATTCATCTCAAACTCATATCAACACTAATAGTGGTACCCAAGACACTAATACTAACACAAATACCAATTATAATTCTTCTAATGTTAATTAAACACATCAAATTTTATTGCAAACTCTCAATGAAATTAATACCTTTCAAGTGTATAACACAAATCAAATAATAAGAATGAAAAACCACCTTCTTAATAATAAATCTCATCTGCAACCAATGGCTTGGGGCACACATAAATAGAATGTTCCCCCTCCTCCTCTTTGATATTATCAAGGAAATCTAATTCCTAAAACTCATTTAGTTAATAAAACCATCAAGCATCTACAAAATGAACCTCTCACTACTCAAATTGCCAACATTGATATAGGAGGCATAACATGTACAATTTATTATAATGGGTTAACTAATCCTACCCTTCACCTCAAAACATTTGGAAATATTTATAAGGATTGGGTCAAATTAAACACCTTTTCCACTACCAATCTCCTAGCCAAAACTCTCATAGGTGATGCCTTGGATTGGTACAATCATATTAGAGTTCATTATATTTCTAGTTTGGAAGAGTTAATAAATGCTTTAGTGCAATAATTCCAAACTAATGAACTTCCTAAAAACACTTTGGCCCATTTCATTAATTACAAATAACATGAGAATGAAACTTCCCAAAATTTTGTTAAGAGATGGAATACTTTGCCAAACAAATGTGAACATAACATGGCATATGATAATCTTTTTCATCTATTTACAAATGTTATCTTTCTTAAATTATAATATCAAATCTTTAGGCTCTCTTCACATACCTTGGAGGAGGCTATTAACCAAGCTAAATGACAATATTTACTTATACATCAATTCAAGCCACCCCATCCTTTTGTGGGTCCTCATCTATTACTAAAGAACAAAAAATGCAATATTATCAATGAAAGTGTTACCAATTCTTATGACACCATTCACAATATTCAAGCTATCATTCCTAACCCTTCTTCAGAACCAAATCCTTCTTCTCAAAAATATACCAATCCTCATTTTTATTCACCAAATAACATCAACATTCACAAACCTCTATCCTTAGTTGAATTGCTTAAGCATATATCCAAGCCTCTTCAATGAGATCTTTACCCTACTTGTCCTATGAAATATTAGTATGTTCCTAACAAGTTTTGTTGGTTTCATGATAGTTAGGGTCATTCTCATGAGACTTGTAGACAACTTCATAATTTAGCTATGGATTTTCTTCTTAAACCTAATTTTGATCATGATTCCATTATTCATAAGCATCAACAAGCCTATGAGATTTATTTCAAGGACAATAAATAACATAACAAAACTCAAGCCTTGAATCAAGCCAATGTTCATTTGGCTATCTACAAAGATCTTTTACTTAATCATCAACTGATTCAAGACACCCAAGACAAGCCCACCCCTTCCACCAACAATGTTAAAATTCTTGTTGAACCAACTTCCAAAGAGAATGTGGTTAGCATGACTAATATTTCAAGGGTGGTGGCTTTCATTGATTCCAACCTATCTACACTCCTCCTTCATCTAAGACATATCATGTTATCCATGATTCTTCTCCAACTCATTTAAATGATTTGAGGCAAGATGACCTTATTACTTTTGATGATCCAATTTATGATTATAACTTGGATAACACATCTTATAATATTTTTACCACTCTTCCATCATCTTCCAATACTAATGATAACTAAGAGTATACTACCACTTATTCTTCTAATTATAAAAATCAATATGAACTAATTAATTATTCATCTCAACATGGTTTATAACCTTATTCTAAATCTCCTTCTTCTTAGCAACAAAAACTGAAATTTACTTTGGTTCCTCTTTCTGAGGATCTCCATAATCATTATGTGCCTTTATCTAACAAAATTATTATGGGTTATGATGAGTGGGATCCCATTGTAAAAATCACTAATATCCCATCCCAAATCCTATTTCTTGAGCTTATGAGGACTTCCCTATGTCATAGAAACTACCTCATGCAATTATTATTTGAGATGAATATCCCTTGTCTTCCCTTAATAGGATGGGAGGTAGCTTTATTTGGTTTTAAAGATAGTATTTTACAACAATGTGAAGATATGTATATAAATGTTGATTAAAATATAGACACTTCTCTTTCTCTACAAGTTCCTATTGCATCTATGATTCTTGACAATATTTTTCTTCATGTAGATGATCTTTCCTTATATATTAGCATCTAAATAGGTGATATCCAATTCAAGTGTGTATTGATTGATGAGGGTTTCATCACGTGTGTCACTCTCTCTGTTTCATTAAGACCTTTAGATATTATGAATGCAATATTAAGTCTTTTTGTGCATCTCCCAATTTTCCTTCACTTATAGTTCCTATTTTTTAATTATTTTTCCCCTTTATTGTAGGGTAGAGATGGTGCTGACACCTCTGGTTTCTAAGGTTCCATGTAGGACTATGCTCATGGATCATGCTATGACCAGGCCTTACCACTTTACTAGGTACCCTAAATCTCATAGCTATTTTACCCCTAAGGTTAGTGAAAATATCCTTAGAATTTCTATAGATCCCATTCCTCCCTTACTAGATCCTTGTATAGTTGAGCCTCTTATCACTCTTGATATATTTGACCCTATTCCTCCTTATACTATTGTTGATTCTATCCCTGATTCTGATGTCATCAGTCTTATTAAACCTAGTTCTATCTCTCCATCATCACCCTTCATTGGTGATGGTTTTATTCCCTTTCATAAGATGGATACTCTACCCACCAAATGGGATAATTATTTCTCTCTATCTTCTTCTACTCTTATTTTACCTCCTTCCACGAGTGTTTCTACTAAAACCATTCATAGGTGTATCTGTTACTTCCATGGGATAGATATTAATTCTTCTACGTATTATCACAATTTATGATAATATATTGACACATTTCATCCTTATTCCCTATCATTAGATAAATCCATACCTCCCTCAAATGTACTTCTATAATATCTACCCAAGAATGGTGAGGTATATTATCTATGACATCTATACAACACCCATCACACTGATTGTTGTAACATCTTTCAAAAACATCTCAAAGATCATCTTATAGCCATTCTCAGACCTTATACCACTCCTCCCACAAGTTGGTCCTACAAGAAGGCTCCTATTTATTCTCCCATGGCTCCACCTCCAATGATTCCATCACCTCCTATGGTCCCTTCACCACCTTATATGCCTTCACTTGTGATTCCTTCACCCATGGACCTTCCCTCAATAATGGATTCCTCTCCATTGGTGATTATTACATCTTTATTAGATCTCACTCCCACACATTATCTTAGCCATCATTTGCCTAAATTTCCTCCTCAACATGATCCATTAAGTATTCCTAATTTTTTAGTTGTGGAGATCAAAAAAGAAGAATTTTCCTAGTATTCATTAAAGATTGATGAAACTTAGCAACAATACATATCCAACTTCATAGAGACTTATCCAATGTATTGGATAATGTGTGTGGACATATTTTCTAATATTTATGAGCACATTCATGGTGATTTAACATTTAAATTTGATTAGACATATGCTCCAATCTTATTTCTATCTGTTTTATATCATTTGACACTATGTCAATCTTTTCCTTATCATATATGGTGATTTTTTTCTTGTTGTACTATATCTTGCTTATCTTATCCTTTATATTTCACATATTTTTGTATTTATTTATCATTGATTTCCCTTTTTCCTTGGATTTTTTTCTCAAAATTCTCTTTCTTATATCTTTATGATTGTTTTGCTTTTTTATCCCTCTTTTTCATAGATAATTTATCATGGTGAATTGATTATACAAACCCTATTCCCTTTGATTATTTTTTCCCTTTACCATGTGATCATTTAGAAAATAATATATCTCAATATTACCTCATTTCACAATTCCACCTTTATGATCTCCTTTTTTCATTATTCCTTTTTCCACAAACTAAGCATATACATTGTTTAAATAAATTACTAATCTAAAATAAGATTACAATGAACTCTCATAGAGATAGAAAAAATCTTCTATAGAAAGTGTTGCACAAAATGCTGCACTTTCACTTACACCTACACAATTTTGTATCTCATAATTTGTTAAAAAACACCCTACAATGAACACCTACAGTTTACAAAGCACTTAAGCTTTGACTCTGATTGTCAAAAACACACCTTGTAAATAAAATATCAACCTTTAAAGGCCATACCACACACTGTATATATATAATATGAAGTAAAATTCATGGAAAGAGGATAAATGTACAATGCTTATCCAAGATAAGCATTAAAAAACATGTGACAACCCTCCTCCACTTCATCAAGCTTATCCAAAAGCTCTCCCAAGGAGGATCATGCCATATTCATCTCTCCACCTTCTAAGGGCACATTTTACCAAAAACATGTGATCTCAACCAACTCCACATAACAAGGAAGGTAAAAAATATTCCAAGAAATAACCAATCTCCCTAAAAATAAGGAATATATACCCACTTAATAGGAAGTCACATGGATATAAATATCTAACAACTAATTCCATAAAATATTGAATACATAGAAATTAGGAATATAAGGAATATTCCACTCACATGTGGAGAACATGAAAATTACACCCCCACCACATCCTTGTAGCTCTTTAGGCCCCCAAAATTTATCCCAATGGTGATGTGATATCCCCAAAGGGCTCCAAACTCAACAATCTCCCACTTGGATACTGTTTCTCCTAAATAGAATCTATCAATGCTCCATAACCACTAAGGTCAACCAAATATGAACATAGTCTTAACTTGTCTAATGTGACCACCTTGGTCATCATATCCATAGGATTTTGGATAGTATTAATCTTCTCCATCTTCACCAAGTTTTCTTCCAAATCTATATTGATGAAGTGATAATGTAACTAAATGTGTTTCATCCTCGAGTGGAAAGAAGAGTTCTTTGCTAAATAAATACCACTCCAACTATCACTATGTAACCTCATAAATTCCTATTCATACCCCAACTCTTGAAACAACCCATATGGCAAAATCATCTCCTTGATAGCCTATGTGGTAGCAACATACTCTGCCTCTATGGTTGACAAAGGTAAAACCTTTTGTATCCTATAAGTCCAACTAATTATTGTATCTCCAACAGTAAATATATATCCTATCATACTTATCCTAAAATCAATATACCCTACCATATTCGATTCCACATAACCATGTAAAGTAGTATTTTATCCACCATAACATAATGAAAAATCAATGGTTCCTCTCAAATACTAAAGATTCCATTTCATTGCCTATCAAAGCTCATAACCTAGATCACTCATATACCTGTTCAAAAATCCCACTACTTGGGAAATATTTGGCCTAATAAAAACCATGCCATACATCAAGATACTAACTATCGATGAGTACGGTACCTTAAACATCCTAAGATTTTTAGATTTTATCTTGGGACACTACTCCTTTGATAATCTAAAGTTTCCTACCAAAGGAGTGCCAAAAAATTTAGCATCTAACATGATAAACCTTTCTAAGACTTTATTCACATACTTTGATTGGGATAAAACTAGCTTCTTCTCTTTCTTATCATGAGAAATCCTCATACTAAGGATTTGCTTCGCAACACCCAAATCCTTCATAAAAAAGGAGTCACTAAGCTATTTTTTTAGCATATGAGTATGTTGTATGTTCTTTCCTACAACTAACTTGTCATCGATATATAATCATAAAATAATAAAAGAACCATCATCAAAATTTTTTATGTACATGAAATGGTTAGAATGACACCTTTGATATTCTTGTTCTAACATAAAACAATCAATTTTCTTGTACCATTACCATGGAGCTTGTTTCAAGCCATACAAGCTCTTATTTAGTCTGCACACATAGTTATCCTTCTCTTTGACCTCATATCCATGTCGTTACTTAATATAGAACTCTTCATCCAAATCACCATGAATAAAAGTAGTTTTTACATAGAACTATTCTAATTCCAAATCCTCAACTATAACTAAACCAAGAATAGTCCTAATACAAGTTATTTTTACAATAGGAGAGAAAATCTCATCAAAAGCAATACTTGATTTTTTTGCAAACCCCTTGACCACCATCTTGGCCTTATATCATTTTCTCTCTTCATCCTCTTCTTTGATCCTAAAGATCCACTTATTTTTTAATGTAATCTTGCCTTTAGGTAGCCTAACCAAATCCCACATTTGGTTCTCCATAAGAGATCTATGCTCCTCATCCATGGCTTATTCCCATTTCAACATGGTATCTACATATATTGCTTCCTCATAACACTTTGGTTCTCCATTATCAGTGAGTAATAAATAATTCAAATAAGGAGAAAAATGTTTGGGTTTTCTTCTTACCCTAGAAAATATTCTTACCATAAGAGTTTGGGGTCCTTGTGTAGAAGATTCCTAAAGTAAATCTTTGGATACTTTTCCATCTTCAATGTCATCTAATATTGTGTAATCTTTCTATTCCTGATCTTATTCCTACAACTGATCCTTATGCATGAATTTTTCATTAAATACTACATCTTTATTCGAAAATATTTTCTTATCTTCAATGCTCCATAAATAGAAACCAAAGTCATCCTCACTATATCCAATAAATTTGCATTTCTTTAATTTATCCTCTAACTTGGTTCTATCCTCTCTATTAATGAGAGCAAAAGACTCACATCTAAAGCCTTTAAGAAAAGAATAATCAACATTCTTACCAGACCAATCTTGTTCAAGAATACCTTGATCTAAAGGCATAAAAGGTCCTCTATTAATTAGATATACTACCTTGCTAACTGCTTCTACCCAAAACTATAAAGATAACCATGCATGTAATTTCATGCTCCTAGCATGTTCCATTATTATTTTTTTCATCCTTTTAAATACCCCATTCCACTGTGGAGTTCCCAGAACCATCCTTTACCTATGGATTCCATTGTTAGAACAATAATCAAAGAAAACATTACTACAATACTCACCTTCATTATCTGATCTGAGACATTTCAATTTGAGACTTGTTTCATTCTCAACAAAGGCTTTTGTTATGCTGTTAACCATTGGTGTGTCTAGGGATATGTGTGGCTGACTTGTGGCTTACATACTTCTTTTATTTATTTGTTACATTTTTCTATGTTCTTAGTTAGGTCATCTTATGGAATAACCTTGGCTAAGTTGACTATATATAGGAGGAAGTGGTTAGTATTTATGCATTATGTTAAGTATTTTTCTATTAGTGCATAGTTGTGGAGGTTTTCCCCTTGAAGTGGCTTTGCTATATTATCTAGTATTCAATTCTACTGTCAATTATCATTGTGTGATATCTCATATTTGATTATTCTATGTAATATAAAATCATTCTATGTGAATATATAAGTAATTTCATTACAAGTGGTATCAAAGCTTTGATTTGAGCAAGTTTCTTGTGGTATTTTTTTTGATCTAGTGAGGCGTGACTTCTGGGAGTGGTGAGAATGAAAAAACATAACTTACTATCTGGTAAGAATTAATTTTTTTGTCAGGGTAGTATTGCTCATAATGCTTTTTTGAAAAAAATAATTACAAAAAAGTATGGGAAAAAAATTTCTCTTGCACAATTTCCATCATTGGATTCATCTCAATGAGACGATTGAAATGATACATTTTATCAGTATATTTTTTTGGTACCAAAATTTTTACCCTAGTGTACACACCAAAATTACGTCACACACACACATGCATAACTCCTTGTGTCAAAACCCCCCTTAAGCCCATTTTTTAATAATAAAAATTAGCCTCCCTAGCCCATGCTTTTACCTCTCACACATTTAATTAATTTAAAATAATTAATTAAGTTAATTAAAAACCCTTTATGCGACCTTACCTTGAAACCTCATCCTAAGACTAGTTCTCACCTAATAAGTCAGCTCAAGACCTGGTCCCCTCATCCTAACTACCCAAGACTTATTCTCACCTCGAAATTAAATTCCTAACCAAATGCATCCTTTTTAAACTCCTATTTTTACTATTTTGTAATGGGTGCCACACTTGGCATGAGGAGCAAAAAAAACTAGCCAAAAATAGTAGTTGTACCTATTTTAAGGTCACCAACATCGATCATCCCATATTTAACATTGACATGATCACCGATGTTGATTATATAAGATAAAATCCAACCTTATGTTCAAGTCAGTATAAATAAAGAAAACTCATTCTTATTTGCATCCAAGCTCTCAACATTCAACTTTTGACATCTTGGCTTACTATTATCTTATGCAAGTCAATCTAAATCAGGAACTAAGCTCTTGAGGACTAGAAACACCCACTTATTTCTCTTTTTAGGGCATTAGGTTGGACTACTTGATAAGATCCATCAATTCAACACTTATCATTCAGTCACCACTATAGCTACGTATATCACTTACTCTATAGATCTTTTAAGCAGTTACTTTGCTATCACTTTACATCTACTATTCATTACTTTACACATTCTTGATCAAACCCCCATGAGGGAGTTATAAAGCTTCCTTACTTGTTTCCCCTTAACTTGAAACACCAAACCTCTAACCAAATCCATCTAAACCATCTCTCTCTCACACACACACAACTCTCTCCAACCTCTTAGACCTAACCAAAACCATTTTCCAAACCCAGAAAGCCTTCTACAAGCTCCTAGTCAATTATTTCCCCTACCAACCTTGACAGTCTAACTGACATCAATCACCTTCACCCATTGATCTCAATAGCATAACTAATATCAGTCACTTTCTTACTGATGTCAATGACTATGGATTTACTAACCTTTCCAAAACCCACCCAAACACCTTCTAAAATATAAACAAAATATACCACCTACACTCTGTCACTTTTTGATACACTCAAGTTATGAATAATAGTAAAATTATCTCTCTTTCACTCTCTCTTTACCTCTCTTTTAGTTAGTTATTACTCTTTTGTCTCTAAAAAGTTGACTATCATCTCTAAGGAAGTTTCACACTTCCTAGAATAAGTGCATAGCTTGACAACCCACTCATTTATCTACTAACAAACATTTTGTGGTAGTGTTTTCTTACTTATACGTAGTCCTCCCCAGCCAAAGAAGAGTGCTCACAATGTCTGGATAAGGCACACAAACCAATCTAGGTTCATTCTAATCACTTATCCCTATCATTCTTCTTTGTTTTCCTTTAGACTTGAAATAGACAAATTTTAGAAAAACATTTTTGGCATATCCAGTGGGACCCTAGAGTTTTCCTTAGGTTAATTGCTTATTTTAAACATTCATATAGGTGAATTATAGTGTAAATTTTATTACTTTCACTTTCTCCTTCTTTTCTCTCTCAAAACATAAATTCAACATTTTATTTTCTTTTTAAAAGAAATAAACTAAAATTTTCTTCTTTTCTCTTTGCCTTTAAAATTAATTCATCATTTTTCTTATAAATTGAAAGAATCTCTACTTTACTTCTTCTTTCATGCACATTAGGATAGTGAATTTCATTCTCTACTCCTATTTCATCTTTATTTTCACTCAAATCTAAACATTTTGGATTTGGGTTTAAAACTTACTACACTTCAATATTTGCTTGTTACATATTAGGTCACCTAGTTAACTACAAGCATTATGAATGAATTGTAATGCACCTATGTTACACAACCAAATCACACTCACAAAAACAAACATCTAAACTCACCTGAGAAAAGGCCTACTTGGATTTCACCACCAAAGGGAGAACCCACTTCATTCTCTAATGGAGTATAAACTCTAGGTAGAAGGTATATTTTAGATAAGTGACCTGGCTTGGCTTCAAGTCTATAAAATGTGGGGAACAAGCTCCTATATCACATACCTAGTCTAACACAAATTTCCTCTTGAGCACTAAAACTAACTTGAAACTAGCTCTAGATTGCTTTCTAGTACCTTCGATAACGAAATTCTCTTTTCACTATCTCATTAAGGCATAAGCTAACATGAGACTAAAATTAATCTCTAGGAGTTAATAGATGGTGGATGTATGTTCTTTTTTTGATTTTATATTACCTTCTATATTTTGGAGTTGGTAAGGATGTTTTCCTATTGATTTACCAAATGAACACTATTTCTAATACTCAGTTTGTATAACCTATTATCTTAGGTTTTTTGAGTGTTTTTCCTTCTTAAACAGACCTCTTATATCTAGTATTTTAGCTATTTTCAACTTTTGGGTTTCTAAAACATTAGATTTTCCATCTCCTAGGTTATCAGAGTGACCAACATTGGTTAACTATACTGATGTTGGTAGACTTTAGCTATCGACATCGATTAATACCACCGATATTGGCAAAATTTTACTATCGACATCAGTAACTGTGTAATTTTCATTTGCTCAAAATAGAAAGCTAGATCAACCCACTTACCTACACCCAAACTTTCTTTTTCCTTATTCTATCATTAATATAGAGTAGTAAGACTATTTATACTTCTTCTTGCATGGTATTGACGTGAGCTCAAGCCAAAATTATTGTCGATTACATAAGATGGCAATCACTTCCACCTTCCCCTCTTGTTGTTGAGTTTGTCATGGAGCATACTTCAAATACGAAGCATACTCCCAGCCTCAACCAATTTCCTATTATGCCTAAAATATATCAATATTTTTCTAAATTTATTGATCGTAATGTGGCAGTGCTTCAACATGACATTGCTATGAGCTGAACCCATAATTCTTCGGGTGACCTAATCTATGGTATGCCAACCTCTCTAATGGAGACAACTTTAGTTTTAGCCACCTCCAATATTTTCTTGATGGTTACTCAACCACTATCTTGATAAGTAACCCAACCTTAAACAATTTCTAAAGTTTAACATTACCAACTACCTAATCTCACCTAAATCCTAGCATGACTTCCTTGCTTTCACAACCACAACTAGTTTAGTCAAGTTTCACCCCCATTTGAGAATTTGGTGGTACCTATTCCATCTACCCTCACACCTATAATTACTTGAGTTATGACTCACCCTTTATCCATTTTTACCATTCCAATAACCCAACCTTTAATAACAACATCCAATCAAAGCATAGTCTCTAACCTAATGGGAAAAGTCCCTTTTCTTTCTGCATCCTAGCCTATGACTCATTATCCTTATGTTTCCCCAACACAACCTTAGCAAGCTATATCATACACTCCCTCTGCTTCCTATCAGGTTCCATATAACTTAGGAGGTATATCCTAGATTAATCCCTCTCTAGACCTCATCAAGATGCTAATGGATAAAATGTCTAATCTAGAGACATTCGTTTCTAGTTCAAAGAATGTATTATCTTATGATCAAATATGAAATGAACCCATCCATCCTTCTGTGACTATTCACCCTTATCCAAGCCAGTGGAAACTCCCAAAATTTACTCATTTCTAGAGTAAAGAGGACCCACAACAACATTTGTGAGCATTTAGACATGCTTGTTATTTAATAGGGCATGACGATGTGTTACTACTTTACACTTTCCCTGTCTCTTTCAGGTGCTGCCTTAGATTGGTATAGCTCTATAACTCATCACTCTTTTTTCTCATTTACCCAAATTGCATAAATATTCCTAGACCATTTCTCTATTAACATTTTTAAAAAGGTTTATATTATAGAGCTTTATTCCATTAGACAATTAGATGACGAGTCTATCATAAATTTTGTCACTTCTTGGAGAGGCTTGATCAATCAACTCTCCTTCTCCTTACCCCAACTTGAGCTTATTGAGATATTTTTAAGGGCATGTGTTCAACACATCTCATCCACACTCTAAGTACAAATTTTTTTCACATTTGATGAGGCCTTTACAATAGCATGAAAACTTGAGATTCATGCTATTAATGAAGGCAAAGACAAGTTACGTAGTAAGAACCCCAATTACAAATCAAGTGACTCCTCCTCTTCCAAAACTTTTCCTTCTAACCAAAAATCTAAAGGCTCTACCAATGTAGTGGTTGTTAAGTTAGCTTCTTCCACAACCACCAACCAATCTAATTTCTTGACTTCCCAAAATTTGACCAAGCAATTCCAACAATGGTATGAACAAAGATAATACACTCCCATTGGGGAGTCATAAACATCCATTTTGGAAAAACTATTGCAATAAGGTGTCATAACCCTTCCTCAAATCAAATCTCCTATATAGCTTGACCACTCTCATCCTATTCCAACATGGTACAAGGAAAATGAGTTTTGTGGCTACCATCAAGTTAAAGGCCACAATTCGAATAACTATAAGACACTCAAGAACAGTGTTCATGACATGCTTGATATAGGTGATCTCATCCTAGATAATCCTAATGTACCCCCTAATAAAAGTATGGGTGTGTTCAAAAACCCTTTTCCTAACCATTCACCTAATCAAAATATTATTTAGACCATGGCTAACTCAGGTGATCATAATATCCATATGGTTAATATGGTCTTCCCTTTACCTCTAGTTCAACTTCCCCTATAATATGAAGAACCCATTTAATTGACTCCTCCCCAAAAATCAATGGCATTTGTCTTGGCCATTATTCCTCCCTAGGTAGAAGAGCCTATTTTACCCATTCCACTCCTACATGAGGAATATCTACCATTACCACTTCTTTTTCCACCAAAAGAGCCATTATTGTCACTTCCCTTAGCACCAATATTACATATCCTCTTACCACTTGAAAACCATGCCCTGCCCACTCGTTGACCACATGTTGAAGGGAAAATAATTCCTATGTTATACCCTCTTTAGTAACCTTCTTCATCTACCTCTCCTCCACTGATAAAGAGTAGTACCCCATCCACTCCACCTTTGCACATTAAAGAGTTATTTTTATCCCTTCCTACATTAGATGATAGACTTATTATGCCTACTCCAATTGCACCACTCTTACCTCTTCTTTTACCTATGGAGGATCATAATTTACCTATTCCTCACCCACATGTTGAGGGACAAATTATACCTATGCTCTACCTCCTTGAATAACCCTCTTAACCTACCTCTCCTCTAACCATGAAAGACCATGCCTATTCTCTTGTCTCTATTGAAGAAGACTCCATCATAGTTCTTTCTCATTTTTGGCTTGAAGTAGTAGAGATTAATAATTTTAATATTTCCCAAACACCTTAGCCTTCTAAAGACACAAATGTAAGGCCTACATCAACCTCATCTAAACCCTTCTCACAGTTGGTGAAAAGTTTATAATTTATTGACTCCATGAAGTTAGATCACACAACATTTTGGGACTAGCTTAAAACTCCTTATCCAACACAATGAATGTCAACCTTTACCACCAACCCTCTCACTACCCTTTACCCCAAGGTCTTTGATAAAGTCAAAAATTCTTCACCAAAATCACCAGAAGCTCATCCATCTATGTCAAAACCCTCACCCTCCTAGGCATCTACCACATTAAAGTAGTTCAAGCCTTTAGGCATATGCCCCATCTTTAATTTAATTCATCCATAGGTGAAATTAGATTTAAATCCTAAACCATAAGTTAGAGTTTTATAGCTTGAACTACAAAAAAATGTTAATCTTCCTAAATCTTACTGATCCTTCCCTCTTTAACCCTCAACTTTACCATTAATTTTTGGACCACACCCCTCTATTCTAGTTTGAGTATTATCGACCTAAGTAAAAAAAAATTTAAGTTACCTCCACTACTACCTTTGCCACCTGCTAGGCCTATCACATCTAACACCAAGAAATAATCAACAAAACATGTAACTCTACCTCCACCAAACAAGGCACCACATAAAATTACTCCCACAACTCCTAAACAAAGGAAGGTGTCCACTTCTATTACCACAACAAATTTGAGCCCACTTGCAGGGTCTTAGAGATTTTTCCTATGTCAATTATTGTAATCTTCTATAATAACTCTTCCTCCCATTAAGCCTTATATTCCTATTGTAATAAAATCATTTGGGTTTAATGATACACAAGTGTGTTTATATCATCATTCACCTAGACACGATACTGAGAGTTGTAAATCCCTCACAACAATCATTTAACAACACTTTGATGTTGACACTCTCTTTATTGATATTACTAATAACCTTCCTATTATTCCACCTCTAGCATCCACAATGTCTCCTACTATTCTACCTAAATTCAAACCCAAAGATGTGCTCGTACCCCCTTCCTCCTTCACCTATATTTCATATCAACATAGTTAATGTGGCCACACAGTCAAAAAACCAAAAGGATAAAGGTAAAGAAAAGGTCATTGATCCTTGGGCTCATCCATTCACCAAAGACACTCCTCGTCTAAATCCCAAGATTTCCATCTTAGGGGTCCCAAAACCAACATCTTCAAATGTTATTCAAAGTTTGATGGTGAAACAACTTCACCAAACACATGTGAAAATGTCCTTGTATGAGTTAATCCAAAACTCATCCCAACATCATCAAGATTTTATTAGTGATTTTTAAGTAGTTAAGGTACAACCTGATGATCCCTAACCTCTTACAACTTTGGTTAGCTCCCTTAGTTCTATTTCCTTAATTTCCTTTAGTAATTTGGAAATTCCACTCCAACACCCTAAAGATCAAGATTCTACCCTTTTTATTACTGCATATATTGATCAAAATCATGTCAAAAATTCATGATCAATGAGGGAGATAGTATTAATATTATTTCCACCCATGCCTACAAACAACTAGCTCTTGTCGATAATTGCATGTCTCAAACTAACGTGATACTCTGCTCCTTTAATGATATCATAGCTACTACAGTGGGCACATTTATATTACATATCCATGTCAGTCCCCACATAATTTATAAGATCTTATATGTTGTAGAAGGAGAGTTTTAATATAATATACTATTTGGATGACCTTGGATACATATTATGGCATGTGTACCCTTAACTTTGGACTATTGTGTCAAGTTTGAACATGATAGGCAAGTGCATGTTATACCCACTGACCCACCTCTATTTAAAACATGCAACATGAATTATAGTCCCAATAATGTTCTCATTCCATTAAAGACATCATCTTCCCTACATGATACTTCTAAAGCTTCCATAAGCTCCACTCCCTCAGTCACATAGATACTGGCAACACAAATTCCTGACAAGGATCCCATGGAGGAAACTTTTCAATGTTTATCACTCGATGAATATAATTTATTGATGCTCGACATGTTCTATTCTCCACAAAAGTATGGAAATATTCACATGTACCCAAATTATGATCCTCACATTGGGATGGTCATCCCTTGTAGGCCCCCTAACCTTCAAACCAATTTCACATATGGGGTAATTGATCAAGATCCCACTATTAGCAATCCATCTTCTTCACCATAACCATTTACTCATGACTTTTCTTTCTTGATCAACCCTAGTTTTGCACACACCTATCTCTATCGATGTGCCTAGAAAGGTTTTGGTTTGGGTCATTATGAGCAGGGTGTCCATATGCCTATTAAATATCCTACTGGCACACCCATTAAAAATGCTAAAAAGAGGCATGATGTGGGTTATGATGAACCAACTAAACTCACTAAAACTTCCCATGAACCAATTATTGAAGAACCAATCTCTCCTTCTCCACCTTATTCTCCATTATTACCTATCGAATCAGAGGTATCTATACCTCCTATTTTTTTAAAAATAAATGTCATCCATTTCAAGCCTCTCACCTATCACCAGGGTAAGGAAACAAGGTCCCTTCCTCTCATTCATCCTAAAATAATTGATGAAGACTATCCCACTATTAACACTATCTAATGTCAAGATGATGATGTAATTCTCATATACATGGGTGTAGATGATTCTTATATCTAACAGTTGCTCCCATATAAAACACAAGTTATGATAAATGAGTCAACCATTGACATCAATATACCCTCTCACAATAACCTTCACATCCTCAAGATTGGCCAATATTTATATTCCTTTGAACAAGCTGATTATGCCATATTTCTTAATAACCATAGCAAATTTTTCACTTGGTGTTATAATGACATACCTAGTATTGACTCCTCTATCATCACCCATAACATTATCACCAATCAAGATGCTAAACTTGTTAAGCAGAAGCTTTAAAAGATGCATCCTCGTATTACTTTCCTTATCAAAGAAGAGCTCCAATACCTCCTTTCTATTAACTTTATCCAACCCATAACTACCCATAATGGATTTCTAATATTATTCCTATCATAAAAGTGACTAGGGGAATCTATATTTACACTGACTATCATGATTTAAATCTTTCTTGTCTAAAAGATGACTTCTCATTGCCAAGTATCGACCAACTTATTGATTTAACAGCCAACCATGAGATGTTATCCCTAATGGATGGGTTATCTAGATATAATCAAATCTTTTTCGCTCCTAAGGATCAACACAAAATGACCTTCATTACCTTATGGGGTACTTTCTATTATTGAGTCATGCCTTTTGGTCTAAAGAATACTGGTGCAACTTATCAACGTGCTATGACTTACATCTTCCATGATCTCGTACACAAAATTTGGGAAGATTATGTGTATAACTTACTCAATAAGTCTAAACTTTGCCAAGGCACCTTGATGATTCTCAAAACCATATCTACTCATCTCCTCTAATATAACATTCAACTAAACCCAAAGAAATATGTCTTTAGTGTTCTTTTTGGTAAGCTTTTAGGTTTTATCATTTCTCTTCATGGTATTGAGGTTGACCCTACTAAGGTTAGAGAAATACTAGAGATTCCTCCACCTACTAATATCAAATAACTCCATAGCCTATAGGTTAAACTTTAGTCAATTCATCATTTATCTCCCAGTTGTTAGATCATTGCAAACCCTTTCACCATCTCTTCAAAAAGGATGTTTCCTTCTATTAAAATACCGATTGCTAGGAAGATTTTGATGCACTCAAATAATATATCCTCTCCCCACTGGTTCTTATTCCACCTAAATAAAATTAGCCTTTATAACTATACATCTTTGTAATATACCATTCTCTGGGTGCTATGATTGCACAACAAGATAACCAACATTGATAATAGGTGGTTTACTACATAAGCCACATACTTATTGATTATGAGACTTTATATACCCATACTAAAAAACTTTGCATCATGTTGGTATTTTCCACCTCTAATTTTTGCCATTATCTCTAAATCATAAAACTTATGTGGTCACCCATACTGATCCTCTCAAATACATGCATTCCAAGCCATACCAAAACTAATGTGTAGCTCAGTGGCTCATGCTCCTTTATAAATTTGACTTAGAATTTATTCAACAAAAGTTTATTAAGGGGAAAATAATCATTGACCAATTAGCTATCACCCCTTTGTCTGACAACCAACCTTTAAACCTATAATTCCTTGATGAATCCATCACAATTCTCTTCACCGATGACATCTCCTATCAAATAATTATGTTCTTCAATAGCTCTAAATGTCAATACAATGGGGGTACAAGAGTCATTCTTATTCCTTTAGATGGTGAGCCTATGCCTTTATCACTTAAACTATATTTTGAATGCACTAATAATATGGATGAATATAAGGCTTTGATATTAGGGATTCAAATGGATATCTTCTTGGGTATCAAATCTATAACCATTTTTGGTGATTCTCAGCTAGTGGTTAACCAAGTTAATGGTTCCTACCTATGAAAAAACAAAATTTTACAGTGGTATAAACATTGTGTAGATATGTTATTAGGATAATTTGACTCTTATCTCTTAAAAACTATTCCTTGATCCACAAAAAAATTTGCTAACACAATGGCTTCACTTACTTCACACATACCCTATTCATCCTCTTCCTAAAAAATCTATGTCACCAGGCATCACTTAATATTACCCTCTTATGTATCAACTAACATCCTCTTCATCAAAAATATCACATCCAACCCACATGACTTATGGTAAAATCAACTCATGGATTACATTTCCTTCTCTATTACCCCTTCTGATCTCTCTAATAATGGGAGATGTGCCTTCATAAAACATGTCATTCATTACACTATGCTAGGGAGACTTCTCTACAAGAGAGGTTGTGATGGTCTCCTTCTTTGATGACTCACTAGTACTGAGACTCCCTTCACTATTAAATAATTCCATGATGGGATTTGTGGTAGACGTTTCAATGGTCACATAGTTTCCAAGCGTATCCTTCAACTTGACTATTATTGGCCCACACTCCATCAAGACTATGCTGATTATGTTTGGTGTTATATCAAATGTCAACAACATGCTAACCTCCTTCACATTCTAAATCATGAATTACAAGTTGCCAAAGACTTTTATCCCTTCTCCCAATGGGGCTTGGATCTAATTGGGGAGATTAACCCTCATTCCTCCCTTCATCATCTTTCTAACATTATTACCACTGAATACTTCACCAAGTGGGTTGAGGCCATTCCTTTCATTTCTACTAAGGATAAAAAAATTATTGACTTTATCAACCATCACATCATTTGTCATTTTGGTGTCCCTCATAAAATTATAATAAATAATGACAAATATTTCAAAAATAAGACTATCTAAAGTATTTGTGATACATTCAAAATTAAATTAATCTTTTCATCACCATACTATCCGCAAGCAAATGGATAGATAGAAGATTCTAACAAAACATTGACCAAAATTCTCATGAAGGTAGTCAATGATATGGGCAAGGATTGGCACACATAAATTCCTTTTACTTTATGGGGTTATTACACTAACATTCGAACCCATACGGGTGCTACAATGTTTTCCTTGGTATATGGGATAGAGGCTATTTTGCCTCTTGAGGTTCAAATTCTTTCTCTTCTCATTTCTCTAAAATACATTCTTACTAATGATGAATTTCACCAATGATGTTTGGCTCAACTTGAATTTCTTGATGAGCACCATCTCATAGCCCTCAACCACCTCCAAATCTATCAAGAGCATATTAAACGTGATTATAAAAAAAACATCAAAGAGTGAGATTTCAATATTGGAGACCTCATCTTAAAGGAAAATAAACATGTGATGAACATGGAGAAAAGCAAATGGGGTAAGTTTTATCCTAATTGGCTTGGACCTTATATCATAACTCAAAAGTATGGCTCAAGAACTTATCACTTGTCTTCTCTCAAAGGAAGGCCAAAACCTAAGCCTTTAAATGCCTTACACGTATAACCATTATTTTGTTAACCAAGTGTCACTTCACCTCATGTTTAATTTTAGCTCATCCCTTAAGCACCCCTATTACATTCATATCCCTTTATCTTCACCCTTACTCCTACACACTTAGTTAACTTACAAAGTTCTATTGTTTTAACCTCAAAGTGGAAAAATCCTAAGCCTCTATAGTTTTGTCCATGACTTAAAAAAAACATCAAAAACAACAAACAAAGAAATGGGATGCGTGACAATTTCTAATCTCTAAGGTCCTATTTCTCAATGTATACTATTCCCTTGAAGGATAACTACGTAACTTCTCTTTGCTAATATCAATAGACTACTCCCTTAAAGGATAACTATTTAAAAATAAAAAACAAATGCTCAGACCACTCCCCTGAAGGATGTCTAGGCCAAGATTTGTTCTCAAAGAGGAATATAAATTAAAAGCTTCTCATATTGATCAACTTTATATGACCTCTACACACACACAATCCCATTGTAGGCTTCTTGCACTAATCAACTTATAAAAAAAAACCTTTAAGTCATGGACTTTTTTATAATATCTCTCAGATCACCCATAACATGGGCATATCATTCCCACTTCGAAGGTTACACTACCTAAACATTTTCCCTTAGTTTACCCCTTTTTCCCTCATACTCTTTCAAGAGACTTTGAACTTACTTAACATAAAGTGAATACGATGTTTATCTAATACACAAAATAGTCTAATGCTACAAGGCATGAATGAGGTTCATATTCCTGAGCCTATTTATGTTATGGTTATGGTCATTGTTAGTACACGAGCATCTACCCCTTTATTTTCCCACTCAAATCACATGTCGATCTCTCTATTGTGATGAAAAATGTCATACTAACACTATCTGGCCTACTCAATTTATTTTAGACATACACCATCACAAATATGGAAAAATTATAGAATAAACTAACATACCCAACCTATTCATTTTAAGCATACACCATTACAAATATGGACAAATGCTAAGATGAATCCAAAAAACCAACTATGCATATACCATCACATATATGGGAAATGCTAGTCTAACTCAACTAACATGATCAACAGTAACACCAATATTAACATAACATTAGCATAATCTACATACATACATACATACATACATACATATATATATATATATATATATATATATATATATATATATATATATATATATATATATACACACACATACATGTATATATGTATATATACATATATACATATATATATACACACACACACACACATACATACATACATATATATATATATATATATATATATATGTATGTATATATATGTATATATATGTATATATATATATGTATATATATATATATATATGTATATATATATATATATATATATATATATATATATATATATATATATATCATCACAATCATAATAAATACATCTCAAAATCATAATAAACAAACATCTCATATATATATACACACACACACACACACACTTAGAATACATGTCCATCAATACATCATCATAATATCATCTCTCTCTCAAAATATACATCTTGTATCTTTGGCTCACAAGCCAATGTACATATAACATATACAACTAAAAAATATAAACTCTAGCACTCAGGGTCCTTGAGGCTCTCTGCATGGTCGTGAAGAAGTAGTGTCATCACCACTCTAGGCTCATCTGCATCTATGTGAGCTAGAATCCATGGCATGTGACATATATCTCTCCTACTCTCTAAACTTAGAATATCATTGAATCTATGGGAACTCCCTGATGGCCCTCTCATAATAAGCAATCTCATCTAGGGTAGTAGTATATCTAGCTAGAGATATAATTTGTGGTGGTCCCATCACACCAAATGAAGGCTTGGCCTATACTAGTCCCTATGGTGGAGGAGGAGGAGTAACCTAGCCTGCTACTCTCAAATTATCCATCTCCACTATCATCCCTATAACATACTGACCTAACCCTGTAGTGCCCCCACCTAGCCCTGTAATGTCTTCACCTATCCCTATAAGGATAATACCAATGGTTGCATTATATCTCTAGTAATCACTACTACATCTCGTGCCTCTACAAATACATCTCTCTCCCTCACCACACCCTACAAATCTAGTGGTGGCCTTCTGACCTCAACTATGGGATGTAAACTAGCCCATCAAACCATATATGCTAATATATACCCTGGATCAACTATACCTAGCCCTATCGGTAACTCATCAAAATCTATCCCATCTATCTCCTAAGGTAAAGGTAGGGGTGCCTCTATATCATCCTTCTTATATTGAGGGAAGGTAGGTGATACATCATATAGTAGGCTAAACTACCTCCTAACCTATGCCATGGATATTATCTCTAGCTCACCAGTTTATCTCCCCCTAACCCATAATGAGCTCTACAATCTAACTAGCTATTGTGCCTATCCTCTGAATATGGGGTATGTTAGGTAGGGTCTCCACTAAATATTTATAGGTATCAAACCCTCAATCATGTGCCTATAATAAGTAATATCATGCACTATGTCGTTTACTCAAGTCTATGCTATACCATCCCTCCACCATCTAAAACCAACCCTGAAACTAGATAGAATCATGGTAGGTAGCCCCAATGGTCATGTTACCATGATATGCTCATATGCTTAGTAGTTTAGTAAATGGCCAACACACAAACTATACCACTATTGTAGTCTTAAACCCCATAGCTTTCTATATAATTGAGCTAAAAGCATTGGTCCCCATGTAAGAAATAGTCCATTAATCAACCATCTATACCAACACACCTGTTAGCAAAATAAAAAATATACCACAATCTACATTTGGTAATGCATACACTATTATCCCTATCATCATTAGGATGTTCAACCTATGTTTCTCTTCATCAACACTGTATAGTGGCTTGTAGGTGAAACTCATTAAATGATAAGTCACCTCACTAACATGATCTCCATTTAATGCGACTATATGTATATCATGCTCCTCTTTTGAGCATGTGAATAACTCCTCACCTTTGAGTGGTAACCATAATATCCTATATAGATCCTCTTGTGTCACTATTAACTCTTTGATTGATAGATAGAAGGTGTTGATGGTGTGATCCCACCTCTCAATCAGTGCTATCATCAGGCTCACATCTCATGTAACTCTAAAATATCACCACACTCTACTTAAGCCCATAGCTACCATATGCTCCCACTCATCTGGGGTGATATCCCTCCTCATCTATGTCAGTAGCCTTGGTAGGCAATCCCACAATGTCAACTCTAGCCTTGCTTACATCCATACACATATAATTCAAGTCACATACTTTCTAATATAATCTATCACCACCTTTTTCCCTTATATTTAGGATAACTACATTGGTTTGAGGCCCTTCACTGGGGGTATGTAGGTATCACCCAGTTGATACAGGGTCTTCTAAGGTTAGCTCAACCATATACCCACATAACTATCCACCCTACTATCTCTTCTCTACCCTAATCTTAACTGCCTCTCTCTCTCTACCCTAAACCCAACTACCTATCACAACTCTAGGCCTCAAGGATTATATCCTTGACCTTCAACCCTATGCCCTATCTTTTAAGACCTAGGCCTCTTGACCTATCTCAACCTACCCTTTTACCCATTTCCCCTAACATACTTTTTAGCCATACCTTAGATCTTTTTCCCTAGGCTCTAAGATAACTACATTGGATTGAGACCCTCAATTGGGATATGTAGGTAACACTCAATTGACATGGGGTATTTTAAGGCTAGATTAGCCATTAAGTTAGTGGACTAGTTTAATTAGGGATCCAAACTACCCCTTTCTCCTATTTTTTGGTTCTTCATAGTTATTGACTTTAATTTTAATGCTGACATCAGCATTTGGTGTCAGTTAATGTCAGTAGAAACCTATTAACCTCGGTGCTATGTTGACTAATGTCAATGGACCCCACTGATGTCAGTGACTAGTTTGACCCTAAGGTCTAATGATCCATCCCCAAAAATTCATATTTTTTCTTAAAAACTACCCCATAACCCTCCCAACTTACCCTAAACCTAACCTAAGAAATTTCCTACCCCTCTACTACCATTTTATTTTCCCCCACCTCTAAATTAGCCTACAAAATCAAAATAACCAAATCAAGTTTCAAATCCAACAATAGTAGATCTTACCTCATCTCTCCATCTCCTTCAAGCTGGCACAACTGGATCTTATGGTGGCACACCTCCCATTGGGTCCCCTCTTAGCTTGGCCATCTCTGTCATAGTTATAACTCTATTTTTCTCCAATCAAATGTTGCAAATGAGTTTGGTCAGACACCAAACCCCCTTTTGTTGGGTTTGGTCAACCACCAACATTGACATCCTTGACCTAATCTATTGATGTTGGTACTTAATCCCACTGATATTGGTGAATTTGCCCTAAGCTATTGACACTGGTAATATTTACTACCAACAATGATGTCACTAACATTTATTCTATTACAATATAATTTCCACCAACAACCACAACTCTTTAGACTCTACCCATAACTAGGGTAATTTAGAAAGTATATCTCCTTGACAATGGAAACCAACTTAGAGATCACACATATCTCCCCAAACACAACAACCAGCCTTGGAGATCACTTAAATCTCCACCTATGATGAATTTGCTAGGAAATCACAAATATCTTCTTGCTCATTGACCCTTTTTTACCAAACCTAAATTGGTTGTCTTGACCACTTAGGCTATTCTACTATAGTTGGCTATTATACACACACATGTGTATTAGGTGTTTTGTATGGTGACCAATCTCATCCTATCACCTACAACCTTTTTTTGTTTCCTAGGGGCACTTCTTACCTTAGATACCTAGCACAACTTTGGAGCTACAACTCTGATTATTTTGACCTATCAGTTATCACTTATAAGCCATGCTTTGGTTATTTCTATTTGATTCCTCCTCAACCTTACCTATTCTTGTCTTTTTTGACTATAGATCATAGTATTATATACACAAGCAGTGATACCACATTATCCTCTACTCACCCAATTCACTTCTTACCAAATTGATACCTGATTCCATTTTCACCTTTCTTGATTCCCATTTGAGGGGGGATACCTCATCCAATACTTGGAACATCTAACTCTTATTTTTTTCTTGCAACTTGTTAGTGCAAATTATAAGAAAAAAATGGGAAACTGTAGACACTAAAATTATGCCACACACACATGCATAACTCCCTATGTTGAAACACTCCTTAAGCCCATTTTTCAATAATAACAATTAGCCTCCCTAACCCATGCTTTTACCCCTCACACATTTAATTAATTTAAAATACTTAATTAAGTTAATTAAAAATCTCTTATGCCATATTACTTGGCCACCTCATCCTAAGACTAATTCTCACCTGATGAGTCACCTCAAGACCTGGTCCCTTCATCCTAACTACCCAAAACTTATTCTCACCTCAAAATTAAATTCTTAACCAACTATGTCCTTCTTAACCTCCTATTTTTATCATTTTTTAACTAGCACCACACTTGGAATGAGGAGCAATAGAAAGCTAGCTAAAAATAGTATTTTTACCTATTCTAAGGCTACTGACATCAATTATCGCATGAATGCCATTGGTGGGATCATCGATGTTGGTTATATAAGCTAATATCCAACCTTATATTTAGGTCAGTATAAATAAAAAAATCATTATTATTTGCATCCATGCTCTCAATATTTAAATTTTGACATCCTAGTTTACTATTACTTTGTGTAAGTCAATCTAGATTAGGAACCAAGCTCTTGAGGACTAGCAATACCCACTTGTTTTCTCTATGCAGGGCATCAATTTAGACTACTTGATAGGATCCATCCATTCAACACTTATCATTCAATCACCACTACAACTAAGTATATCACTTACTATATAGGTCTTTTAAGCAGTTACTTTGCTATCACTTTACATCTACTATTCATTACTTTACACATTCCTAATCAAACCCTCATGAGGGAGTTATAAAGCTTTCCTACTTGTTTCCCCTGAACCTGACACACCAAACCTCTGACCAGATCCATCTAAACCATCTCTCTCTCTCTCTCTCTCTCTCTCTCTCTCTCTCTCTCTCTCTCTCTCTCTCTCTCTCTCTCTCTCTCTCTCTCTCTCTCTCTCTCTCTCTCTCTCTCTCTCTCTCTCTCTCTCTCTCTCTCTCTCACACACACACACACACACACACACACACACACAACTCTCTCTAACCTCTTAGACTTGACCAAAATCATTTCTTAGACTTGAAAAGACTTTTATAAGTCCCTAGGAAATTATTGCCCCTACTGAACTTGATAGCCTAACTGACATCGATCACCTTCACCCACTAACCTTGACAACATAAATGATATCAATCACTTTCTTATTGATGTCAGTGATTGTATATTTCTTAACCTTTCCAAAACCCACCCAAACACCTTCTAAAATATAAACAAAATATACCACCTGCACTTTATCACTTTTTACTACACTCAGGTTGTAAATAATGGTAACATTATCTCTCTTTCACTCTCTCTTTACCTCTCTTTTAGTTATTTATTACTCTTTTTTGTCTAAAAAATAGACTATCATCTCTAAGGAAGTTTCACACTTCCTAGAACAAGTGCGAAGCTTAGTATCCCACTCATTTATCTACTAACAAAAATTTTATGGTAGTACTTTCTTAATTATAGGGAGTCCTCCCCAACCAAAGAGGAGTGCTCATAACATCTAGTTATGGCATTCAAACTAATCTAGGTTCATTCTAATCACTTATACCTATCATCTGTCTCTATTTTCCTTTAGACTTGAAATAGACAAATTTTAGCAAAACACCTAGTGTATAAATGTAGTCATTAGATTCATCTTGATAAGGTGATTGCAATGGTACCATTTATTAGCACACATTTTTTGAGGTCAAAACCCTCCTAGGGTTGGTATATGGTAGTTTTAGGTACTTGAGGAAGAAAATCGGGGCAAGAAAATCCTACGATTCCTTCTACTAATGACATAGATTTTGGAACTTTAGATCTAGTGATTTCTCAACTTCAAGCAGACATAAAGAACTTGGTGAGGCATGAGACTTTGTTAAAGTTGAAGATGATATTTTAGGGATGCATAGAGAGATTAATTGGGTTCAAAATGAATTTTAGCATATCACTATGCAATTAGATACCCTTACATCTTAGTTTTAGCCCAACAACCCTCCACTTTAGCATTTAAATCTTCCTCTCAATAACTTCCATGCTAGTATGAAATTGATGTTTCCAAAAGTGAAAATGCATAATTTTAATGGTAAGGATCCTCTCAATTGGATTATCCAAATTTAGAATCTATTTGAGCTACATCAAACCCCTAGTTCTTAAAGGGTGATAGTGGAATCCCTATATCTAGAACCTGAGTAATTCATTTGGTATCACTGGTTATGTGCTTAAAAGAAAAAGAATCATGCTCCTGTTACCTAGACTATTTTCACTGAGGAATTGTCAACTCATTATTAGAATAATGTCTCTGAGAAGTATTTTAGTGAATTAGCCAAACTATGACAAATAAGAAATGTGAAATATTATATTCATTAGTTTTAGAATCTCTCTTTATGGGTGGAAAATATCACTGAGAAAAATTTGACTGATCTATTTTTGGGTGGCCTCAAAGATAGAATCCAATTCAAGGTTCAAATTTTTAACCCAACATCTGTAGTAGAAGTTATCCATATGACATGCATGATAGAAGAAAAAGAGATAGTCAAAAGGAAACCTTTCACTACTGGTCATGCTCGTAACTTTTTTTGCACCATCATTTCCACAACCCACTAGATCAACACAATGAAAAATTGAGGAGAAGTGAGCCAAAGGGTTCTGTTATGGTTGTGATATAAAATGGAGCAAAGACCATCATTTTGCTAAAAATAATCTATTTTACATTGAAGGTGCCAATGATGAAGAAGATGATGCAAAAGTATATGATGAGGATGCAAAAGTTCTTGAGGAAGAATATACAGACTCTTAGCCTACTATTTCTTGTCATTCCCTTTTAGGTATTAGTACTCCCCAAACTCTTAAGGTGATTGGTTCCCTTAAGAAACATAAGGTCACTCTATTAATTGATTTTGGGAGCACACACAACTTCATCCAGAGTAATTTGGCTACTTGTTCAAACTATTTTATTTATTTAGCTCTAGAATTTCAAGTTATGATTACAGATGGTAGAACTGTTAGCTATTTAGGAAAATTTCATAGTATTAAGTTATCCATGGGAGACTACTTATTGGATTCTCCTATGTTTTCTATTTCATGGGTGGAGCTGATATTGTTTTGGGAGTCTAATGGCTCATCAATTTAGGCACTATTGAGATGAATTTTCTATAATTATTCATGTATTTTCATTCTAAAGAAAGAACATTTGAGATAATGGGATTTAATCATAAATATACACAACTTGTTAGCTCCCATCAAATGACAAAGATTCTTTGTAAGGGTGCTAAGGGATTTGTAGCTCACTTGTTTTCTATAGAAGTATAGCCAACTCAACCATCTCCACCTCTTGATCTATAACAAATAATTGATGCTCATTCTGTTGTTTCTAGATACATGCCAAAAGGAATTCCACCTAGCTACATGCATGATCATGATATCATACTTATTCCTGGTAGTACACCACCTAACATTAGGCCATACAAGTATCCCTATGCCCAAAAAAGTGAAATTGAAAAAATGGTATAATAGATATTGGATGCAGGAATCATTCACCATAGTCAAAGTGAATACTCTTCACTAGTTGTCATGGTGCCAAAGAAAGATGACACCTAAAGGATGTGCCTTGACTAAAAATAACTCAACAAGTACACTATCAAAGATAAGTTTTTGATTCTTATCATTGATGATTTTCTAGATGAATTTAATGGTTCTCTTTATTTTACCAAGTTAGATCTACATTCTAGGTATCATCAAATCTAGATCCATGATGAAGGCATACCCAAAACCACTTTCAAGAATCATGAGGGCCATTATGAGGTTTTAGTTATGCCTTTTGGTCTAACAAATGTACCATCTACTTTTTAAAGTTTGATAAATACTATTTTTAAGACATTTTTGAGGAAATTTTTATTGGTATTACTTGATGATATCCTCATTTATATTAAAAATTGGGAAGACCATTTGCAACATGTAAAACATGTACTCTCCATTTTGGAGCAAAATAAATTGTATGCCAAACCTTCCAAATGTCCTTTTGGGGCTAGTGAGGTTGAATATTTGGGTCATCTGGTGTTTTATGGAGTGAAAGTGGATCCTAAAAAAATCCAAGCAATGGTGGACTAGCCAATTCTTAAGACACTCAAGAAACTCAAGGGATTTTTGGGGCTTACTAGTTACTATTGTAGGTTTTTTAAAAACTATGGTAGTATTGCAACCCAACTCACCTCTTTGTTAAATAAAGACTCCTTTTAGTGGATTGATGTAGCTACCTAGGCATTTGAATAATTGAAATTGGATATGTGCACTACTCCAGTATTGGCCACTCTTAATTTTTTTAAAAGTTTTGTGGTTGAATGTGATGCATTTGGGTATGGTATGGGTGTTATACTCATGCAATAAGGTAGACCACTTTCATTTGAAATTCATAAAATAAAGGGTAAAAATCAACACAAGCCCATCTATGAGAAGGAAATGATGGCCATTTTGTATGCAGTCAAATAATGGAGACCTTATTTGATGGGTTGCCACTTTTAGGTAAAGATTGATCATGATAGTCTCAAATATTTTTTAAAATAAAGGTTGCAATATGAAGAAAAATAGAAATGGGTAACTAAGATTTTAGGATATGATTTTGAAATAATCTATAAAAAAACAAGGACAATGTGGTGGTAGATGCACTATCTAGAAAAGATGAATCAGTTGAGGCATTATTATATGCCATAACCATTTTATAGGCAAATTGGCTAGAGGAAGCGTGATTAGAATGAGAACATGATTATACTACCCATGATTTGATTCAAAATATCTATCAAGGTTTAGGTGGATTTGAAAAATTCACATGGAAAGGTAATGCATTATGGTATAAAGATAGATTGTACCTATGTAAGAATTCTCTTCTTAAACAGAAAATCCTTCAAGAACTTCATGCAACTCCAATTGGGGGTCATTCAATATTTTTGAAAACCTATCACATAATCAAGCAAGATTTTTTTTGGGAAGGTCTCAAGGGGGATGTCTAAAAATATGTGGCTGAATGTATGATCTGTCAACAAAATAAATACAAAACCATCAAAACCCTAAGTCTTTTATAAATTTTATCTGTCCCTAACTAGCTTTGGGAAGAGGTATCTATGGATTTCATTATAGGGTTACCAAGATCTGAGGGTTAAAATGTTATCATGGTTTTTGTGGATCATCTCAGTAAGTATGCTCATTTTTTTTCATTATCCTAGCCATTTGTTGTTAGTATAGTAGTTGTTGATTTTCTCAATATAGTTCAAAAATTACATGAGACCCCTAAGATCATTATCAGTGATAGAGATCCCATTTTTTACTAGTAATATTTAGACTAAGTTATTTACATGTTTGGGCACCCAATTGGCTCATAGTTCATCCTATCATCTTCAATCTGATGGAGAAACTGAGGTATTCAACAAATGTCTGGAAGGCTATCTCTATTGTTTTGTTTTTGATAAATAGGATAAATGGGTTTAGTGGTTAGCACTTGCTAAATGGTGGTATAATAGTTTTGTTCATAGTTCTTCCAAAATGTCTCCTTTTGTGGCACTATATGGATACCACCCTCCATCCATCACTTCAACCTTGAAGGTCCATCCTAATGTTCATGTAGTTGAAGAACATATTCACCATCAATAAGAGGTCCTTATAAGCTAGCATGAAAATTTAGCTATGGATTATAATATCATTAAGCAATAGGTAGATCAACATAGAAGTGAGAGGAATTTTGACATTGGTGATTGGGTCTTTGTTTGATTATAAACATACAAATAGATGTCATTAAAGCAACAAAAAAATGATAAAAAGCTATCCCCTAAGTATTATGGGCCTTATCAGATCTTGTAGAAAATTGGCAATGTGGCCTACAAGTTAGAATTTCCTTCATCCACTCACATACATATAGTATTTCATGTATCATGGCTGAATAAAGTTATTGGACATAGACTTGACATTTAAATATAATTACTAGAATTGGATGAATAAATTAGAGTTATTCTTGATCCTGAGGAGATCCTCTAAAGGTGCACCAAGTAGCTATGTTCTAGAGTAACTACAGAGTACCTGATCAAATAGAATAATCTACCATGTGAATATGCCACTTGGGAGTATGAAGCATTTGTGAAATAGCATCCAAAGTTTTCAAAACATATATGACAACATTTTTTGAAGGGGAGGGGCTTGTTACACCCTTAAACATTTGTGTGTTTAGGGATATGTGTGGCCAACTTGTGTCTTACATACCTTTTTTATTTACTTGTTACATTTCTCTATGTTATTAGTTAGGTTAGCATATGGAATAACCTTGGCTAAGTAGACTATATATATGAGGTATTGGTTAGTCTTTATGCATTATCTTAATTATTTTTCTATTAGTGCATAGTTGTGGAGGTTACCCCCTTGATGTGGATTTACTATATTATCTATAATTGTTTTGCTATCAATTATCATTATGTGATCTCTCATATTTGCTTATTCTATGCAATATAAAATCATTCTATGTGAATATCTAAGTAATTTCATTACAAATTTCCACTTATTAAAAGTGTCAAATACATTAGATTTATTTTTAATGTAATAAACCCAAACTTTCCTAGTTGCAATCATCTATAAAAGTAACATAATAATTGGATCCACCAATAGAAGATACCTGAGGCTAGTCCCCATACATCTGAGTGTATTAGATCTAACTCGTGCTCTTTATTTGTGGGTCCAACCTTAATAAACTTAACCCACTTATATTTCTCATTCACACAATTCTCATAGAATTCTAGATCTATGTCTTTTAATCTAGGCAACTTATCTTATAATATTTACATGCCCTTATGGCTCATATGATCAAGCTTGTAGTGCCACAAAGTTACATCTCCATCTATAGCAACTAAAAAAAGAGAATAAAAAAATAGTAGTCAAATACTAATTACCAATTTTCTTACCTCTCAAAATAAAAAAAACACCTTTGGTAACTTTACAAGAATCTACAATAAATAATACTAAACATCCCTCATTGCCCAACATCCCCACTAAAACCAAATTCCATCTCAACATAAGCACACGTCTAACATCCTTAAAGATCCATGTGTTCCCATTCTGCATCTTAACCTAAACATAACCTTTCCCTACTATCTCACATGGTTCATCATCACCAAGATAAACATGTCCTAGATTAATTTTAAGCATAATAAATAAAATAATTCCTATGTGGAGTGGCATGAAAAGAAGCCCCTAAATCTAAAAACCCAGGACTCAGAAAAACTATCCATATAAATAATTAATGCATATTAACATGATTAACCTGATGTCACATTTACCTCACTTATTTCCTCCTTGTTGTCATTCCTATCCTAAAGTGACCAAAAATCCTTCTTTTAGTTTCCACTCTTCCCACAATGTTAGCATATCATCTTGGATCTAGATCTAGACTTAGATCTACCTTTTGACTTTCCACGATTGCCTTTGCTCTTGCCCTTTTTCCTCCCTCTAGTATCAATAGATAAAACATTACCTAAATATGATTTACCAGTGATTTTTCTTCACATTTCCTCATAGAGGATCACACCTATAACATCTTCAAAATTCAAGCTGCCCTTGGTAGGGACTGCATTACTCATAGCCATAACCAAACTATCCCAACTATTAGGAAAAGAACATAATATTAGCAAAGATCTAACTTCATCATCAAACTTAATTCCAATTGAAGTGAGCATACTTATAACCATATTAAAATCATTAAGATGATTAGCTATTGAACCATTCTCAGACATTTTCATGTTAAACACTTTTTCATAAGAAAAAAAAATATTATAAGCTAAAAATTTCTCATACAATTTTTCAAGTTTATCCATGATATATTTTGTGGCTTTCTCATCAAAAATATTAAATGCAATAGAGGATACAAGGCATGACCAAATGTCCCCCAATGCCTTTCTATCAAGTAATGACCAATCTCTGCATCACTCATACTTACATGTTTTTCTACTTTCCCCTCCAAGGGGAGATGTTACTCTTTCTGATATAGGTAACCCTCTATCTACATTTTCCATAAATCAAAATGTTTACCACCAAACTTCTCCACTCTGAATCTGATCTCTTCTCCCATATCTCCCACTCAAGTTGATAGCCTTCCTGTGATTTATCACTTTAGCAAAACACATAAACCAATGGCTCTGATACCAGTTATTAAGAATAAAAAACACTCAAACTAGATTTATTATTACCATAAACCATATCTAAAGCTATTCAATAATATTCATCATGGAAACAATCCTTAATTCACCATTATTATGAAATCATAAATGATAGCAAGATAAAAACATAAATAACATAGATCCAATGTGGTTCACCCAATGTGGGCTACATCCACCAATGAAAGTTCTCAAATAAATCAGTAATCTAAAACAAGATTATAATGAACTCTCACAGAGATAGAAAAAATTTCTTGTAGAAAGTATTGCACAAAAATCTAAACTTTCACCTACACATGTACAATTTTGTATCTCAATAGTTACTAAACCATACCTTGTAATGAACACCTGCACTTTGACTCTAATCCTTAAAACCATACCCTACAAATAAAACATCAACCTCTAAAGGCCATACCACACCCTGTATATATAGAATATGAAGGAAAATCTAGAAAAAGGAGGATAAATGTGTAATGATTATCCAAGATAAGCATTATCCAACATGTGACAACCCACCTCCACCTCATCAAGCTTATCCAAAATCTCTCCCAAGGAAGAACATGACATATTCATCTCTCCACCTTTTAAGGGCACATTTTCCCAAAAACATGTGATCTCAACCAACTCCACATAACAAGGAATGTATAACATATTCCAAGAAATAACTAATATTCCTAAAAATAAGAAATATAGACCCACTTCCAATAAACATCTCATATATTTCTTATAGCATATACAACAAAGCTAAATACATGTGATAGAAAGAAATATATCCTAAGTATCCATAACCTCAACCATAATGAACAAACACAACCATGATAATGACAACATAAACATCCAACAACAATATGCCAAAATGAACCATATATATCTCATGAGTTTAATACAACATATACAACCATCTATACATTAATCTAACTCTATGGCTAGGTTCCATCCTATCTATCTTGTGGCCTAGCCATGCTACCTATTAAGGCCTTGGTCTGACTTCTCCAAATATTATGTCTTAAGGAGGCCATCTGAGATCTCAATCCCTCTACCTATCCCTGTAGGTGTGCTACCTACACTTGTGACTCCACCAGCTGTGCCTAAATCTCTATCATCTATGATACTATAGACATATACATAATTATCTCATCTACTAGGGCCTATCATGCTTGTATCTCCCTTATACCCATCACTATTAGTGACTGCATCCTCTCTCTCTACACTTGTATTTACCTCATTACCTCTCTAGATAATCTGAACTAGCTAACTTGAGTTGGGGTAGATGGTACACTTGGATCTTTTAATGTCATGGGGTTGTATGGCTACAAATTATCATGTAGGACATCATGGAGTGATTTACTCACTAAGGACCCCCATCTGTATTATATATCCTTAGTTTTATCGACAAAATCACACCAAATGGATATTAGATCACTATCATATCTCAAAGTATCTATCTACTTCTAAATCTAAATAAAATCTTAAAGTAATATTATTGAACCACATTTTTTACCTATCTATGTCTTGACTACTATGGTCTCACCATCTGTGTAACTACCTAACATAATTTACCTATCTATGTAGCCTCCTAATACCTCCTCTATAGGTCACCTCCTTATCTCAAACCTTATTTTCATGGATCATGTCCATCTTAGCCTACATTTGAGTGGTCTCTCTATCATCTCCTTTGGCTCTCCTATGGGGTCATCCAAGATGGTAATAGTTTCCACTATTTCCTGCTCCTCCTACCTCTATCGATGACATGTCTTTGATGGTTGTTGATCATCTCATTATGTAATTAGTAATGGTACATCTGGTATTTATGCCTCCACATCCCTATCCTCCTACTCAGTCATCATCATGTTTGACTAGTCCATGGTCACTCTTGATGTGGTTCGAGTGTTGGACTCACTATTTATGGCCTCAATCCTCTCCTCCCCTATGGCTCCCTCACATACTAATCCCACTACTTAAGAATCAATATTAATGTTGTTGGATGAGGTAGGCCCATCTTCCCTAGCACTTGTGCCACTATATATGGATTTATATACCAAAAATAATGTCCAATAACCTCTATTCTTGTTGTTACTAGTTATTCTTGTTGTTACTAGTATAACTAGGTCCTATCTTGACCATGTAGTTATTATGTGCTCATATGGATACCACATGACATCTATACATCTCACTAACTACAACACTATCATATGGGGCATGTTCTACACTACTTGGTCCTCTCTCCATCTCTATACTTGAGGTGACCTATCATCAACTACATGGGGCAACCCAACTAACTGATACATAGGAAACCTCTCATATACCCAATATATCAACAATTTGATCAATCCCATGGTTCTCTACCCTCTGACCAACATCTCATATATATCATGTACTAATTAGACCTAAATGATAGATCCTAAGTCATATATAACTCACTCCTCTAAGATCATCTTACCCAAGGCTACCACGAATAGTGGTACCTTGCCATCTAACTTATGACATAACACTTTCTATGTCATAAGGCCTATCATAAAATTTTAGATGTCTATAATCTATGATGTATAGACATCAAACATGATAACTCTCTTACCTAGTAATATTATCTTTGAGCCTATGGCCCATAATGCGAAGGCTCTCCTCTAGGTTATCTAGTATCCCTGTGGTCACCTATGGTCCTACTATAGGTATACCTAAAATGGCATGGACATCCTCTAGCATGATATCCACCTCTACTATATCCCCATCCACCTCTCATCTGAAGGTGTTATTCAATCATTACTAATAATCGAGGAACATGACTAACAAATCAACACTGAGGGAGATTTGACATATATCAGCTATTTCACCTAGAATTATAGATCCTAGTCTAGCCTTATCTCCATATAACAACCTATCTAAAAAATTTATTAACCATGTCATGTCCACAAGTCTCCAAAATATCTATCATCCTTGCACCTAAGAAATAATAAAGGATGTATCAGTTCTTTCATGTCATATAATCATATTACATTATTTTTACATTTTAAAAGTAAACACAAGCCTAAATTATGTTATTTTAGTCATTTTCACTTATTTTTAGTCTAATAAATATTTATTGACCTTACTTGGTCATTTCAGGCCATTTTATCCCTCTTTTAACCTTTTTCACACTTTTACATATCATTCTAGCGCTTTGGTCAAACTAGTTTGACCAAAATTTTCCTATATTTTCAACTGGTTGACTCAAAAATTTGAGTCAACCCTATTCTCTTCCCCTCCATAGTGTTTAATTTCCATTTTGGACCTTTCAAACCACTTGGAAACTCTAAACAAGGCCATTAACTTGCAAAATGTACAAGGTCGACCCATACCTATTAGGTCAACACTATGGATTCTACTCAGTTCTAGCCTACTAGGTTGACTGGGTTGACCCAACGCTTTTTTCCCACTGACCCCTTACATTTTCCTAAAAAAGTTTTATTTTCTTCCTTTTTTCCTAAACCCTCTAAACCCATTTTCTATCTTCTTATTTTCTACCCCTAGAATCTAATTTTATCTCATTCTAATATATAACAATGCTTCAAATCAAATTTTACTAAAAATTCACTTAATTTAATACAAATTTCAAAAATTAGTTTGAAATTCATAGTTACATACCTATAGTGTACCTATCATTGCCTATGGAGCCTCTCCCTATCTAGCTTGTTGTCTCCTTGCCATCCTACCTCATTTTGTCTCCAGATTTATTTTTTCTCTGTCTCATAAATAAAAACAACAAATGAATTGTCTTTTGCCCTATTTAAAAACACTTCAAAATTCAAATCTTTCAATTATTTTTTAGCATATTCCTTATTTTGCTTATATCTTTATTTCTACTCATTTGTTTTGTAAACCATAAAATGTATTAGATTTGTGATGATGTAAATAATCTTTTACACCACCATATGCCTATATTCCAAAAATTTAGATTTTTGGCTATTTTTACACTAACTTATATAGGTTCATCTAGTTTTATTTACATTAGACACCTTCACATATTTTATAGTCTACTTTTTTTATCTATGACACTAAGGTAAGTTAAAGGTATGTATTTTTCAATTTAGTCCTTTCACTTATCTTATTTTCTACTTACTATACTTTACTTAGCATCAAGATTATGTGTTATCATGTTCTATCCTAAAGCACAATCCCATGTTGCACTTACATGGTATGTGATGAGATTTGAGTGGGGCATATGTATAAACATAATATTTTCAAACTTTTATTGATTATTGACACTTTTTTATCTTATAAGAACTTGTCAAGTCTTAGTCTCTCTAGGTGCTTGCCTTAAAGGGTTCACCAAGAAAGGGGTGGGTAGACCATCGGTTCTTCATAATACTATTATCCCTTTTTCTACTTTCTAATTACACACTTGTATCCTAAAACCATTAACCCTAAGTTTATTATTCTTAGTCCTACCTATTCCAAAATTTTCCTCCTTCCATCCTCTTTTTCTTGCCTAAAATCCCTTTTGGTTAGTTGAATGTACTAGGTTGACTAGGTCAATCTAGTATAGTTTAGGGGTATTTTTCACTTTCTTAGTTTGTTAGCCTTTCAGTGGACCTAGCTTAGATTTAGTGAATTATCCTAGAAAACACACTAGGTTGATTAGGTTGATCTTGTAAAACCAACATTTTTGGGAGGATTTAGGGCAAGATCTCGCTATATATATATAAGCTCATTTCCCACCATTTTATAAGAGAATAATTAAGAGTAAAGAAGTGAAAATGAACATCTAATTATTAAACATTCTACTTGAGGAATAAATATTAGGGTTCCATACTTTCTTTAGAGATATAAATCTTATTTTGTGGATAAGTATTTTGGATTCTTAGATAGGTTGTGTATCCTAGAGTTGATTTATATTCATTATCCTTACATACCACAATAATATCTTACAAAGCACCTTAGCCAAGGGATATATTGAGGCTCGATGGGCTCATATTCAAAGGTAAGTATTCCTCACTTTATTTCTCCTTTGTAAGAGTGGATAAATAATTAATTTATATCCTTTTCCCATGTATTAGGATTTTGTATACATTGACGTGAGTATATGTCTTCTAATACATGTTTAGTTTAGTTTTTTTCTATTGTTTATAACCCCCACTTTATGCCATAAGATTTCGTGTGTACTAGATTAGATTTACTTTATTGTTATTACAATAATTTAATGTTTCAAATCTTAAGAATTCATTAGGGTTCTTGTGTGATTGTGTTAGATTGTAGGATTTGGAACCCTTAATAGCCTTATATATTATGATAAGTGATCCCCTAACTAGGTCTAGAGGATCCTCATATTGGTCATGATCCCACTTAAAAATTGTATTCAAAATCACAAGTGTAGGTATTCTCTATCTTCTTTGAGCCATGATTTATTTATAGATATGATGCATTTTTGATTGCATAAAGATTAATAGAAAGTAAAGATAGACATCAATCACTTGAACATTCACTAAACATCTATTCACACAATTTAAAAAGATAGTTTATGAACTAAAAACTATATTTCATATATATTTAAAATTTAAATTATAATATCAAACCATCATGGCTTTTCCATACCAAGTGTGGAATTAAAATGCAAGATCCAAAATGGCTTACATTTATAGAATGTGTGATAGGAGAGAGATAAGTGGATCTCAAGGGTCACAATACCACTTGTCAAGGCATGAAAACTAGTTATGTTGTAGAGGAATGAAGTAGAGAATAAATGTCTAGAAGGTATCCTTGGAAAAATGTCCACTTGAAGTATGAAACTCTCTAAAATTGGTATACGATCTTCAATGAGCCTTATTGGAAACTACCTTCATCATTAGGCCTCTCTTGAGTACTCTAAACTAGACTAGGGAGATATGACACATGTGAAATGTCAAGGAGTGGTTATAAATGTTAAAAAATAATCATCATATGTGTCCCTAACTCATGGCCTTCTTCTAGACACTTGTTCTCACCATCTATAGTCACCATCACTAGCCTTGTAGGTCTGCCCTTACATTTATCACCCAATGATCTTCAATTTCTCAATATAATACATGTAATGGGTACTATAACACCTATAAATATTACCCTTGCCTTTAAATCCATGAATAGGACCTTAAAAGGCCCCTTAATTAGAATTTTCACCTCTTCACTTGGTAGTCACTCTTCATTTCCATTGTCTACCATAGACTGCTTGAAGTGAATGAGTTATAAGAAGTGTTTATGTTACTATTTTAAGAAATAATTGGATATGTGGAGTTATTAAAAGTCCAACTTAAACTCCCCCAATGATTCTCCTTCTTCATTCTACTCTTTACCTACAAGACACATAAAATCTGTCAAAAATACCTATTTTGTACCATGTCCATACAAGTAGGGTACAAACCAATATGATGGAAAGGAGACTAAGATAGTCATCTATAAGTACAAAATACTTCCCTGACAAAATTATCCCTCTCGAATTCATTTTCAATCATTTATTTCTTATCATATCTTAGGTAAGGTTTTTAGAGGCTTTTAACATGTTTTGACTCTTAGTGTTTGTTCATAAAAACTAGACATTGAACCTATGAAAAATTTCCACTAAAATCATGTTAAGGAACCTATTCAACAACTCATAAATCATTGGAGTATCATTCATAGTGTCTGTACTAGTTTGATATTTCAAAGGTAGCCTATCGAGCTTGAGGGAGTAGTCTAAGTACCTTATGATAGGTTTAAGCCAAAAAATGACTAACTACATGATCTATCTACAAAATAATGGTTTAAAATAACCTTATACATATATATTAATATAATAAAGTGTGTGGGAAGGTTTTTCTTTCCTTGAAAGTGAGATTGAGATCCCATTAGGGCTTTAGGCTTGGCCTAGGCCTAATAGGTTAGACCTATGTTTCATGACTTAAAACCACCTTGTGTAGTTTATATCACATGTAAGGTATCCTTCATATTGGTATGATCTAAAAAAACTATGGACATCATCATTTAATGGACTTAAAACTCCTTATCACATTCTCTTACCATCTTTATACTAAACCTACATGGTAGTCTATTTAGGAATGCCCTCTATCTGAGATAGAATAGAGGGCACTTCCCTTGTTATCTTAATAAAACCAATGATATGAGAGTCTCAAATAGGTCATGGGGACCCTTGTACAAAAATTTATATTTAGATCGCCTCCTTAGATTCATCAATCAACCCAAACTTCCATACAAATTTACAAAGTTGATGACTATGTAGGGTTTTTGAGTTGACTGTGGGTTGAGAGTGTTAAATTTACCCTAGATATATCTGTCTCCTAATAATATTATAAATGCCAATATGATGGTGTTATATCATGGCCAATTTATTCTACAACTTCTGAAAACCCCCAACTTGCACTTTTTTCCATTTACCTAAGTTTAGTTGGAAGACTATGTGATTATATTATTCATTTAGGAAAAGGGTATGCCTATAGGTGTCCTTCAATAATAGACACTTTATATCATGCTTAGATATATCCTTGAAGTATTTGAACTCATTTCATACTTTCTTAGACTCATTCATATCATGTACTATGACTTTCCAACACTCAGACTATAATGCTCTCAATGCACTGTCATACTATAGTCAAACCATAGATACCATTTTGAGACCAAAAGGAACCCCTGTAGGTGATGTTAAACCCTTAATACTCATATTTCATACTCTAAGATATAATTTAAGTCCTTGGATTACTTCACTTGGTCAAGTGTCTATGTTTTTGGGGTTTTTAATCTATAATTTATTAACATCAACCTGTAGGTGCTCACAGTTAGACTATAGGTGATCATTTACGAAAGAAAAGGATACTATAAGTGATGTTTCACACCAAAAACCTATATATCAACCTATTTATCTACTTTGGGAACCATGGTGTCATCTCTATCCTAATGGAGTCACTTTGTTTTGAGCCATGCTTCTATTGTGTCACATGGTGATGTAAGGAAATTTAAACTCTAACTATTGTAGAATATACTGACATTGTATGGTGAGAGAAAGCTTGAGATGGAGGCCTAATTACACTCTACTTACATGACCAAATAAAAAATATCTCTTGTCAAATCATTTCCCCTATTCTTGGGCTACATGATGGAAACCAATAAATTAGTTTACAATTCAAAATACTCCTTCATGAGAGGATCAAAATTAGGGTAAAATCCCCATTTTGGAGAGTTTAAGTTAAAAAATCCATTTAACAACCTTCTTGACTTATAAGCATGGATTCAAGTTTTTTTAGCACTTTATGATTCCATTATTACCATAATGGTATCTTATACATTCCCAGTTTTAATTGAATGTCTAAAAATAATTTGATATCTTCATCTCATCATCTTCATGCCTCTGTGGGTTGCACTCAGACCCATATTAGTCTACCTTTAGGTGAACATCATATCAATGAATATATACATTGGAAAATTTGTTATCTCAATCAAAATCAAACCATAATGGATAGCTTAAATATTTTTATTTCACATTAGGATACCTTTCACCACTTTAAAACCTTCATGTTTGATCCTCATGACTATGCAAATCTCTTTTTACCTGCCTGTAGGTGACTGTTGTAAGTGAAACAAACTCTATGTGAAAATATTAGTTTCTTCACTCCACATAAAACAATCTTGACACCAAAAAAATTCAAAGGAAAGTTAACCACCATAACACATGAGAGTGGAAACATATTCCAATTTTGTCTTGAAGCCACTATAGGAAGGATAACTTTACAACATATGAAAACTGATATGTAAACTCTAATGGTGTCCTCCTAGCAAAATAAGATGGTTCATACTTTTATTTTGAATTCCACACATGAAAAACATGTTGAGAGTCATGTGAGAGAAATATTCATGCTCTTAAGAATAATGTACAATACTTGGTTTATATGGATCAACCCAAATAGAAGAGAAACCTTGAGGTGATGAGGATGAGAATGAAAAAAGTAGTAGTAGAGTTATTAGCATTGCTTGTAAATTAAAAGAAAAAAATATTCTGACTATCACCATGAATTTTAAGTATACCAGTGGTAATATCATCCCTTAAGAGTATTTGACCAAATTCAACTCCTTCTATCCATACTAAAGCAAAACTGGTTGACCATTCTTGCATACCAAGGAAAGTGATAGAAGAGAAGAATAATTTTATGACATTTTTGGGATCTTAAAGGATGATAAAGCATGAAAATGAGTTCAAGGTACCTTAAGGGTCACTAAAAATCCTTCCACACATGCCACAACTCATGTACAAATCATACAACTACCCAAACTTCCTCTTTTTTCAACTATGTTGTCTTCAACATGGAAACCTAAATTTTTTAGTTAAATACTACCACCTCTAAAAATAATCCAACATGGGTAACTTTTAAATAAATTTTAAAACACTTCTCATTCTATTAAAACCATACAATTCTATTAAAAGGCCCAAATATGACCTTAAATGACATGACATGACACAAGGGACTCAAAGTGAATATAACCAAGGTTAGAAACATATCAAATGACATCACTAGGACCATGATACACCCTATATGACCCTAATATACCCTTATATAAGTTTCCAACTATAGGGGGTTGACCTAATTTGACTTGTGGTTAAAATAGTCAACATTCATTATGATTTCCTAGGGGTGGCAAGCCAACTATACCAAAGACCAGTAACCTACTCCTATCCATTGGGCTATGGAGTCACCTATGAAAAAACTTGACACTCCATTTCCTTTGAAACCACACCAAATAACAACAAATGAAAAAAAAACAAGAAATCAAAGGAAACACACATGTGTTCTCAAGAACACTTATGGAACACACACATAACAAAAGCAAAGACACACATATCCTAATATTTACAATACCTTAAACACTTGAGGTGAAGAACAACTCACCATACATCAACTAGGATCAAATATGGTTCCTCTTGCATCATTTATGCTCCATGAAAGCATCCTATCATTTGGAACTTGTTTTTGAACAAACACTTGCTTATATGGATGATCAAAAAGCTTACCATCCTTAGCTCTTCTTCTATCTATAAGTGTGATAATTTGAGTCTTCAAAGACACTCTTTATTTCCTTCCAATAATCTTGTTTGTAACTGCAAATGAATTGAATTCCATCATGTTTTATTTGTTTTCTTCAAACTACAGATTAGGAATGATCAAGACTGCCTCAACCTTGTATTCCTATTGGACATGATGTTCTTTATGTATGAGGCTATCAAGCTTGCTTTACTTTTATTGCATCACATATGCAAGTAATTCATATTTAGGCTGAGTTATTGATTGATCCTTAAGCATAAACATATCTAACTAAACTTCACTAGGCTTCTCTATGACTACAACTTATTTGACAATAATAAGACATACACTCTCATGTTTGATAAGACTTTATCTCTAATGCTCAATAGGACACTCAACAACCTGATTATTAGGCTCATAAAAAAACTTAGCATCAGATATACACTTCTTAGGAGGAGAATTGGTCTTATTTAATTGTTCAAACTCATGACTTATGGCAATAAACTTTTTCCATAGGTCATTTTCTCCTTCATAGCTATCATGTTCAAGGACTTCTTGATCAATTGCAAGAATAAATACATTGTTCCTCTCACCATAGTGATCTATCATGCTTGTTAGGATGTCATCATAATATAAACTAATCAAGTAATTACCTTTAACAAATTATGATAAATAATGCTTAATGCTTACTTTAGATTGCTCAAATGTTCCCTCACAGATGATGTATGTGCCAAGATTAGTTTGCTCAAAATAGGTGCATGGATAATGCATATAGGTGTCTACATGATACTCATCTAGAAAAAAATTAGAAATGCCTTCAAGATTATGTTAGAGGTACAATCCACCAAGAAGGGGGGTGAATCATTGACTAAAAATAATCCAATTCAATTCCAAACCTATACAAATACTTAAGCATTCAATATATTCATTCATGAAATATACATATCACTCATAATAGTGAATAATAAACATAATGCAAGATCACATACACAATACAAGATCTACATGGGAAACCTTATTGGATAATAAAACACACTCTCAAACCTATAAACACATGGACTACCATCTTATAAAATGATAAAAAAATAGATATTGATCAATTCCTTCTGATTAAGAACCTTTGGTCAAGTCGTTCTGACTAAAGCTCTTTAGTGAAACCCTATTTCACAAGGAGAAACTACCCCTAAGGAAGATCAAATATTTTAAACCCTCCTTGAGATGAAAAATTCCACCTTAGCACTGATGTCTTCAACACCTGATGATGGACCTCTTGATTATCGCACCTCTACACAAACTCTCTATCTATCTCAAGCATGCCTCTCACATAGGCATACCATAATATCTCTCCTTACTCACTCAAACTATCCTCATATGCACATTCAAACCTCTTCACATATCCTCAAATTATAAGAGCACTATTATAACATAAGGAACATGACCTATTGGTCATACACATAGTCAACAAAGTATTATACTCATTAACTCAACTAATAGGCACACTACCTATCCTTCACTTCCAAACTCTCACAAATATTCCACCCCAAATATCTTGCTCAAAAGTCTTCCATAGAAGTCTAGAACCCAACACATTTAGTTTCACTATATATAGAGCAATCATGAATTATCAAATCCATAAAAATTCCTTGCTGTCCATAGAACATGCCTTCACCCAGAAGGCATCTCACATGGGTCACACATAAGCACAACATAGTTTCAAATAGGCCTAAGTCACTTTTAGGTCCTATGGAGACCAATTCAGCTCTTTGACACTTATCCAAGAATAATAAGAACACATGACCACTTAAAAATACATTGGTCCACTCCTTATGTCCCCTAAGACATCCTCAAATGTTCATAGTTACCTTTACTCACCTCTGTGTATGCTCAATAAACTCAAATAGAGACCTTATACATAAGAACACCATTTTTGAACATGTAATTAACTTCTTAAGCATTGATCATTCTCAAGATAGATTGATCACACCTATAAAATACTCATAGATCATCTTCATGGAGTTTCCAACACTCCCAAATAGAAAAGTCATCATGAGACATTGAAACAACATCAACACAAGCTTAAGCATCCTTCTCAGGTCACTTGTATAATAGTTACAAACACACAATCAACTTCTAGGCTCAATATATTTAACTGTACTCACTTCTAGGTCTTCAAATTAGGTTCATTAGATGTGCCATCAAGTCTTCTTCATTTTTTATTTTTACAGCACCAAAAAATTTGAATTTTTAAAAAATATATGGAAAAAATATAGAGCTCTAGTTTTTTCCTATGTTAAATTCAAATATCTGAATAATAATGGTCATAGTTAACCTTCAAACACAATGCTTGCATCTCATGTCCACTCAGCTCAGATCAAATACAAACCATCAATCTATTCTAATGTTTAATACATAGAAACCAATTTTTAGACATTAAACCTTAGTCACATTGACCTCATATTGTGTAATCATATAATGTTAATTCCTCACACTCCATCGATCTATATAGATCAACCAAGTCATTAACAATCAATGCTCTTCATTTTATCACTTTATACAAACATCTGCTCATCATTTTATCCTTATCCTATACGTTTTCTTAGTCATTAAAAATCATGCACCTATCCTCATCTACTACTTCCTAACTTCTTGGATAAATGTGCATCATTGATCTTGCTTGAGCTTTAATACTTTCAAAATTGACTACGAGGACCTTTTCAATATGCTTAGAAGGCCAACTTTGGATAGATATATCTTCTTCTATGCTTCGATGCATGATCTCAAATTTGGACTAGATGATCTCCTCACATAGGATAATACAACCATGTGACACACTTATCATGAAACCCTCATGTGTGTGATATATAAAACCATTAAAAACCCTTCTCAAAAACTTCTATTGCAGAGCCAACCATGCTTAAAATTTGTCTGAGATACAAACTTTTCTCTTGTATAACTTTTAGACCATTTTAGTGCATGATCTCAAATTTAGTACAAATAATCTAGGATCAAAATTAAACAAACCCATATGATGGTTTTTATTTAAACATTCATACATGCCAGATATGCTACCATTAAAATGCTCTCTCGGCTCTTTTTTCCACATTGAAAATTTGGCTAAGTATGGGAAACAATGAATTCTAATTGAGAAGCCAATTTTGCACACTCATATCTCTTAACACAATTTAATGCATGACTTAAGATATAGTGCATAAAAACTAGTGACTAATATGATCACAACCATATGACCAACTCTCCTATAATCGTTCCCACATGGCAATGGTGATGTCATCAAACTACCTATTCAGATTTTCTACCACTAGACCCAAACTATCTAGATGAAAACTATGGACTACCAAATGAATTATGATTATGCACATAAGATATAAAAACATATATAAAATCTTAGGGACCTCTTACACATGCTTCAATCACCATACTCATCCATGAACATCTCTAACTAGTCAAACTCTAGAGATCAACCAAGCATACAGGAAGTTCACTAGGACAATCACATTGCACACTTTGTTATTATTACTTAGGATATAAAAGAACTTCATACACTCACCAATACACCTCTATGACATCATCACAACATCACTAAAAACTCTCTAAAAATATATCCTTTGTCATTGATGTCAACAAACATCATATATAGCAATATATAACTCACCTTCTCCCTCTGCAAGCACTCCCATAACAAGAAATTTCTTCCCCTTTGACATAATGACAAAGTGGGCACCAAATGATCTTGAGGACATAAAAATAATATAAAAAAGTAAAGGACCATCTTATAAAGATGATACAAGCTACCCCTTACATTTAGCCTACCTTATCTTACATTGGCAAATTTCCTCGTACTCCATGTCAACACTCTTCTTCACAAGGACAATAACTAATGAAGATAAAAAACATAAAAACCACTAGAATATGATGAAACTCACCAAGAAACATATAAGAGGGACTAAACATAATAATTATGAGAAATTTTATCACTTGATCATCTTCAGATATCTACACACCAATAGAAACCACCATGCAAACTTACCAACCTTCTTTCTCCAGACACTTCAATGACTGCCAAATCTGCATCTAGAATATAGCATCTTTATAAACCTCTGGAGAAATATTATGAACTTGTTGTTCCCCCTTAACCATAGACCTTATATTGATTCATAGATAAATAAATGAGACCCAAGCTTTATGTTATATACTTAAGTATAGATTTTGACAATGGTTTGGTCATAATATCTATAATCTACTCTTTTGTAGGTACATGCTCCAACTTAACACATTAATTAATCAAATTTTATCTCAAGAAATGATATCTAATAGGAATATGATTAGTTTTCTAGTGCTTAACAAGATTTTTTTAGATACTAATTGTACTAGTATTATCATAATAAATAGGACAAGGTCCATTTTGTCTTACCTTATAATCCTTCAAAATTTATTTCATCCACATGACTTGAGTACAATAACAAGAAGATACATATACTTAGATTCTAAAGTTGATAGAGACACAAAATATTTCTTCTTACTTATCCAAGACACCAAGCATCCCCCCATGAATAATACCCCACCACTAGTACTCCTCATATCATCCATACATCCTACCCAATCTGCATCAATATATGATTTCAAAGAGAATTATTTACTCTTAGAATACCATAATACATACTCTATGGTGTCTTTTAAATATCTCAAGATCCTTTTGACTTCTTTCAAGTGAGATTTTCTAGGTCAGATTGAAACTTTCCTACAAGACCCACTAATTATACGATGTCAGCCCTAGAAGTAGTAGAGTATACAATACTTCCAATCATAGATATATACAAAGTTTGATCAACTTTTGGTGATTTATCCAATTTACTTAACTTACATCTTATGATCATTGGAGTACCCATTGGATTAAAATCCATAATTTCAAACTTCCTTATCATATATTTGATGTATTTAGCTTATAAAATGAATATCCCTGTATCAATTTGATTAATCTATAATCCTAATAAAAAAGATAGTTCTCCCGACATTGACATTTCAAAATCAGTCTTCATAATATCTACAAATTCTCTACTCATTTTATCATTTTTAGATCCAAAAACTATGTCATCAACATATACAAAAACTATCAATTGATAATTGCCTTCTATCTTAATGTACAAATTACTATTATCTATCCCTATTTTAAAACCTTGAATCAATAAATACTTATCTAACCTATCATACCAAGATCTAGGAGCTTATTTAAGACCATACAGAGCCTTTTTTAGTTTACACACAAGATATTGATTACTTGACATGAAGTATCCTTTAGGTAACTCAATGTAGACTTCTTCTTCTAAGTTACCATTCAAAAATGCAAATTTCACATCCATTTGATATACTTTAAAACATTTGAAACTTGCATATGCCAAAAAGATTCTAATTGCTTCCATTCTTGCTTTAGGAGCAAAAGTCTCCTCAAAATCTATTCGTTCAACTTAAGCATATCCTTTACATACCAATCTAGCCTTATTCCTTATGACTTCTCCTTTCTCATTAATTTTGTTTTTAAAAACCCACTTGGTACCTATCACATTTTTATCTTTTGGCCTAGGAACCTATAGACCCCAAAATCAACCACACTCATTTTAGGGACAAACCCTATGAAAATTGTCCATTTAGTGATATTCACTCTAAGTTTGTTGTTCGAGGTAATTTTCTCTTCATCTCAAGATAAGTTGTCTTAACATCTTGGGAAAGTTTTCAACACTCCCTCATTGCATTTTCTTGAAAAACATGAAACTCATTACAATGTTGATCTGATCAGATGTCAGGTTTTGATATTTTTTAGGGTGTTAGACCTTTTCTTGGGTTTTCTATGCACTAGCAGTGATTTTTACCACTTTTACATGTTTTTCTGTCTTTGAGTGAAATAGTGGAAAAAATTACCACTCTTGCAAGTTATTTTAGTTTTTATGCAGGAGCGACAATTTTTGTTGCCCTTACATTTTCTTTCTTTTTCATGTATTGGTAGCAAAAATCACTGCCCTTACAAATTTCTTCACCTTTTCATGCATGGGTAGCAATTTTTTCCACTAATGGATGAACTCCTCCATATCATTCATGGGTGGCGAAAATCACCACCAATGCACGATCTCATTTTTCACGTGCAACATTTATGACTGCACGTGCCGAGTGGTTGGCACTTGGTTTAGGGCATTTAAATGCCATTTGACTACTCATTTTAATTATTTTAAGTTGTATTATCCTCCTCCCTACAATCATTCAACTACAAGAGTGAGTGGGATCATGAATTTTCCAACTTCAAGCTTAGGATTTTAAAATTGTTGGGTAAGTTTTATTTTTAGTCTTTTTGTTTTTGTTTTCTTAGTTTTCCTTTTCATTGAGATTTTCTTTTCTTTTTATTATGGTTTTTTTTATTCCTCACCTTTTTTTTGTTTTTTACCCTAGTGAGCCTCAATGTCTAAAAGAAAACATCAAAACCCTAGTATATGTCAGGTAAGTTTACCTAACCTAGGTTTTCCTAACATTTGAAAATAGGCACCCTCACTTCTCCAAACAAGCCTACTAGGTAAGGGCCTAAAACATAAATCAAATTCCACCACACAAGTGAATTTTTGCCTACAAGAGTAGTGGATTTTACCACTAAATCATTCCCTACACACATCGACCTATAAGGTCAGTGATTTTAGCCACCCTTACCTTTTTAAACCTATCTTTATGCATAAGCAGAGATTTTTGCCAGCCCTACATAAACCTTGTGTGCAAAGGTGACAAAAATTTCTGCCCCTGAATAAGTGTGGATTTTACCTTCACATGCTAGGGAAGTGATTTTCATCGACAGTGCATTTTTTTACCTTCACATGCTAGGATGGCAATTTTCATTGACCATGTATGTTTTTACCTTCACCTACTAGGGCAATGATTTTTGCCACCAATACTAAAGATAATACCTCCCATATGCAAGAGTGGAAATTTTTTATACCCATGCAAACATTCCTCTAAATTTCCTAACTCTAGGAAATTTTTAGTTTCACTTTTCCAAACCTACTTTCTTATAGTTTTTTGGCCTGATCGCACTTTAGCCCTTTCAAGTACATCCCCATGGTTGTGATCATCGACATGTAGTTTTCCTAGATTGCCAGTATTTCCTTTGATTGCATTATCATGAATTTTATTGTAGTTTCTCTTGTGGATCCTTCTTCATCAACATCCTTTTGATAAAAGCTCTTCCAAATGACTAAGGTTTCTCTGAAGAAGTCAAAGATAATGAAGTACAAATATCAGGGTGTTTTTCCAATCAACTCAATTACTTGTAATGTCAATGACATTAGAGATACAAAGATCATTCATGTAGATATGGCTGAGTTCATGGAAAGAACTAAATTAAGCAATCCCAACCATAAAATGAAGAAGATAATTGATATCAATATTCATTTAGTATTTTTTGTCCCTATAGCGGCTCACAACACAAAATTTGTTCTCCAGTGCACTCAGTTCTATAATAAGGATACTAAGGCTATGTTAGACGCTAGTGGTAATGTGGTAATTAGATTGGATCCTGAGTTTATTGATAAAGTGTTCATGTGTCCTCCTTTTATCAAAGTATTAAAGCTTGATTTTGTCGAAGCATAAAGAGAATATGACAAAGATCCTAAAAAAGTGAAGAAAGTAATCAACAATAAATGGCTCAAGACTCCAAGGGAAAATTTTTTAAGGTGGCCACAAAGTTTTCCAAGGAGTGACTTTTCAGAAGAAGCCAATGATTTGATCACTCTTCTCAGTAGGGTAAGAGGTTTACCTTCTTCTTAACAGTTTCATGAATGGATGTATCCCTTCATCAAGATAATTATCCAAGGTAAACAAGTCATCTTCTGGGAGGTCAAAGTTAATAAGGACTTCTATCTTTGACTTGGTCAAAGTATTTAAGTCTTTTTAAAATCCTCAAGGCCTCTCCCTATAAATAAAGAGGGCCTCTTTTATAAATGGATCTTCTTTTAGTGATTGGAAGTAAAAACTCTGCTCAAATTGAAATGCCTTTTGAGACTTTGAGCTCAGATTGTAAATCATATTTTATTAAGTAAATGAGAAAGCAAGTGACTTTTCAAACATTGTATTGGAATAAATTATGTTGTGTGGGAAATTTTTCTTACGTCCTTTTCCTAATACAATCTTATCTATTTGATTAAATAAGCAGAGTGAGTGGAAATAATCTAGAAGATGTCCTAAAATTGATTATGGAGACTTTGTGCTCTTATAATTATCTTTAGTTTGTGTTTTTTTTTTTTAGAATGAAATATATTGGAAAGACTTTGAACTAATTTTATATTTTATAATCATATATTATGTTGTAGTTTTTGGTGAAGACTTTGAGCTATGCCTCATTCTGCTATTATATAAGTTATAAATTAGCAAGAGAAGCAATGATAGGCTTTGTAATCTTGTGGATTTCTTGTGAATTTAGTTAATATCAAAGGAATTTTCCTTCACTTTGTAAACATCATTTCTGAAAAAAGAGAAATGGATGGTATGATCTCACCCCTGAGTTGATATTTAGTTTAGATTATTTTAAAATAGTTTATAGGGAAGCTCCCCTTGCTAAGAGGAGAGATTTATCTCATTACGCTATGGCTGATATGTCCATTTTGCCTTCAATTAGCTGATGACAAAATATTCATGCAACAATTTTTGGTGACTTTGTTAGGGAAGAATGCACACTTTAAAGCTTCAAGATTTAAATTAAAGCATTTCCATTTATTTTCTATTCTACACTCTGGTAGATCCAAAGTATACACAAAGCCAAAGAGCTCAAGGTATTGTTGATCCGTCTATTTGAGTTAGTACAACAAAATAATTTTGATCTTTTTTCTCCATAATCTTGCCTTCAACAAATTAGGAGTTTTACCCTACTAACATTAGATCTCTTATACCAGGAAAAGATTATAGTTCTAGTGCTAGTAGAGTTTTGTCTATACTTACCTCACAAAGGTTTGTTATTCCTCCTTTTATATATCACATCATGGCAGCCCAAGGCCCTTGCAGTAACACTTTTGGCCTTCTCAATCTAACCCAACCTTTACATGAACTACCTCATAGTTTAAGAAATATTTTTATCAAGTTCTATGGTGACGGGAAAGTTCATCTTGATGAGCATATTATAGCTTTTTGCATAGCATGTGGTGTGATAGGTGTTAAATATGAAGATATAGTGGTAAGACTATTTGTATAAACATTACAAGGCACTACCACAAATTGGTTTTATCATCTTCAAGCTCAGACTATAACTAATTGGAACACTCTCAAGGCCAAGTTTAAGGCTAGATTCAAACCCATAGAAGATGCACATGCCTTGTTGGCTCAACTTATGAAAATGAAAAAGGAGCCTCATGAGCCTATGTGAGACTTCATTTCTAAATTCAATAAGCTAAGGAAATGAATCCCTATAATTGCTCAGCCAAAATTGGAAAATATTAAGTGCTTCTTCATCAATTCTCAACTTCCTAAAGTGAGTTTTCTATTGAGGTAAGTTGGCCCTATAGATCTTTCTACAACTCAAATTTTAGCTACTGAGGTCGAAGATGATCTTATCCTAGCAGGTAAGATAAGAAAAGATTTTAATAAAAATAAATTTTCCTCGTCTACTGAAAGTTCTTCCATAAGCACCACTGATCCTATAGTGTAAAAGTTAGAAAATGAATTGCTAGCCTTGAAAAGGCAAAACCATCCCTATAGAACAATATTCTCTAAATGTGACCTAGGATCCCCCAAAGAACAAATCCACCCAAAATAATCTTGTCACTACTCCTCTTGCTTCTTCCAAAAAAATAGAACCTTTCTATGTTTCTCTATTGATAAATGGTCATAAGTTGAGAAACTATAAAATAGACTCTAGAGCCTCTAATAATGTTATGCCCACTAAGGTAGCAGATTCTCTTGATCTTACCTTAAATAAGAATTTTGGGAGAGTTTCTCTATGAAAAACAAGTAAGTACCACTTTTGGGTCAAATCAAAGATAACCAATTTGTATTTGTGGATTTTCCAGATAAGAGGATTAAGATGACAGTCTTAGTGGTTGATGTTCCAGCTTCTTATGGCATTCTACTTAGACATAATTTTTGCAAGGATGTAGGTGGAGAGTTGAACATGGATTTATCTAAAGTAAGGATACCTAGTAAAGGCATCATGAAAAATTTGCTTCCTGAGAAAGAGTCAAAATATATTGTCACCCAAATGTCAAACCCCGAAGCTCAAATTTTATTTGAATCTTCAAGAATGGGTAATTATTTTCTGTCTGCTGAATATGTTCTTAGCTCATCAGAATTTTTTTACTAGGTGACAATTCATAAAATTCAGACAAAAAATTATAATAATTGTTAGAGAAAAGTTTAGGTAAAAAGGAATCTTTCCTCGCTAATGAAGAGAAATCTTTAAGAAGATCAAATTCTAATGATGTTTGGAATTTAGAATTTGATGGCAGCTACTCTTCTGTCAATTTTGGAGCCAGAATTGTTATGATATCCCCTCAAAGAGATATTTTTCCTTACTCATATAAGTTGTAATTTGACATTACCAAAAATATCGCTGAATAGGAATCTTTGTTGCTTGAATTGAAAGATGCTCATGATAGAGGTGTTAAAATTCTTCATGCCCAAGGAGACGTTGAACTAGTGGTTTGTCAAGTGAGAAGTTTGTACCAAACCAAAAATGAAAGATTGTGATATTATCACAATCTTGTATGGGATTGCATTGAAATTTTTTATGATTTCAATATTTCTATGGTGCTAAGAGAGTTTAATGATCATGCAAATTTATTAGCTATCTCCGTAACTCTCATGGTTCCTCATAAAGATTTCAAAGGAAACAAGTACAATATTGAGTTGGTCTTTCAACCAAGTGTAGCTAATAATGCTAACCATTGGAAAGTGTTTAATGATGATAATCAAATCATTAATTTTTTAGAAAATATGGATGGATTTGAGGATATTTATTTTGAAGGTAGTGAATCTCCACCACGGGAATTAGTTCCTGAAATAGATTTAAAAGCTAGTGAAGAGTTCCTTCAACTCAAAGGGAATACAATTCCAAAAGGTTTGGTTTCTCTTGAGAAGTTATTTGATAAGCATGATAGGTATATCAAGTAGTGACAAATAGATTCAAGTTCATACAAGGAGTTTAATCAAATAAATTTGAGTATGGAAGAAAATCCCAAAATGGTCAACATTGGAAATTGTTACACTTCTGATGAAAAATTCAAATTCATTACTCTTCTTCACCATTACACTGATGTTTTGGTGTATTCTTATGATGACTTGAAATATCTCAAGCCTAAAGAAATTTGGCATGAAATTCCTCTTAAATTTGTGTCATTTCCTCACAAGTAGAAACAAAGGCAATACAACCCCAAAATATTAGGTACTATCCTTTTTGAGATCTAGAAGATGTTAAATGCAAGGATAATTTTTCTAATCCATCATTCCACCTGGATCATGAACATAGTTCTTGTAAGGAAAAAGAATGGAGAAATTCATATATGTGTTGATTTCAAAAACCTAAATCAATCTTCTCTAAAGGATAACTACCCCCTACCCATCATGGATAAAGTATTGCAAACAATGACTGGCTCATAAATGTTATCAATGTTAGATGGTTTTTCTAGGTATAATCAAGTAGAAGTCAATGAAGCAAATAAATATAAAACTACTTTCACTACACCTTGGGGCACATTTTTATATCACATAATACCTTTTGGTCTGATCAATGCTGGCACCACCTTCTAAAGGGCAATGGATCTTGCCTTCAGAGATGAAATAGCGAAGGTTATTGTGGTATATCTTGATGACTTGACCATTTTTTCTAAACATCATCCTAATCATGTGCATCATTTAAAATAAGTGTTGGAACGCTGTCGACAAAATGGTATTTCTCTCAATCTTAAGAATTTAGTTTTTGGGGTTACAGAAGGTAAACTTCTCAGTCACACTGTATCCTGAGAAGGCATAAAAATTGACTCAAAAAGAGTCAAATCTATCCAAAATCTTACTCTACCTACTAGTAAGACTGTATTTCATTCCTTGTTTCGAAAGGTGAACTTTTTGTGAAGATTCATTCCTAAATTTGTAGAGAAAACTCACCATATTATTGACATGATGAAGGGTAAGGATAATTTCGATTGGACTACAGAAAGCAAAGCGGCATTCGAAGATATCAAGAAGGCTATCACTCATGCTCCAATCCTAGTTTGCCTGGATTATACCAAAGACTTCGTAGTATATAGTTATGCTATTGAATACACACTTTTAGCCATTTTGGTTCAAAAAAATAAAGAAGGTGTGGAATCATGAATTAAAATATTCAAATATAGAGAAGCATGCTTATGTTGTGGTTAAGGTGGTAAAACATTTCCAGTTTTATATCCTGAATTCACATACTGTTGTTCTGGTGCTTGATACAATAGTAAAGTCTATTTTAACTCAATAGGAGTTTGGTACTAAAAGGGGAAATTGGATTGCTAAAATTCAAGAGTTTGATCTTGACATCAAACCTAATAAGCTTGTGTGGGGAAGATGTATTTTTCAATTAATTTCCAATAACGTACTAAAAGAAACAAAACATGAAGAAGCAGGAGCCGAGGACATGCCAACAGTTATTTTTATCACTACTACTAATGAGTGGTATTCTAATATCACTTATTTTCTTACTTATGGTGAATGTCCTACCCATATATCTCATAAATAAAAAGGAAACGTTAAGTTGAAAGATGTTAACTACATCTTATGAGAAAATGGTTTGTACAATAGAAGCCTTGATGGAGTATTTCTTCATTGTGTGGATAAAGCACAATAAATTAATCTTTTGGAGTCTTTTCACAATTTGGATTATGGAGGACATTTTTATACACTTGTGATGGCTCAAAAGATTATATGAGCTAGATACTATTGGCCTACACTATTTCAAGATACATACAATTGGGTACGTAGGTGTGAGTTATGTCAACAGTTTATTGGAAAACACAATTTAGCTGCATTACCTCTCAAGCTGGTGGTGATCGAAGAACTTTTTAAGCAATGGGGTATCAAATTTATTGGTGTTGTGAACCCATCCTTAATTTCTAGATAAAAATATGTTCTCACAGTAATAGACTATTTTACCAAGTGGGTGGAAGCTATTCTAGTTAAGCATGCTACTTTAGAAGTGGTATGTAATTTTCTTAAAGAAAATATTATTTCCTGATTTGGAGTCCCAACCAAGATTATAACAGATAATGCTACTTGTTTCTCTTCTCATGAGGCTACTAAGTTTTGCTACCATTATGATATTATTCTCTCCCACTCCTCAGACTATTATCAGCAAAGAAATGGTCAAGCAAAATTGAGCAATAAGAATCTGGTTACTATTATCAAGAAACTGGTAGATGACAATCAGAGAACTTGGCATAAAGTGTTGTTTGATGCTTTATGGGTAGACATGATTATGCCTAAGAGGGAAATAGATATGCCACCATTTCAAATTCTATATGGTTTGAATGCAAAGATACCAATTACCCTAGAACTATTAGCACTGAAGTTGGCAAAGGTATTTGAAGATCAAACTTTTGAAAATTCTATTGATAAGTGGATCATGTGCTTAACTAAACTAGAAGAGAAATGAACTATGATAGTGGATCGTATTCATTCACATCAAAATAAAGTAAAAAGCCTCTTCAATAAGAGAGAAAGGATCCATGAGTTTTAGATTAGAGATCAAGTCTTGTTGTGGGACAAGAGGAGAGAACCAAAAGGAGTACATGGAAAATTTGATTCCTTGTAGAGAGGTCCATTCACAATTCATCAATTCTATGGTGAAAATAGTTTATTTCTAGAATATCAAGATAGAACACCATTATCACTACATCACAGTGGGCAACATCTAGAACACTTCAACCCTTGAAGTATCAGATAAGTTCATTTGTATAGTTTTATGTTTTTATTTGTATTTTTGTTTGGTTTTTTTTTATCTTTTTATTTTTGGTAGCTTGACTGCATGGCCCAATGGTATGGATAAAGGTACTTAGAGACTAGATTATAATCTCCTTGATCATTTTAAAGTTCAATCGATGAAATTTACCCAACTGGAGCTAGTTGTTGTCCCCAAAATCAGCCACACTCATTTTAGGGATAACCCCTATGAAACTTGTCTGCCTCATGATCTTCACTCTAAGTTTGTTTTTCGAGGCAAGTTTCTCTTCATCTTGAGATAAATTGTCTTAACATCTTGGGAAAATTTTCAACACTCCCTCATTGAATTTTCTCAAAAAATGTGAAACTCATTACAGTGTTGATCTGATCAAATGTCAGGTTTTGATAGTTTTTAGGGTGTTAGACCTTTTTTTGGGTTTTCCATGCACTAGTGGTGATTTTTTACACTTTTGCAAGTTTTTCTATCTTTGATTACAATAGTGGCAAAAATCGCTACTCTTGCAAGTTATTTTGGTTTTTATGTAGGTGCGGTGATTTTTTCCACCCTTGCATTTTCTTTCTTTTTCATAAATTAGTGGCAAAAATCACCACCCTTGCATCTTTCTTCACCTATTCATGCATGGGTGGTGATTTTTTTCACTAATGCATGAACTCCTCTATATCATGCATGGGAGGTGAAAATCACCATCAATGCATGATCTTAGTTTTCATGTGTGGCATTTATGATTGTGTGTGCCGAGTGGTTGGCACTTGGTTTAGGGTATTTAAACACCATTTTATTTCTCATTTTAATTATTTTAAGTTGTCTGATCCTCCTCCCTACAATCATTCGACTGTGAGAGTGAGTGGGATCATGAATTCACCAACTTTGAGCTTAGGATTTTGAAATTGTTGGGTAAGTTTTGTTTTTAGTCTTTTTGTTTTTGTTTTCTTAGTTTTCCTTTTCATTGAGCTTTTATTTTCTTTTTATTATGGTTTTTGTTGTTCTTCCCCCTTTTATTATTTTTTACCCTAGTGAGCCTCGACAGCTAAAATAAAATGTCAAAACCCTAGTATATGACATGTAGGTTTACCTGACCTAGGTTTTCTTGACATTTGAAAATAGCCACCCTCACTTCTTTGAATAAGCCTAATAGGCAGGGGCCTAAAAAATAAATCAAATTACATTGCACAAGTAAATTTTTGCCTACAAGAGTAGTGGATTTTACCACTAAATCATTCCCTACACACATCGACCTATAGGGTCAGTGATTTTAGCCACCCTTACCTTTTTAAACCTAGCTTTATGTAGAAACAAAGATTTTTGCCACCCATACATAAACATTACTTGCAAAAGAAACAAAAATCACCGCCCTTGCATAAGTGTAGATTTTACATTCACATGATAGGGTGGTGATTTTCACTGACCATGCATGTTTTTACCCTCACATACTAGGGTGATTATTTTTTCCGACCGTCCATGTTTTTACCTTCACCTACTTGGGCAGTGATTTTTGCTACCAATAACAAAGATAATACCTCCTGTATGCAAGGGTAGCGATTTTTTCCACCCATGCAAACATTCTTCCAAATTTCTTAACTCCAAGAAATTTTTAGTTTTGCTTTTCCAAACTTGATTTCTTCTAGTTTTTCAGCCTTCTCACACTTTAACCCTTTCAAGTGCATCCCCATGCTCATGATCATCGACATACAATTTTCCCAGATTGCCAATATTTCCCTTGATTGCATAATCATGAATTTGTTGTAGTTTCTCTTATGGATCCTTCTTCATTGACATCATTTTGATGAAAGCTCTTCTAGATGACTGAGGTTTATCTAAAGAAGTCAAAGATAATGAAGTACAAATATCAAGGTATTTTGCCAATCACCTTGGTTACTTCTAATGTCAACGACATTAGAGATATAGAGATTGGTCATGTGGATATGGACGTGTTCATGGAAAGAATTAAATCAATAAATCCTAGCCATGAAATGAAGAAGATAATTGATATCAATATTCATTTGGTATCTTCTTTCCCTATAGTAGCTCACAACACATAATTTGTTCTCCAGTGCACTCAGTTCTATAATAAGGATACCAGGGCTATGTTAGACATTAGTGGTAATGTGTTAATTAGACTGGATCTTGAGTTAATTGATAAAGTGTTCATTTATCTTCTTGCTACTAAAGTAATAAATCTTGATTTTGTCAAAGCACAAAGAGAATATGACAAAGATCCTAAAAAAGTGAAGAAAATAATCAACAATAAATGGCTCAAGAATCCAAGGGAAAATTTATCAAAGTGGCTACAAAGTTTTCTAAGGAGTGACTTTTCAAAAGAAGTCAATGATCTGATCACTCTTCTTAACAAGGTAAGAGGTTTACCTTCTTCCTCACAGTTTCTTGAATGGATGTATCCCTTCATCAAGATAATTCTCCAAGGCAAACAAGTCATCTTGTGGGAAGTCAAAGTCAACAAGGACTCCTATCTTTGACTTGGTCAAATTATTTAATTATTTTTAAAATCCTCAAGGCCTCTCCCTATAAATAAAGAGGGCCTCTTTTGTAAATATATCTTCTTTTAGTGATTGGAAGAAAAAACTCTACTCAAATTGAAATGTATTTTGAGACATTGAGCTTAGATTGTAAATCATATTTTATTAAGTAAATGAGAAAGAAAGTGACTTTTATAAATTTGTATTGGAATAATTTGTGTTGTGTGGTAAATTGTTCTTACATCCTTTTCCTAATACAATCTTATCTATTTGATTAAATAAGCAGAGTGAGTGGAAATAATTTGGAAGATGTCCCGAAGTTGATTATGGAGACTTTGGGCTCTTATAATTATCTTTAGTTTGTGTTTTATTATTTTAGAATGAAATATATTGGAAAGGATTTGAACTAATTTTATCTTTTGTAATCATATACTTTGTTGTAGTTTTTAGTGAAGACTTTGGGCTGCACCTCATTATATTATTATATAAGTTATAAATCAACAAGAGAAGTAATGATAGACTTTATACTCTCGTGGGTTTCTTGTGAATTCAGTTAATATCAAAGGAATTTTCCTTCACTTTGTAAATATCATTTCTAAAAAAAGATAAATGGATGGTATGATCTCACCCCTAAGTTAATATTTAGTTTAGATTAGTTTAAAATAGTTTATAGGGAACCTCCCCTTGCTGAGAGGAGAGATTTATCTCATTACGCTGTGGTTGATATGCTTATTTTGCCTTCAGTTAGCTGACAAAAAAATATTCACCCAATAGAACCAAGACCCATATTTTTTTTTTTTTTATTTGATCAATTTATTCATTCATTATAACATTCCAACTATCATCTTTACTAGCTTCCATGAATGTTTTGGGTTCAATCATGGATAATAGAGCTGAGTCCTATTGATTTTGATTGGTCAACTTTCTCCTTCTAATTTGTAACCTTACACCAAAATTTATAATGATTTCAGAGATTGGATGATCTTTCTAAATTCTTCTAGATGGAGCTTTAGAGTATTTTCTTTCTTCCTCCTCTTCATCTTCATCATCTATTTTAATGGATACCTCATCATTGTTTGTAATAGAATTTTGAATTGAATCACTTACCTATAATTTTGGACTTTTGACTCTAATTGTCTCATCTACCCTTACATTTAAAATTTCAAAAATATTGTGAAGTCTCTTATTGAATCACATATAGGCAATAATGATAGAGGTGTAACCTAAAAATATTCCCTCATAAGATCTTAAATACAATTTACCAAGATTCTCTTCATCTCTTTCGACGAAGCACCTACTCCCAAACACTCTAAATTTTTTGACATTAGATGCTTTATTATTTTAATACTCATAAGGAGTATTATCATTATTTACTTTGATTTGACACTTGTTTAGGATGTAAACAAAAGTGTTGGATATCTCTTCCCAATATCCATTTGATAAATTTGCGTCTTGAATCATGGTTATACTCATATCTAAAATAGTCCTATTCTTCCTTTCAACAACACCATTTTGTTGTGGTGTTCTAATGGTATAATATTGTCTTATTATCCCTTTTTATTCACAAAAATCATCAAAATTATGAGATAAAAAATCACCTCCTCTATTTGATCTCACACTGTTGATATTTGAACCTTTATCATTTTCAATAAGGGCTTTAAATGCCAATTTTTTAAAAAAGCTTCTAATTTTTATTTAATAAAGAATATCTAAGTCATCCTAGTAAAATCATCAATGAGAAGCATGAAATAACTATTACCTTAAATACTTTAAGTTCTCATAGGTCCACATAGACAAGTGCAGATCAACTCCAATGGCTCTATATTGGAGAATTCCTTATTTTTGTATATTCTCTTGGTTTGCTTCCCAAATGTCTTTTAAAGAGAATGAGGAATCTTATAAATCTTGGGAATATGCCTTACCAACCCATTTGAATGGATCTTTACCATATTATCAAAATTTATATGTCCAATCATTTTATGCCAAAGCCAATTTTCTTCCAAATGACTCATGAAGCACTTCTCCTTTTGGGTTTTATCGAATACATACATGTTATCTATTTTAAGAACCTTTACAACTAATTTATCAGTTTTTGCCTTTCTTACTTCACATACATCATCATGAAAAGTTACAACATTCCCTTGCTTACACATTTAGCTTATAATTAAAAGATCATGTTTAAAACATTTTACATATAAGATATTCTAAATTTTTATATGACCATTATCCAAACTCATAATACCTTTTAAAATAATGTTAGTATATTTTTTGTCACCAAATATCACTGCACCTGGGTTAGTCTTCTTTAGAGAGATAGACTTGCTTTTGTCTCCTGTAATATTATTTGAGCATATACTATCTATGAACCACCTCTTATTCTCATTTTATTGGGTATACAAGGATAATCTAACAAAAAATGACTTTTTATTTGGTGGTCTACTTGAATTTTTCTTATTTCTTCTTTAGACTTAGTCTCCTTGAACCATTTGATGGTGTCAATGAATTATATATCCTTTTTACAAAATGCTCTTTTGTAGTTTTTATTTATATGACCTTTTTGGTTACAATTGTAGCATATGAGATCCATTTTGATCTCTGGAGAGAGAGAGAGAGAGAGAGAGAGAGAGAGAGAGAGAGAGAGAGAGAGAGAGAGAGAGAGAGAGAGAGAGAGAGAGAGAGAGAGAGAGAGAGAGAGAGAGAGAGAGAGAGAGAGAGAGAGAGAGAGAGAGAGAGAGTTATATCTATGACTGATTTAATTATAGGAGAAGCAATACCCATTGAAGACATTGTTCATGTTTGATAATTTTTTCTCTTGACCATTACTTCTCAATGTATTTTCAATCATGATCCTTTTGGTGGAGATAAAATCCCTATACTCCTTGGATAAGAGCACATCTGAGTAAGTTATGACTTTATTGTGATTGAGATCTTTATTCATCATGAACTACATATTCTTGATTATTACTTCTAGATTTTGTACTTATGTCTTTACACTATTAACTTCTAATAAAGCACAAACTATATTGTCTTGAATAAAAGATATAACCTATTTTTTAACCATTATACCTTTTATCACCTTTAAGTGGTTAAAATTTTCAAAAGGACCTACTTTGATACCAATTTTTAGAGGTACAATACACTGAGAGGGGGGTTGAATCGGTGATGGAAAAAAATCCAATTCAATTTCCAAACCATTATAAATACTTAAGCATTCAATATATTTATTCATGAATCATGCATATAATTCATAGTAGTGAATAATGAACATAATGCAAGATCACATACATAACACAAGATATACATAGGAAACCCTCTAGGGGAATAAAACCCACTCTCAAGCCTACAAACACATGGACTATAACCCTATAAAATGATAAAAAAATAAGATACTAATCAAGCCCTATTGATCAAGAACATTTGGTCAAGTCTTTCTAACCAAAGGTCTTTAGTGAAACCCTATTTCATAAGGATAAACTACCCCTACGAAAGATCAAGTCCTTTAAACCCTCAAGATGAACACTTCCACCTTAGAGTTGATGTCTTCAACACCTAATGATAGACATATTTATTATCTCACCTTTGTACAAACTCTCTCACTATCTTAAATAGGCATCTCACATAGGCATGCCATAATCTCTCTTGTTCCTCACTCAAACTATCCTCATATGTAAATTATAACCTCTTCACATAGCCTCAAATTATAAGATCACTATTTTGACATGAAGAACATGACCTATAGTTGATACACATAGTTAACCAACTATTTTTCTCATTAACTTAACCAAAAATTACATTGCCTATCCTTTGCTTCCCAAATCTCTCACTCACATGTCTTCCACAAAAGTATAGAACCCAACACGTTTGGTTTCACTATATATAGAGAAATCATGAATTATCAAGTCCATAAAAATTTCTTGTCAACCACAAAACATGCCTTCACCCTTAAGGAATCTCATATGGGTCACACTTAAGCAAAACACACTTTCAAATAAGCCTAAGTCACTTTTAAGTCCTATGGAGACCCATTTAGCTCTTTGACACATATTTGAGCATAATAAGAACACAAGACCACTTAAAAATACATAGGTACACTCCTTATGTCACCTAAAACATCCTAAAATGATAATATTCACCTTTTCTCACCTCTGTGTATGCTCAATCAACTCAAACAAAGACCCTATACATAGGAACACCATTTATGAACATACAATCAACTTATTAATCATTATTCATACTCAAGATAGATTGATCACAACTTTAAAATACTCATAGATCATATTCATAGAGTTTATAACACTCCCAAATATAAAATTGATCATGAGACATTGAAACAACATCAACACAAGCTCAAACATACTTCTTGGGTCACTTATAAAATAAGCATGAACACACAGTCAACTTCTAGGTTCAATATCTTTAACTATAATCACTTTCAAATCTTCAATTTAGGTTCATTATAAGTGTCATGGACTTCTATTCATCTCTTATTTTTAAATCATGAATAAATTTGAATTCTATTGAAAGATATGGAAAAAATATAGATCTATAGTTTTCCCCTATATTAAATTCAAATGTTTTAATAACAATAGTCACAGTTAACCTTCGAACACAATGATCACATCTTGTGTCCTCTCAACTTAGATCAAATATGCACCTTCAGTCTCTTATGATCTTTAATACATAAGAATTAATGCTCAGATATTAAACCTTAGTCACATTGACCTCATCTCATGTAATCTTATAATGTTGACCCCTTGTGCTCCATCAATCTTTGTGGATCAACCAGGTCATTAACGATCAACACTCACTATTTAATCACTTTGTATGAATATCCACTCATAGTTAGATGCTTATCCTATACCTTTGATAAATCATTAAACATCATGTACCTATCCTCATCTCATTACTATAATAATTATTATATCAATACACACCATTGATGTTGCTTGAGCTTTAACGCTTTCAAAATTAACTATGGGGACCTTTTCAATATGCCTAAATGGCCAACTTTGGATAGATATATCTTCTTCTAAACTTCTATGAATGATCTACAATTTAGACCAAATGATCTCCTCACAATTAAAATATAACATATGACACAATTCTCCTAGATCCCTCACACAAGCAAGATATAACACCATTAAAAAACCTTCTCAAAAACTTCTATCACAGAGCCAACCATGTTTAGAATTTGTCTGAGAGACCAAATTTTATCTATCATAAATTTTTCCATGATTAAATTTATGATCTCAAATTTATCATAAATAATATAGGACCAAAACTAAACAAACCCATAAGATTAGTTTCTATTGACACCTTCACGCATGCCAGATATGCTACCATCAAAATGCTCACTAGGCTATTTTTGCCACATTGTAAATTTGGGTAAGTATGAAAAAATAATGAATTTTAACTAAGAAGCCAAATTTTCACCCTCTTATATTTGGTGATGATTAGACACATGAATTGAGCTATGATGCATACAAACTATGGAATAATTTGATCACAACCATATAACCATATCCCCTTAACTCACTCCCATGTGGTAATGGTGATGTCATCAAACTACCTACTCAGATTTTTTGCCACTAAACCCAAACTATCTAGATGAAAAATATAGACTACCAAATTAAATACACTTATGAACATAATCTCTCAAAGTATATATAACATCTTAGGGACCTCTTTCATATGCTCCAATCACCATACTCATCCCTGAACATCTCTAACTAGTCAAAATTTGGAGATCAACCAAGTATACTTGAAGCTTACTAGGATAAGCACATTGCACACTTACCAGGGCACCTCAATTACATCATCATGATATAAATTAAATATATATAACAACTTAGAGGTTAATACATCATCTATAATAAATTCCTCATGATCATTGATGACACAATTTAAATTGGAGCTTGCTTCTATATAGGGCTCAATGTGAAATTTAGTTAGTGGTTGAGTCTTAATGGTTACCTTTGATCCATACCTTGTATTTAAGGCAAATAAGGACAAATAAAATAATATTTATCCTCCTATATTATCTATGAAATCCTTTAAGAGGTAGATAGTAAAGTGGGTAGGCAAGTCAACAACCATCATGTCTTAAAGAATGGGTAATCTTGGGAAATCATGAAGGAAAATTTTCAAACTCTTGACTAGTACTAATAACTTAGTAGGTGTCTCATCAATTTTATTCACCCCTTTACTATATGGTTCATACTTTAGGTCCAATTTATCAGCTACAACTTTGGGCATCACTGAGGTACTAGTTCCACTATCAACTATGTAGTTATGAACAAGCTTACCCTCCATAATGAGAGTGAGGTAGAAGGGTGGAGGCTTCTTAGATTTGGTATAGGGTTATAAAATTTTAATATGAGCACTTGTGATATAAACATCACCATGAATTTATGGTTGAGTGATAACATGAATTTGAGACAACTATTTTTATAAAATCTCCTTTTGTCTAAGCATGTGAAAGACATCCTAAAGAGAAATACTAGCCTTAGCACTTTTTAATGAATCAAAAATGTTTAAAATAGAAGTATTAACATTTTATTGAGTCCTTAAATGCAAGTAAATGTTTTTAACTTGAGACATTGGAGCACCTTGAGTAGACCTTCCAACATTATGATTTGAATAAGGTGCATGAGTTGTAGGGATTGCCATGTTTGCAGTCACAACTTGCTACCTTATAGGAGGACTAGTTGAACTTGTAGGCACACCATAAATATATCCTAAAGCCTTCCTCTTTGATATAGTATTGTATACCCCTAAAATACTTGGTTAATAACATAATCATATTTAACTATAAATTTAGTGAAACTCATAAGCTGACATTGCCATCCTTCATTTACTTACGTGAGAACTTCATCTTCCACTAATAGTTGAGGAGTGAATTCTCTTTGGGATACCAAATATTTATTTACACATTCATTTTCATATATAAATTGACCTTGTTTCCACTCTTTTCCTTGAATTAGGTTGCTATGAACTAGTACCATTGATCTTGTGTTAGAGGTGGAAGCTAGGTTGTATGCATTGGTAGGCCTATTAAAGTTAGGCTGCTTTAACCTCTCCTTTGACCATATTGTTGAGGTAAAAACCTATTTAATTTTTGAGGATAGGGGTAAGGTTTTTGATTCACATTATGCTTCAATTTTTTTTAATCTAAGCTAAGCTTCTAAGAACTAAATCCTTGCATATATATCGCTATCATCTTCTATCTTTTTAAGGGAAACTTTAGGCTTGGTGTTGGAATTTAGAATTTGAGAAAAAATTGGAGTATCAGTATAATTATTTGGCATTAGATGCATGGAAAATTTTTGAGGTAATTTTATAGATTTTATGAGGCCATTCTAAACTCTAATGACAAGGTCATGTGCTTTAGGTAAGGTGTAACCACCCATGGATTATAGCATGATGGCTCTATCAATACCAATATCCCTTATATATGTAGGGAACAAAAAGATAAAAGGTTTTCTCATGAGAGGAGGCAACTTATGCCAAGTCCTTTGGAATATCTCATTAAAATTAGGTATTGTCTCCTTGTGGGCTCTTTAAATTACATTGAGTTGGTGAATGAGTGATGTGTGATCACTCTTGTCTCCAAAACTTGAAGTTAGTATCTCTCCAAAATCATCCCAAGTGGTGATAAAACCTATGGGAAAATTCCTATACCAATGAAGTGATTTACCTCAAATGGTCATGAAAAGGAGTCTAATGGAAATATTAACCTTAGTGACATTGTGAAAACTATATAAGTTTGAGATATTATTAATGTACTCACTAGGTGTAACATGAACTTCACCATTGAATGTGTGAACACTCTTTGTAGCATTAAGGGATATGCCATCATAAGCATTGAGATAGATATTATTTTTAGTGTTAAAGGATGAGAAGGCATGTTGCCTATCCATGTTACCTAGCCATGTTTTTCTCAAATTACTCTTCACTCTCTTGTGTTCTTAGCTTGAAAAGTCCTCTTATTATTCAAAGGTAAAAATAGGCTAAGAATGTTGAACTTCAAGATGAATTTTAGGTTAAATAAGTGGATTGGTGGGATTAAAAACTCTATTAGAAGATGACTTAGTAAGGATCATGAAGTATGAGCATAAGAATATGACAAAAAAATGGTATAAAACCATATTTTACCTTGAATGGAGTTACCAAATGCTTAATAGAACACCATATGTAGTTGTGATGTTGTTAAGATCAACATTCACCTTGAAAAGTTGTATTTAGGATAATAGACCCACCTAGTATGCCAGAACTATTTTCACAAAATCTCATAGCCTAGAGGAGGTTTTTCAAGCCTAATATTAGATTTGGGAAAAATTTTAATACCTATAGGCTTATATATTTCCTATAGTAGAGGTAGACCTCTAGGTTTAAGGGATAGCTCCCTAGATTTATCCTTAAGTGCTTATCACCTAAAATAATTGATTGCTTATGTTGAAAGAGATAGAAGTAGACATGAAAGAAAGATAGTCTAAGGGGATGATACACCAAAACTATATCCACTTGAATACCATACTCTTTCACTAAGAGACATGATCTACAACACTAGCTTCAAATTCCTAGAATACTCTAACATTAGTACTTTAAATATGGAGGTGATATGCATAAACAATAATCAAGGAAGTGAACCAAAGATTAGTTACAAACACTAAGGCTAATTATACACTTTAAATTAGAACCATACAATTGAAAAAACGTCATGTTACCTACCAAAGTGGAAAAACATGTATCAAACATGGAAGCATTGAGAGAAAGCTATGATGCACATCAATCACTTGACTATTCACTATACATCTCTTCACACACTTTAATAAGATAGTTTATGAACTCAAAACTATATTTAATTCTATTTAAAATTAAAATTACAATATCAAACCAATAGGGATTCACCATACCATGTGTGGAATTAGAATATAAGAGCCAAAATGGTTTACATTTATAAAATGTGTGAGAGGAGAGAGAGAAGTGGAGCTCAAGGGTCACAATGCCACTTTTCAAGGAATGAAAATTAGTTATGTTGCATAGGAATGAGGTTGAGAATATAGGTTTATAAGGTTTCCTTGGAAAAATTTCCACCTAAAGTATGAAACTCTCAAAAATTAGAGTAGTGCCTTCAATTAGCCTTCTTAGAAACTACCTTCATCATAAGGCCTCTATTGAGCACTCTAAACCAAAATATGGAGAGATAAAACATGATCAATATCAATAATGGGTTATAATCACACCACAATAATCATCATATGTTTCCCTAACTCATGGCATTCTTTTGGATACTTTTTCTCACCATCACTAACCTTATAGGTCTACCCTTACATTTATCACCCAAATGATATGACACCTATAAAGAGTCCCCTTTCCTTAAAATCCATGAATTAAACCTTAAAAATCCCCCTTATTAGACTTCTCACCTCTTCACTTGGCAATCACTCTCTATTTCTTTTGTCTACCATAGACTACGTAAAGCAAATGAGATAACAAAAGTTTTTATGTGATTATCTTAAGTAATAAATGGATATAAAGAGTTAGGATAAGCCCCACTTGACCTTCCAAAATGATTCTCCTTCTTCATTCTAATTTTTACCTAAAATACACATAAACTTGAATACCATACTCTTTCACTAGGAGACATGACCTACAACACTAGCTTCAAAGTCCTAGAATACTCTAACATTAGTATTTAAAATATGGAGGTGATATACATTAAAAATAATCAAGGAAGTGAACCAGAGATTAGTTACAGACACTAAGGCTAATTATACACTTGAAAATAGAACCATACAATTGAAAACACTTCATGTTACCTACCAGAGTGGAACAACATGCAACAAACATGGAATCATTGAGAGTAAGCTATGATGCACATCAATCACTTGACTATTCACTATACATCTCTTCACACACTTTAATAAGATAGTTTATAAAGTCAAAACTAGATTTCATTCTATTTTAAAGTAAAATTACAATATCAAACCAATAGGGATTCACCATACCATGTGTGGAATTAGAATATAAGAGCCAAAATGGTTTACATTTATAAAATGTGTAAGAGGAGAGAGAGAAGTGGAGCTCAAGGGTCACAATGCCACTTTTCAAGGAATAAAAATTAGTTATGTTGCATAGGAATGAAGTTGAGAATTTAGGTTTAGAAGGTTTCCTTGAAAAAATTTCCACCTAAAGTATGAAAATCTCCAAAATTAGAGTAGGGTCTTCAATTAGCCTTCTTAGAAACTGCCTTCATCATTAGGCCTCTATTGAGCACTCTAAACCAAAATATGGAGAGATGACACATGAGCAATATCAAGAAGGGGTTATAATCACACCACAATAATCATCATATGTTTCTCTAACTCATGGCCTTATTTTGGATACTTGTTCTCACCATCACTAACCTTATAGGTCTACCCTTACATTTATCACCCAAATGATATTTAATTTCTCAATCCAATCCATATAAGGGGTGATATGACACCTATAAATAGTCCCCTTTCCTTATAATCCATGAATTAAAACTTAAAAATCCCCCTTATTAGACTTCTCACCTATTCACTTGGAAATCACTCTCTATTTCTTTTGTCTACCGTAGACTACGTAAAGTGAATGAGATAACAAAAGTTTTTATGTGATTATCTTAAGTAATAAATGGATATAAAGAGTTAGGATAAGCCCCACTTGACCTTCCAAAATGATTCTCCTTATTCATTCTACTTTTTACCTAAAATACACATAAACGTGAATACCACACTCTTTCACTAAAAGACATGACCTACAACACTAGCTTCAAAGTCCTAAAATACTCTAACATTAGTATTTAAAATATGGAGGTGATATGCATTAAAAATAATCAAGGAAGTGAACCAGAGATTAGTTATAGACACTAAGGCTAATTATACACTTGAAAATAGAACCATACAATTGAAAACACTTCATGTTACCTACCAGATTGGAACAACATGCATCAAACATGGAAATATTGAGAGAAAGCTATGATGCACATCAATCACTTGACTATTCACTATACATCTTTTCACACACTTTAAGAAGATAGTTTATAAACTCAAAACTAGATTTAATTCTATTTCAAAGTAAAATTACAATATCAAACCAATAGGGATTTACCATACCATGTGTGGAATTATAATATAAGAGCCAAAATGGTTTACATTTATAAAATGTGTGAGAGGAAAGAGAGAAGTGGAGCTCAAGGGTCACAATGCCACTTTTCAAGGAATAAAAATTAGTTATGTTGCATAGGAATGAAGTTGAGAATATAGGTTTAGAAGTTTTCCTTGGAAAACTTTCCACCTAAAGTATGAAACTCTCCAAAATTAGAGTAGGGTCTTCAATTAGCCTTCTTAGAAACTACCTTCATCATTAGGCCTCTATTGAGCACTCTAAACCAAAATATGGAGAGATGACACATGTGCACTATCAAGAAGGGGTTATAATCACACCACAATAATAATCATATGTTTCCCTAACTCATGGCATTCTTTTGGATACTTGTTCTCACCATCACTAATCTTATAGGTCTACCCTTACATTTATCACCCAAACGATATTTAATTTCTCAATCCAATCCATATAAGGGGTGATATGACACCTATAAATAGTCCCCTTTCCTTATAATCCATGAATTAAACCTTAAAAATCCCCCTTATTAGACTTCTCACCTCTTTACTTGGCAATCACTCTCTATTTCTTTTGTCTACCATAGACTACCTAAAGTGAATGAGATAACAAAAGTTTTTGTGTGATTATTTGAAGTAATAAATGGATATAAAGAGTTAGGATAAGCCCACTTGACCTTCCAAAATGATTATCCTTCTTCATTCTACATTTTACCTAGAACACACATAAAATCTATTAAAAATACCTATTTTGTACCATATCCATACAAGTAGGGTACAAACCAATATGATGATAAGGAGTCTAAGAGAGTCCTATGCAATTATAAAACACTTTCCTAACCAAAATAGACCTCCTAAATGCATTTTCACTCATTTCTTTCCAATCAAGTCTTAGGCAAGGGTTTTGGAGGGTTTTAACACATTTTAACTCTTAGCATTTGTTTATAAAAACTAGACATTGAATTTATGAAAAAATTACACTAAAAGAATGTTATAAACCCTATTAAACAGCTCCTAACTCCTTAAAGTCTCATGAATAGTGTCCATACTAGTGTGAGCTTGTATAGATAGCCTATTGAGCTTGAGTGAGTTGTCTAAGTACCCTGTGATAGGTTTTGAGCCAAAAAATGATCAAATATGTGATCTCTCTATAGTAAAATGGTTTAAAACCTCCATATAAAGATAAAAAAGTGTGTGGGAAGGTTTTTATTTCCTAAGAAGTGAGATTGAGACCCCGTTAGGGCTTTAGGCCTAGCCTAGGCCTAATAGGCTTGACCTATGTTTCATGACTTAAAACCACCCTATGTAGTTTGTAACACCTATAAGGTATCTTCCATGTTGGTATGAGCTCAAAAAAACTTTGGGAATTACCATTCAATGGACTTAAAACTCCCTAGCACATCCTCTCACCATCTTCATACTAAACTATATATGTCATTTTGAGACCAAAAGGGGCCCTTGTAGGTGATTGTTAAACACTTAAAACTCATATTGCATACTCTAAGATCTTCTTGAAGTACTTAGATCACTTTAACTTAGGCAAGTGTCTATGTTTATAGGGTTTCCAATCTATAGTTTCTTGACATCAACCTGTAGGTGCCTATAGTCAGACTGTAGGTGATCATTTATGAAAGAAAAGGCTACCATAGGTGATGTTCCATACCAAAGCCGTATACATCAAAATATTTAGCTAATTTGGGAATCATGGAATCATCTCTATCTAAATGGAGTCACTTTGTCTTGAGACATGCTTCCATTGTGTCACATGGTGATGTAAGGCCATTTGATATCAAAATACTCTAGAGTATTCTGACATTCTAGAGTGAGAGAAAGCTTGAGATTGAGACCTAATTACACTCTACTTACATGACCAAAAAACCAAGATATCTTTTAAAATCATTTACCCTATGTCTGGGCTACATGATGGAAACTATTAAATTAGTTTACACTTTAATATACTCGATCATGAGAGGATAAAAATTAGGGTAGAATCCCTATTTCAGAGATTTTAATGTAAAAAATCCCTTTAGCAACCCTCTTCACTTATGAGTATGGATTCAAGTATATTTTACACTTTATGACTCCATTATTTCCATAATGGTATCTTATACATTCCTAATTTTAATTTAAGGTCTCAAGAGACTTCAATATATTCGTCTCATCATCTTCATGCCTCTATGTGTTGCACTCAAACCCCTGTTAGTCTACCTATAGGTGAAAATCATATCACTAACTATGTAAATTGGAAAATTTATTATCCTAACTAAAATCAAACCATATTATATAGATAAAATATGTTTCTTTCACCTTAGGATACCTCTTACCACTTTAAAACCTTCATGTTTGATCCTCATGACTATGCAAGTCTCTTTTTACTTGCATATAGGTGACTGCTGCAAGTGACACAGACTATATGTGTATGTATTAATTTACTCAATCTACATAAAAAAATATTTAGACTCATAAAATTAAAAGTATATTTAACTACCATGACACATGATATTAAAAACATATTCCAATTTTATCCTAAAGCCACTATAGAAAGGATAACTCTATAATAGATGAAAATTGGTCTGCAAACTCTAATGGTGTCCTTTAGTAAATCAAGATGGTTAATTATTATGTTTTTACTTCCACACATGTAAAATAGGTTTATATTCATGTTTGAATAATTTTAATGCTCCTAATAATTAGGTACAATATGTGGTTTTTATGAATCAACCCAAATAGAAGATAAAACTTGAGGTGATGGGGATGAACATGTAAAAAGTATTAGTAGAATTCTTAGCATTGGTTCACAAAGGAAAATAAAAAAATATTATAAATACCACCATAAATTTTAATTATACAAATTTAAATATCATCCCTCAAGATCATTTTACCAAATTCTCCTCATGTTGTTCATACTAAACCAAAACCGGTTGATCATTCTTGCATGCCAAGGAGAGTGATGAAGGAGAAAAATAATTTTATGACATTTTTGGGATATTAAAGGCTTATAAATAATGTAAATTAGTTAAAGGGACTTTAATGGTCACTATAAATCCTTCCACATGTGCCACAACTCCTGCACAAACCATAAAACTACCCAAATTTCCTCTTTTAAAACTATTTTCTTATCTTCAACATGGAAACCTAAAAATTTAAGTTAAGTAATACCATTTATAACAATAATATGACATGGGGAGTATTTAAAGACATTTTATAACACTTTTACTTCTAGGAAAACTATACAAATCTATTAAATGACCCAAATATGACCTCAAATGACATAAGGGACTCAAAGTGAATATAACCAAGGTTAAAGACACATCAAATGACATCACTAAGACCATGGTAAAATATATAATACCATACTATACCCCTATATAATATTTCAACTATAAGGGGTTGACATATAGTAAGTACAAAAATAATATTTGGTACAATTGTCATAATATGGGACACATTGTAAGATTTTGTTCTAATAGAGTTAAAAGAACCTCAAGATTAAAAAAGATGTATGAATCTCCTAGAGTTCATGATAAGGGTCAAACATTTGTATGGAAGCCAAAGTAAGTTCTAACTGATCATATTGAGTCTAAGAGTTAATATGGATTATTTACTAAGGATGAACAAAAGACTAAAGTGGATTCTATGCTAGCTCAGATTGCATTTCATATTCAAGATGAATGCATGAAATTTTATATAGATAATGGTTTATTAATACACATGAAAAGAGATAAAAATAAGTTCATCTCATTGAATAAGAATTTTGTATGAATAGTGAGTTTTAGAGACAACACAACTACCAATATAGTTGGCAAGGGTATATTGATTTTGGATAATGGGAAGACCAAGACACAAAATGTATTGTATGTGGAAGGTTTGAAACATAACCTGATTAATGTAAGTAAAATGTGTAATCAAGGACACACACTAACCTTTCATGATAGAGGGTGTGAGATAAGGAGAGACAAATTAGGAAGACTAATTGCCAATGCTAAGAGGATTGAGAACAATCTATATGTCTTGAATGAGATCAAGAAGGAGATATGTTTTATGAGAAATATGGATGAAAATTAGATATTGCATATAAAATTATGTCATCTAAAATTTGAAAATGTAGTCAAAATAACCAATAAGAAGTATGTGAATAACATGCCTAAGATCACCAAACCTACAAACATACTTTACAAGGAATTTCAACATGGTAAGAAAAATAGAAGAAGGTTCAAGTCCAAGGAGTAATCTACTACAATAACCTTGGATTTAATACACATTTATCTTTATGGGTCTACAACAATTGAAATCATTAAAAGAAATAACTACTTCATATTACTCATAGATGACTACACAAGAATGACTTGGGTATCCTTCTTGAAAGAAAAGTCAAAATCTCTTGAAAAGTTCAAGGCATTCATGGATATTGTTGAGAATGAGAAGAATAGGAGGATAAAGTGTCCAAGATTTGATATAGGAGGAGAGTTTTGGTATAATGAGTTTGATGAATTCTATGAGGTTTATGGAATAAAGAGATAGTTCTCAACAACTAAGACACCTCAATAGAATGGGGTAGTGGAAAGAAAGAATAGTACAATCCAAGAGATGGGTAGAACTATGTTAAATATGTATATATTAATTGATGGATATTGGAGAGAGGTAGTAAGCACTACAGTCTACATTTTGAATAGAGGATAGATAAGGAATAATGGTAAAAACACTCCTTATAAATTGTTAAAAGGTAGACCTGCTAATATGGAACACTTTAGAGTGTTTGGGAGTAAATATTTCATCAAAAGAGATGATGAAGACTTAGGAAAGTTTTATTATAGATATGATGAAGGTATATTCTGAGGATACTCATCAATAAGCTCAACATATAGATGTTATAATAAGAGGTTACAGAAGATAGTGGAAAACTAATGTGAAGATTGATGAGCCAAAGAAATCACACGCATAGTCAAAGGATGCTTTAGATAATATGGAATTTAAGAATGAAGAGGAAAATTTAGAGGTTGATGAGGAAGAACAATAATTTTAGGAGAGATAGGACTCAAAAATCCCCTCAAGACAAATTCAAAGAGATCATCCTGAATATCAAATAATTGGAAATAAGAATCTAGGTATATAAACAAGGAGAAGAATGGTAAGTAATATAAATCAAGATAATGTTTCTCTATTATCTAATATTTAACCTAATAATCTTATAGAAGCAAGTAAATAATTTTTTTGGATAGGAGTTATGGATGAGGAGTTAAACCAAATAGAGAATAATGAGACTTGGGAACTAGTTCCTAGGCCTAAAGATAAGAATGCCATTGGAACAAAATGGATGTTTAAAAACAAGCTGAATGAATATGGAGAAGTCACTAGGATCAGTTCTAGATTGGTATGCTAACAATATGCACAAGTTTAAGGGGTGGAATTTTAGGCGACCTTTGCACCAGTAACAAGATTAGAGGCCATTAAATTATTTCTAGCATATTAAACATGGAAAGGGTTAAAGGTATACCAAATGGATGTTAAATATGTCTTTCTAAATGGGAATTTGGAAGAGGAGGTGTACATAGAGAAACCTGAGGGGTTATCACTATTAGGTTATAAGGACTATGTTTGTAGATTGAAAAAGTCTCTTTATGGCCTAAAAAACGTTACTACAACTTGGCATGCTATGTTGGATAGGTATCTTATGGATCAAGGATTCAAAATAGGAGTTACAAATAGTAATCTATACATAAATTCAATTGATGACCATCAAATGATATTACTTTTCTATGTGGATGACATCATCTATGGTGGAAACAATGAGAACATGACCAAGGGCTTGCATAAGTGATGAAGAATGAGTTTGAGATGCCCATATTGGGAGAACTATCATTCTTTATTAGGTTGATAATAAATCAAGTTGAAAAATGTATTTTAATTTTTTAAGATAAGTACATGAGAGAAATGTTGAAGAAGTTTGAGATGGAAGATTTAAAGGTAGTTAGTACACCTATGATCATAGGGTGTAAGTTGAGAAAGGAAGATGACTCTCCAAAGGTTAATAAAATGTCATATAGGTCAATTATTGGAAGTTTTATATACACCACTACCTCTAGACCTGACATCATAAAATTAGTAGGTCTTGTGGGAAGGTTTAAAGTAGATCCAAAGGAAAATCATCTGCAAGTAGTCAAAAAGATACTTAGGTATCTCAAGGGGACTCTAGAATATGGGTTATGGTATATAAATAACAAGGAGTATAATTTGATTGCCTATATAGATGTAGATTATGAAGGAAGTCTAGATGATAGGAAGAGTACCAATGGAGGATCTTTCTCTTAGGTGGGTACTTAGTTTCATGGATAAGCAAGAAGTAACCATTACTAGCATTATTCACTTATGAGGCTAAGAACATTGAAACAAATTCATGTTTCACTTAGATCCTATGGATGAGATAGACCCTAGAAGACTAAAAAGTGGAGTATGATGGTCCTATCCTTTTTTTATTATGATAATACAAGTATTATAAGCATCTCAAAGAACCTTGTCATGAACTCAAGGACTAAGCACATTCCCATTAGGTATCATTTTATAGGAGAGTAGGTAAGTGAACAAAGTGTTAGACTTAAATATGTTTCTACACAAGATCATATTGTAGGAATTTTGACTAAACCACTTCCAAATTGTAACATTTTGGTGTAAGGGGATCTTGGAATGCTCACAAATTGTCTAAAATGTGTCTTAGGTGTGTTCAAATTTGAATATTGAGTTCAAAATAGTTTTCTCACCAAAAGGGAATTTCAAAATTTCATAATATTTTAATGGACTTAGGTGAATGGAAAATATGTGTAATTTAGAATGAAAGTTGTAAATGATCTTTCATGGTATCATAAAGGTCCTAAGTTGGTTATGAATGTATTTATAAAGAAAGGAGTGAGGTGGTAGTCCACCACCCTGCATGGGTCTTAGAGTTTTGAGATTTTATTGGTTTAATAAATGGTTATAAAGCTTGCTATAGGAGTCTAGTTAATAGTATGAGGAATATATAGTGTGTATGGTTTATATAATTAATGTGTGTGAATAAAATAGGGTAGGCAGGGAAAGATGAATTGATGAATGGTTTGCACAAATAGGGAGGAAGGACTATGTAATAGTCCAAGACTGTATATATGAAAAGAAAGAAATAAAGAATTTTATTATGAAGGAATAATTAATGTAACCAATATGAATGTTCATGTTATGAAATATATTTATATGACTTTAATGCAAGATTGGCATTCTGAGGTGATTCAAGAAAGATGCAGGGATTCTGAGGAGATTCAAGAAAGATGCATGTAGATACAACTCTATGTTTATTCATTACATATAGTAATGGAAGATTATAATGATGCATATATTAATGGAGTGAGTGTTTGGATGTGAGAAATTTTAGCAAATTACTAATGAACTTAAGTATATCTCAACACTATTGTGTAAGGGTTTGTATATGGCTACATACAAAAAACCCTGTTCATCCATGTATTGATTGTTTAAAAAAAGTTTATAGTATAAAAGAGTGGAAAATAAATAATGTGTTATGAAATATTAATGATAATAAGCGACCCTTTATTATATTCATCTTATGAACAAAGTATTTCAAGTGATTGTCCCCTCTGATGAGAATTTGAATCTTGTCGCCATTGAATATAGTTGATTGTGTTTTAATATTCATTATGAGATTGGTGTTATGGAAGTATTGAAGGGTCATTAGAAATAATTAAAGGTTTGAAAATGTTTATTAGTGTTGGGAAGACCCTGATGAAGGCAATTTGTATGTTTGAAACCCAAAGATAAGTCATTCATTTGCTTTGAAAACCCATAGTCCAATAACTCATAATTATGTAGACTGAGTTATGTTGCATTGAATCTTGTTTTGGATTCAAATGAGATTGTAATTGGTTGAGGTTATTTATGGAAGGTTTTGATAAGATTTAATTAGGTTTTTTATTCCTTAATATATGAAAATATAGAGAAGTCCTATCACCCTTATTTTCCTATATGCAAAACAATGTTGGGTGACTGAGTTTTCCTCATTGTGACTAATCTAAGGGTTTAGAGAGATCACATAATGAATGAAAAAGTTGAAAAATCCTATATAGAGATATCCAAATCATGTTTTTACTTTTAAATCATTTTGGGTTCAAGATATGCAATTATGTGTCCTCTCAGCCTGAGATAGAGTCTAGAAAACCCTAAACTAGGGTTTAGGCCATAACTTCATTTATAGCTGTCAAAAAGTGCTCAAAAGTTGAGGAAAGATTGATTTAAATGTATGATAATATATTTTAGGTTTTTGAAGGTGTATATGTATGGAAAAACATGTGTGGATGTGACTGAGTTGAAATGTAGGTAGAATAGGCCTAATTAGGGATTGAGAATGAGGAGAAAAAGGTTATCTGAGTGGAGAATGACCAAATGGGAAATGGTGAAGTTAGAATACATGAAAAGAGTAAAATAAATGATCTCAATTAGTTTTTAAAGTCTCTAAACAAACTAAACCAAGAAGTTTACCCAAAATAGGGCTAGTAGGAGATAAAGTTTGAAGGGTGCTTATGAGAAGAAGAGTCACAAGAAGGTAAAGTGGATATATGAACAAGGAATGTTTTAGTTTAGGATTGAATGGTTTGATGAATGTGTAAATTTAGTTTGAAAACTTGTAAATCGTGATCTTATGAATCATTATGTATGAGCATTATATCCATTATTGCATGTTTACCCTAAAGAGACTATGAGAAATGAGTTTTGAATGATTGAATGCCAAAAAGAGAATTTCTTGAATGAAGGTTAAGGTAGAGTTTGGTAAGGAGGTGAATTTGATATTCATCATTTAGTATCAAATCCATCTAGATGCTCTAGGAAATTTTTAGGCAAGTTGATTACATTGTGCATGTTACTTATTGCATAAAGTTATATGTAAGCAAGAAAGAAGACAAATTTCAAGGAGACTTGTTGGAGGACAAAGAAAGAAAACAATAAAAATAGGAGGTAGATATATTTTGTGATTGATTTATTGATTTGGATGTATGACTGATATAAGACAATAAGTAATGTGGTAGTATCCCTGAATCAAGAGAAAATAATCTCATAAATAAATCTCAATAAGGAGAGAATACTCCTAGTGTGCAAAAGAAGAAGTTGAAAGGCCCAAGTGTGGTCTAAAATAGAAGGTTCCAAGTGTGAACCAAAGGGAATGGTCCAAGTGAGACCCAAAAATGGAGAAGATGAGAGAATAAGTAGAAAGGAAAGGTAAAATAGGGTTAAACATGAAAGACACAAGGAGTAGATGGTGTATGAAGACACCAAGAATAAGATTGAGATGGAGAGAGAGATGGTAGAGATGAGGTAGAAAATGAATGAGATATCGAAAAAGATAGAGTAGATGAAAGAGTTTGTGAACCCATGATTTGGATGGGTCATGAAAAGGAAGCCATTTAAGTGGACAATCAAGTAAATAGTGGAAAGGAAAAGAAGACAAAAGATGAAGGACAAGGAGGTAATCAAGCCTCATGTTTTAAAATCTAATGATGAATCTGTATGTGTGAATGTAAGTTTGAAATATGAAGAGAATGAAAAGATAGTTGAGCCCATTCATAGGCTCAAGAGACAAGAGGAATAGGCATATGACCAAGTGGTGATCAAAAGAATTCAAGATGAACAAGAGACTCAAGTTAGAGTCATGTTGATGGAATAAGAACAAACAGGTCAACCATTATGGAAAAAAGATAACATGAAAAAGGAATATATCCTCACTCAAGAGGAGGTAAGTGAATCCAAAGGAGCAATAGGATAGCAGCATAAAGAAAAGTATGAGTCATATTCAAGTTTGTATGAGTCTTTGAATCAAGAATATGGATTTGAACCTCATTAAATGTATAGAGAAATGGTCAAAGAGGTTACTAAGGAAAGCATAGAATTATGGAATGTAGCAGTAATGTCTAAGATAAGAGCATTAATGAAGGAAAGGAGGAGTCAAGCATATGAAGGTACTCCACAAGATGAAGTTTTAGTTGTTGAGGTTAAGGTACAGGGGGAAGAAGAAGGAAAAGTCATGCAAGGAGAGAAGCAAAATGCATTGATAGTTGATATAAATAATGAGAGTAAATTATGCAAAGCACATGAAGGTGCTTTAGAGAAAGAGCAACAAGCAAGTAAAGAGGTAAGATGGAGAATGCCTCAAAGGCATGCGTAAGAACAAGTTTTCATTAATGAATTATTGTTTTTTTAGGTAAAATATGGAGGAGGATAGCAAGAGGCAAAACAAAGTACAAGTGTGGCAATCAAGAGCACACACACCTATATGAGTGTTTGAAAGAAGAAGAACATGGGTGTCAAGACTTTTCTCCACTTGGGAGTGTGATGTAGGGTCATCTTGGAATGCTAAAAAATGGTATAGAATGTGTCTTAGGTGTGTTCAAATTTGAATATTGAGTTCAAACTAGTTTTCCCACCAAAAGGGAATTTCAAAATTTCATAATGTTTTAATGGGCCTAGGTGAATGGAAAAGATGTTAAATTTATTTAAAAAAGTTGTAAATGACCTTTCATGGTCTCATAAAGGTCCTAAGTTGGTTATGATTTTATTTGTCAAGAAAGGAGTGAGGTGGTAGTCTACTGGCCTAAGTGGGTCTTGGAGTTTTGAGAGTTTTGGTTCAAGAAATAGTTATCAAGCTTGTTCTAGGAGTCTAGTTCATAGTATGAGGAATATATAGTGTGTGTGGTTAATAGAATTAATGTGTGTGAAGAAAACATGGTAGGAAAGGAAAGATGAATTAATGAATGGTATGCCCAAATTGGGAGGAAGGACTATGTAATAGTCCAAGACTATATATATGAAAAGAAAGCAATAAAGAATGTTATTTTGAAGGAATAGTTAATGTAACCACTATGTATGTTCATGTTATCAAGTTTATTTATATGACTTTAATGCAGGATAAGCATTCTGAGGTGAGTCAAGAAAGATGTAGGTAGATACAACTCTGTGTTTATTCATTACATATAGAAATGGAAGATTATAATGATGCATATATGATTGGAGTGAATATTTGGATGTGAAGAAATTTAAAAAATTACTAATGACCTTAAGTATATCTCATCATTGTTGTGTAAGGGTTTGTATAGGACTGCATATAAAAAACCCTATTCATCCATGTATTGATTGTTTGAAAAAAATTTACAATATAGAAGAGTGGTGAACAAAGAATATTTTTGTGAAAGAGTAATGAGAGAAAGTGACCCTTTATGATGTTCATCTTATGATTAGAGTATTTCAAGTGATTGTCCCCTCTTATGAGAATTTGAATCTTGTTGCCATTGAATACAATTGACTGTTTTAATATTCATTGTGATATTGGTGTTATGAAAGTATTGAAGGGTCATTATAAACACTTCAAGGTTTGAAAAGGTGTATTAGTGTTGGGAAGACCCTGATGAAGGTCATTCGCACATTTGAAACCCAAAGATAAGTCATTCATTTGCTTTAAAAACCCACAATCCAACAACTCAAAATTCTGTAGACTAAGTTATGTAGCATTGAATCTTATTTTGGATTCAAATGAGATTCAAAGGGGTTAAGGTTATTTAGTTAAGGTGGTGATAATATTTAAGTAGGTTTTGGATTCCTTAATAGATGAAAAGATAGAGAAGTCTTTTTACCCCTATTTTCTTGTATGCAAAACAATGTTGAGTGACTAACTTTTCCTCATTATGACTGATCAAAGGGTTTGGAGAGATCAATTAATGAATGAAAAAGTTGACAAAAGCATATATAGAGATATCACAATAATTTATTTGCTTTGAAATAGTTTTGGGTTCAATATATGTGATTTTGTGTCCTCTCTACTTGAGATAGAGTCTAGGAAACCCTAAACTAGGGTTTAGGCCATAACTTCATTTCTAACCATAAAAAACCCTAAAATTTAGAGGAAAGCTTTATTTAATGTATTATAACATATTTTAGGATTTTAAAGGTGTATATGTATAGAAAAAACATGTGGAGGTGATTGATTTGACATACAAGCAGAATAGGCATAATTAGGGACTGAGACAAAGGAGAAAAAAGGTTATGTGAGTGGAGAATGACCAAATAGGAAATGGTGAAGTTAGAATACATGAAAAGAATACAATAAATTATCTCAATTAATTTTTTAAGTCTTTAAACAAACCAAACCAAGAGGCTTACCAAAAATAGGGCTAGTTAAGAAAAAGTTTGAAAGGTGTTTGTGAGAAGAAGAGTCACAAGAAGGTAAAGTGGATATATGAACAAGGAATGTATCAGTTTAGTATTGAATGGTTTAATGACTATGTAAATTTCATTTGAAAACTTGTAAAGCATGATCTTATTAATAATTGTGTATGATAATTATATCCATTATTGCATTTTGACCCTAAAGAGACTATGCGAAATGAGTTTGAATGATTGAATAACAAAAAGAGAATTTCTTAAATGAAGGTTAAGGTAGAGTTTGGTAAGGAGGGGAATTTGATCTATATCACATTTGAACACCTAAGATAGGAATTGGGTGTAGTTATTGTCCCTAAAAATCATTAAAGAAGCCAATTACTTAGGGGGAGCTAATCAGGTGGTTCATTAGCTCCAAGATTAGGTGAGTTGTTACTATAAGGTATACATGGAGATATAGGGAACATGTTTGTATTATGTCTCATAAAATCATAGTCTTGTGTGTTGAATATTTTGGTTGTAAGGAGTGTGATCCAAAGAGTTTTAGACATCACTTTATCATTTATGTCAAAGGGGGATAATGTTTAGAATGAGGGAGAAGTTTCTTATTGAGATAAGTTTTTGAGAGAGGTTGCCATCAATGATAAAGGGTGAGATTAAGTATTGTCATTGACGTCAATGGTACATCTTGCATAAGGTTGATGTCATTAAGGAAGTGTACCTATTTTTTAGTGTGTTGATGTGATAAAGGGAATTTATGGAGTGTTTTCATTGAAGGATGTTTTCATGAAATATAATTTGAAGTCAACTAATGCCTTATGCTTTCATGAAGGTACAAGTCTTTGAGTAGCCTATGCCTAGTCATTACATGAAAAGAACTTATAATAAGGTATGAGCATAGTGTCTTAGTGAGATGATTAGTTTCATGATGTTGATTAAGCATGTATGATAGGCATTAGAGCAATCATGAGAGTCTTAGAGTGAGTCTATAGGGGTAGGACCTTCAGACCAAGTCTACACCTATACCACTTCTTGACCCTTTTTGTCTTAATGAGGTATCATGATCTATTGTCAAGGAATGTGAAGGATGTAGGGTAGTGATTAATCATGAGAGAGATTTATTGAGTATGTGAGTAATTTGGAAAGTTAATGGAAAAAGGCATGAAGGTAAATTTTAAGGCCTAATGTGATTTATAGGTCAAGGTCTAGAGAGCAAAGATAAAGAGTGTGGCCTAATGAGGGGTCATGATCAGATTTCAAGATGTTTGAGTTCATGTAAGAGTTGTAAAAGGTGAGGTATGTTTTTTTAATTTTATTCATAAAGTTTGAGCTCATATTTTGAAGGATAAGGCATGAAAAGTTGTTTTTAGGTCTCTTGAGTGCTCAGAATGAAGGGTTCTCAACCTGAGAAGGATTTTCTTATGCTTATTATATTTTCAAACCTTTTCATTGGAACATAATATATTCATGGTATATGGGGAAGGGTCCTAGATCAAAATTCCAAGTATTTGTTTTTGGATTAAGGGACTATGCTTTATGAATGATTATTAATAATGGAAACATGTTTAAACACTCTTAGAACCCTAATAAGGACCCAATGTTGAAAAAGTGCCAAAAATGGATTGGTATGATTAATTAAGCTATTGGAAGATGTATTAAACTCTCCTAGGCACCTCTAGGTGTGATTGAGTTGTTAGGTGTGTGATCAAACCCTATAAAAAATGCTAATTTCTTAGAAATTTACTTTATCATTCAAAGTTAATCAAGTCAAAGTATGTAAATAGATGGAGGATAAATATTTAGATTCATTTTTCATGTCCATGAAGGTTCACAGACAATTTTTATCCCTTAATTGTGTTAAAATGGTCATCCAAGTTAGCTAATCACTAACAAGCCTAATGGTGGAAATAGTGAAAAACCCAGGTAGTAGTGAAAAGATGATTAGGAATATGTTATCATGATAGAGTGATGAAACCAAGTTCATGGAGATTTTTTTGGGAATGGTATTTCATATTAATTCTTGTTATAAATATTTGAAGTTAGGTATAGTGGTGAAAATGAAGAAGCCAAAATGGCTTGTCTGACTCAGTGAGTTTTGTTTGTAATGAGGTCAAAAAATTAGACTGCAACAATAGTTTCCAATAGACCATATTATATTTATATTTTAAGATAGTTTTGAGATTTTATTATTTAATCTACATGCATAATAAGTCATTTAAAATTTCTATAAAGGTTTTGGAGGTCTGAGTCACCATGACTGGTCTTTGAGGAAAATTAGTAGTTCTAAGTGAGCAAGTTGTAGGAGTGTTTTTGAGTATTTTTTCCATATTTGATAAAGTATAATGAAATTAATTAAGTTTTTAAGGTATTTTAGGTTATATTTATGTGATTTATTATCATTATTGTGTGGATAAATAATATGTTATCTTTAGTTATTCAAGTCATACATTTCTCTGTGTGTAAAGGCCTCATGTGAATAGTACTAATGGTGTGCTTTAAGTGGTGGTTGGAGTTAGAAAATGGCATGGGCATAATATGAGATTATTGGAGGTATATTTTAGTGGTATATTATTTTTTCCAATGAGATCAAAGGGTAACATGGACTAATGAAGGCCTAATTGAATTAGGTCTCCTTAAGGCCTAAAAGAGATTTTGGTATTTTAATTTGAGGAAAACATATTTTAATGATTGATTCATGTATGAAATGTGTTACAAGACCTATTTTTATGGTAATAAAAGTGTTCAAGTGTGTATTTTTGAACAAAATGAGAATGATCTAAAGGATTATATAAGAACAAGGCCTAATAGGCCTAATTGACTAGTTAGAGAAGAAATAAGTACAAGAAAAGGAAATATCACTTTGAAGAGATGAATAAGGTATTATATAATGTCAAATTAATTTATTAAAACTATCATGAATATATAATAAGGGTAATTTATATTAATATTATAGTAATATGACCTAATTTGTCTTGAAGAGACCTAGTTGAGAGAAGAAGCCTAGAAGGTAATTTGAGAGGGATAGAAGAGTGAGAAAAGATAAATAAGGTTATCATCATATGTTATGTGAGAAAAAAGGTTTTATAAATGTGATCAAAATTTTTAGGTGGCTAAGTTGGTGCCAAGTTATCTAGGTGGTTAGTGCCTCCTTGCAGTTTGGTGCTTTCTAAAGCCTAGTTGAGTGGGTGTTTGATTAGTTGGGGTTGGTGATACATGTTAAGTTGGTGATTAAATACATATTAGTTTTTATCTTATAGGACTTTAGTCCATTTTTATATATAACAAGGTTTTATTCACCTTGAGGGTTTCCCACATATATATTATTTTTCATGATCTTGTATGGTTACATCTGCTTTATTGGATGTTCATATTTGTATGAATGGTTCATGTATGATTAAGTGGAATTGAATGATTGTTTTGAAGACACTAATTCACCCCCTCTCAATGATTATTCTTACAACAACAAACCTCTCTTCTCATTCAAATATCAAATTTAATTAGAGCATATCCCAAAAATGCTCTTCTTTATCAATGAGTTTCTTTAACATCAAGGAAAAGACCCTTCTAATATTTACCATCTTATGATAAGTGGTCAAACTAAGGATCCCCAATCACCTTATCCCACATTCTCACATGGATTTAGGGACACTATATTATTTTCTTCACAACCTCTTCTTTCTATTTTGACCCCTTCTCATACTCTAACATCTTCTTCTTTGATTTCTTCTACCTCTATGCCTAGTATATCTACTAACATGGTTGGTTCTACATCTAGTGGGCCTCTTCCAAGACCCACTCTTCTAAACTATTACACTAGTGCATTGTTTAATACCCATGGTAATCATGCCTCTAGTGATTCTTTTTATCATCCCTTTACTAGGACATCCTTTACCAATAAAAAAAAATCATGCTACTATTACTTCACTTACCAATAATTATTCTTAAGATAATACTAACACCCATAGTGGTATTGAAGACACTAATACCAATTCCAATGCTTCACAGAATACCAATAATACCACTCAAACCCATAACCTTCTCTTATAGAATCTTAATCAAATGAATGCTTTCCAAGATAAAAATGCCAATCAAATGATGAAAATGTAAAATAATCTTATCCATCTTCATGATCACCTTCAAAGGGTTCCATTGGGAATGCTTAACCATAATGCTCCCCCACCTCCTCTTAGGGATTCCCATGGTAATCTTATCTCTCAACCTCCTCTTTTTAACAAAATAATCAAGCACATTCAAAATGAGCCTCTTATATCTTAAATTGATAATATTGATATAGGATACATCACACCTACCATTAATTACAATGGGTCAACTGCCCCTACTCTCCACTTTAAAAAATTTAGAAATATATATAAATATTGGGTCAAGTTAAATATTTTTTCTGCTACCAAGTTATTAAAAAAACTCTCATGAGTGATGTTTTAGATTAGTACAACCAACTCAAATATCATTCCATCATTAGTCTAAAAGATTTAGTCAATGATCTAGTTCAAGATTTTTAAAATAGTGATCTCCCTAAGAAATCCTTGGCCCATTTTATTAATTGGCTCAAATTGATGCATGAGGAAATCTTGGCACTTTGCTTGGTCAATGGCTTCTTCCAAAGTTCATGGTGAGAGAGTATAGACCCAATATTGAAACTTGGGATAAATATAATTGGTAAATAAATGAAATAGGTTATCATATATCATATTATTTTCACATTTGTTAGATAAGGTCTTTCACTGTTTGATGAAATCTTGTGTGGGTTTGGTCTCAAGTTACTATTGGTGTCTTAGATTGCACCCTTAGCTGAGAAGGGGATTGTTTAGGAATTTTTAATCAAACCTAGTCCAACATGGGAATGGTATTAGGCTATGGGTAACATAAGATTAGGTCAGACCTTCAGAGAAAGTTGGCTTCCTTCTAGATCTATCACCTAAACTAAACCTAAATTATATTTTGCTTGGAAAAGGGAGATAGATTAACAAAATCTATGAAATCATGTAAAATGAGGTGATGAAATGGTAATTTGAACACTTATTATTTCATAAGACACACTATAATACATATTCAAGACTAAATAATATCACTTCACTTATTTTTTATCAGCCCTCACATAAGTATTTTACAAAAGGCATTGACTAGCTATCAACCTAGCATGGGAGGGTAGTTGTTCACTTCCAAACTAATAAAAAAACTATATATTTCACTTAGAATGACCTATGAGAAATATAAAAACACTTCATAAAGGTGATTAAATTTAGATATAGGCAAACAAATCATACATTCACTTAACCACATCAAATGAATTCATAAGACACACTTTAATTTAATTGTAAAATGAAAGAATTCAGTTTTTTATTACATCAAATAAGTGTTATAGTATAAATTTTGGAATAGCTTGGGAAATAAAATGGCATAAGAGTATTTTTATATAAAAAATATTAGATATCTCTTTCCTAAATTCTTTTTAGAGAGAGATACAATGTGGAAGAAGATGGGACATATATAGAAAAAAGGGAGGAGAGAGAGGGAGCTGTATAAGCAAAAAACATTGAATGAGGTCCAATTTCTCCCAATGGATTAACATTAATATGAGGATGGTAAGTCATGATATTATCAATAAGGATAAAACTTTAAAAGATATATAAAATAATTAAATTCTCTACTATCTTTATCCAACCACTAGGTCTCCTTCTTGGGACTCTATGCCACTTTATACTTGATCTACTCATGAGGACAAAATCCTCATATCTTAGAACTGAAAAATCCATGTTTAGTTTACCTTAGCTAGCTATAAGTACCTATTATACCTCTAAAATTTAATGGTGGCATATCCCTTATAAATATTTTTTATTGGTTCAAACATAACCATGTTCAAACTCTACTCAAAGTCTCATGTCTTCAAATTTAATATCAACCACCAATCATGATCTGGGCTCCTCGATCATGCCATTTATTAGTGACACATCCTTTCTTAAGATCTTGATATCATTCTATCTTTTTATTCACTTACAACACATGGTAGCCTCATATTTAATCTAATTTCCTTGAATTTTTTACCTTGATTACACCATTAATCTTGTCTACTCAGTGAATGTGCACTATTGATAGCACCACTAATCTGGTAAGTCACTGTGATCATGAAAATTTTCATTAATGCATTCAATCTTAGGATATTCTAACTTTTTAACTTGATGCTTGCTATTGATATTTGAATACATGATTAAACATGCTCTATTAGATCTTTGGGACCCACTGACATCATCCTCACCCTCTTGTTGTTGGATCTTTTGATATGATTGAATGCATACCAGTGATCTCCTTCTAGGGACATTTTGACTACCCACATGTCATTGATATATGATCTGATCAAGTGATATTTTGACACTTGTTAGCTTTTTATTTATCTTCAATATCCTTGGGTTTTTTTGAATTCAAATGACTATTTACCATGGCTTTTATTTGATGCCCCCATGAATGTCTCATTCTGCTTTTTCAACTTTGAATGCTTATATCTTGAGATAGAAAAAGAATCAAGACACCAAATTTGTAAAGGATGATCTAAGAATGAAAAAACATCATGTCCATGCAATTTTTCTACCCTGGTTGATCTCTAAAATACACTTATGAGATGCACAACTGGACTGACTTGTTCATTTCTATAAGGCTTACCATGACAATCTAACTCATAAAGATCATCAAATTCACACTTTAAGATTGATTAAAGTGTTTCAAAAATCTTGAAAATGTTATGTGATCTCTGATTGAATTCCATATGCTCCTTGTGACATTGGATCAATCTTTGATCAGGACCCTGCTTAGCTTCTTGTTATGGATTAGGCAAATTTTGGTATGTAGGCTAAATTTAGCCAACATCTTTGGTGACTCAGTTGGGTAGCATGCCTATTATGATTGATAACTTAGACCATTTACATGAATCTTGGACTCACAAATAATTATGAATCTAATCCATGATTACAAGAAACCTTTTGACTTGCAAAGTTAATGAAATTCACCAAAATAGGGAAGGAAAAAATAAATAGGGAAACTAACTTTAAAAAAATGTGTAAACAAAGAACTTATTTGGGACAAAATATAGGTAAACTAATGTGTTATAATAATTCTTGGAAGAAAATAATAACAAATAACTATGTACATGTAACTTAGCTTCCTTAATAGCAATGTTTTAGATGTATCCCATTGACTGAGATAGGAAGTTCCTCACCATCCATATTTGCAAGTTAGAAGTCATTATGGGATTTATAACTGGAGATTGTATATGGACCATTGTAAATAAAGTCAAAATTTGTATGCCTCCCTATATTATATTTTTCCTCATCTCACTTGAGGACCGAATCTCCTTCTATGAAACTTCTTGAAGAAGCTCTTTTCTCAAAGGATCTCTTTACTTGTTCTTGGTGGTTTTCCATGGCTAACATAAATTGATGTCTTATCTCTTAAATCTCTATGAGCTCAGCATGTCTAATCTCCATTGGTTTATTATATAATAATTCAAGTTGTTGCATCAGTTCTAGGGCAATAAATTCAAGAAAAATAGGCATTCTTACTTCTTTACCATATACAAACTTGAAGGGAGAGTTGGTTATTGATATTTTGTAGGTGATCCTATCAGTCCATAAAGATAATTACTACTTGAGATGACATGACCTCTAATTATCTTTAATAGTCCTTATTATGATCTTCAAGAGGTTCTTATTAGTGGACTCAATAAGGCCATTTCATTGTGGATAGTAATTTGATAAAATGTTGAGAAAGACACTATGTTGAACTACCCACTAGCCAATTCTAGACCCCCAAAAGGCCATAACATTATTATAAATAATGTTTGAAGGGACTCCAAATATATTAATCAAACCTTCATCGTAATATATCACATTAGACTCATTTGATTCTTTTAATACCACTACTTCTATCTATCTAGTGAAGTAATCTATATCAACTAGTATACATTTATGTCCTGAGCTTGAAGGGGGTTAATGAGATCAATAAAGTCCAATCCCCATTGGATAAAGGGCTGATCTACTACAATTGGTTGGAGAGGTAAGGCTAAAAATTTACCTTTCTAATAAACATAACACTTTGTTTTCATTTTCTGACTCATGCATGACTATCACTAAATAGGCTAGGCCAATAATAGCCTGCTTTCATGATCTTGAGGGATATGGTTTTTAAAGAATAATTCCATCCACCATGTCCATCATGAAACTACTCAAGAAATATCTATTTTTGGCCTAGCTCTATACACCTTATAAATATTCCATTGATATCTTTATTAAACAAGGCACCATCAATAAGAAGAAAATAAATTAATACAATCTAAAATATCTTCTTTCTGAAGGGCTTAGATGAAAATGATAAATACCATCCTGTGTGAAGATCTTACCTAAAAAAATTAGCATATAATTAAAAATACATGAAATAAACTATAAAAATTAGTAACATATTGAATGAAATAAACATAACTAATTTACAATAGGAAAATTGTAGAATTACTGACCTCTTTGAGGGGGAAACCTCCTTTGAGCAAGATCAATTCAATACAATTCGTGGATGCCTTCATACTAGACTAAGCTCTTATTTAATGTAATATATCACTAAATAACTACTGCTCCTCACAAATGTGGGATTAATAACTACTATTATACTATTACATTCTACTATTATAATGAGCTTGAGAGATGACTTACAAAGCATATGCATCCATAGCCTTTTATTAAATAAACAATCTACAAAAATATGGCTAGGACAAAGGGTCCTAACATGCCCTCCCCCTTAAAATCTTTTCCCTCAAAGATTAAAGTGAGAGAACTATTGTTGAATGAAAAGAAGAGGTTCTCAAGTCACATCTTCTGGTTGCATCCCTTGCCATTGGATGAGAAATTCAATGATGACCTGATTTAAGAGGGAGAGAGAGTGCTTGCTAATGATATAATCAAGTTGTAAAATGAGAGAACCTTCTATATCAAGTTTGGGAAGCACTATCTAAGTGTGGACATTGCATTCAAGTACCTTCTTTAAGTAAGAGACATGAAAAATAGGGTGCACATGTGATGAAGGTGGTAGTTATAACTTATAGGTAATAGGTCCAATTGTTTGGAGAATTTTTAAGGCCCATAAAATTTTGGATCTAATTTTTGACAACCTTTGAGCGTAAAAGATGATTGCTTGTAAGGTTGTAGATAGAGAAAAACCATATCTCCGATTTGAAAGGATCACTTAGAGTAGTATTAGTCTATCTATTGCTTTATGCAATTTTGTGCCATGTGAAGATTATCCATGAGGAGGTAAATGATATTATAATTTTTATGGAGGTTAGAATAAACAATTTGGATGGTGGAGCTTCATGGTAAATATGAAATAAGATAAGGTAACTTTTGACCATAAATAACCTCATATAGGGTGAGTTTGGTAGCTGTGTGGTAGGAGGTGTTATACCACCATTCTGTAAGAGGTATCCATTTTATCCACTAATGTTTCTTCTCAATTATAAAATAAGAAAGATAGGTTTCAAAACACTTATTGACAAAATCTCAGTTTGGCCATCAATTTTCGGATGATATCCCAAGCTCATTTTCAATTTTATACCTAGACATTTGAAGAGTTCTTGCCAAAAATGGCTTGTGAAGGTAGGATCTTGATATGAGACAATAGAGGCAAGAACACCATGGAGTTTAAATATTTGATCAATAAATATCTAAGCAACATTGGAAGTAGTGTAGGGATGGGTCAGAGCATAAAAATGAGCATATTTGGAAAATTAGAACAAGAATCACAGATTTGCCTCCAAATTTTAGGAGACCATCAATAAAATATAAGGAAATGTCTATCCAAATATGTGATGGAATAGAAATTGGTTAGAGTAGACTAGGTGAAGTGACTATCTCACCTTTATTACATTGGCAAATATCACATTTTGTAGCAAATATTTTGATATCTTTCTTAGTTCTAGCCCAAAAGAAATTATGACAAAATCAATCATATGATTTTAGAAACCTTGAGTGTCTAGCTAAAGGATAAGCATGCATCTCTTATAAAATGTCATGTTTTAACTTGGATCTAGCTATCAACAAAAGGCAACCTTTATATCACAATGTTTGGCCATAACATGTATAGTGAGGTTTAGTAGATGAATCAGTAGATTGTTGAAGAATGAGCTGGTGGCTTGGGATGTCATTATGCCATTTTTTTTAATATCATGGAGCCATGTATAAATTGGAATAGAGATGGAATATAGGCACACTGGGTCTTCAAACTAGTGAGAGAGAGCATCAACCACCACATTTTCCCTACCTTTTTTATAACTAATCTCATAGTCATATACCATGAGTTTAGATACCCATTTTTGTTGATATAAGGAAGATACCCATTATTCTAAAAAGTATTTGAGACTCTAATGGTCTATTTTGATACAAAAATGTAGGCCAATCAATTATGGACACCATTTGTGAACTACATGGAGAATAGCCATCGTCTCCTTATCATATGTGAAATGTGCCAAATTATGCCCAGTGAGTGCCTTGCTAACGAAGGCAATGGGACAATCTTGATAGATGAGTACCACACCAATACTTGTGCCATATGAATCAAACTCAAGAATAAATGGCTATGATAAATTAGGCATAGCCAAGATAGGAGTGGTTCACATTACTTGTTTGAGGCTATTGAATGTTGTAGCAGATGTAGGTGACTATACAAAGGAGTCTTTCTTGAGCCTAGTAATTAGTGGGGCTGTAATTTTTCCATAATCCTTGAAAATTTTACTATTATACCCTCTGAGACCAAGAAAACCCCATAGAATTTTGATTGTGAAAGGTGTCAGCTAGGTTGCCATAGTTTCAATTTTGGTGGGGTCAACATCAACATCATCATAAGAAATAATAAGTCCCAAGTAATTAACTTATAATTTCCCAAAATACTATTTAGAATGTTTAACACATAAATGGTTCACACCTAGAATGGTTGAATTACTTGGTTCATTAAGATTTGGAATGTGGAGGGGCATTGGTAAGCCCAAATGGCATGACCAATAACTCATAATAACCATCATGTGTGCAAATTTTTTTTTGAGAATGTCTACATCATGAACATGAATTTGATGATAGCCAAAATGGAGGCCTAATTTAGAGTAAAATCATGCACCATGTAGTTTATCAAGAATCTCATTGATGATTGAAATGGGAAATTTGTATTTTATTTTTAGCTTGTTCAAGTCTTGATAGTTAATGCAAATTCACTAGAAACCATATTTATTATGAATGAGCAAGATTGGTGAAGAATAGGGACTAGTGCTAGGTTGAATGACACCTACTTGGAGAAGCTCATGAACAATCTTTTTAATCTCAACCTTGTGATGAAATGGGTAGAAATAGGGATGAATGTTGGGGGGTGTACTACTAGGGAGAAGCTAAATATGATGGTCTTTATGTTGGTGAGGTGGTAATCCTATTGGTTCGATAAAGATAGCTGCATGCTTGACAAAAATGTCTTACAAATATGAAGGTTGGATAGAATCTAATGAAGTAGTGTGAAAAGAGAAAAAGTGTGCAATGATGCCATGAGACCCACATTTAAGAAGTTTCCCCATGTGGTAAGAGCTGATAACACTAGTGGAGCTAGGAAGAAGGCCTTATAAAGTGTCTTGATGACCATTCTTAGTGAACTACATCCATAGTTTAAAAAAATCCCAAAGAATGGGATTGAGAGTATGTAACCATTAGGCACCCAATACAACATCACATCCACCTAAGGACAAAGAAAACATATCAACCCTAAGGTTATAATCACCCATAGAAATGTAAACATTATGGAATTTGCCTTTACAAAGTAAGGTTTCACCATTAGCAATCATTACTTTAAAGCTAGAACAAGGGTGGATAAAATAGTTTGCTTGTTTATCCAACTGAGGGTTAATGAAGTTGTGAGTGCTGCTAGAATCGATGAGAATGGTGAGTGGTTATTTCTTAAAAAACCCTTTGACATGAATTATTTAGGGAGTGGTGACTCCTACCAAAGCATGCATAAAGATCTCAAGGGTGAAATTTTAGTGCTTAGAATCATCAACTACTAGTGTGATCTCCTCTATGGCATCCTCATAATCTTCTATATCTACTGGAGAATCAACATCTAGTAGCTACAATTTTTGTTCTATGCATTTGTGCCCAAGAACCCATTTATCATCAAAATTATAACAAAGACATTTTTCATGATGTGCATGCATTTCAGCTCCTATGAGACATTTTATGAGGGTTGTCCTTAGGTTGGGTTGTTGGAAAGAGGTCTTGGAGGGTGCCCAATTACATGTGCAACACTGGGAGGTGATTTTTTATTTAGCGAGCTTGGCAAGACTCAAGGTTTCCATCATGGTCTAAGGTTAGAACATCTTGACCTTTGAGTAGATGGGCACTTTGAGCCCACTAATAAAACAACTCTTGAAGAATTCATTTGATAACCCTTCAGTGTGATTAGCTAGCTTCTAAAATTCAATTTGATAATCATGAATGGTGCATATCTGATGAATTTTGGTGAGGGATCTTATAAAATCCTCAAATGTTGAGGGACCAAACCTATCTAGAAGTAAGGATACAAAATTTTTCACATCATGTTCAATATTAGATTTGAGATACCAACAATACCATTTGAGTGCCTCTAGTTCCAAGTGGAAGGAAGTAATGGGGACTTTGTTGATGTGATAAGGATTATGAAGGTTGAAGTATTGATCAACATAATAAATCCAACCTATCAGGTCTATACCATTGAACTTGAGGAAGTCCAGTTTGGGCCCATTTGGTGGGTGGGTGGATGAAAAATTATTATTATAAGAAGACTCCTATAATTTGGTAAGCAAAAGGGCATGGGTGTCATTCACTCCAAGCACCATATTAGCTAAGTCAGTGACTCTAGTCATCAAAGCTATAATTTATTCCTCCATGATTTTTGTTCCTGCACATGTGACTACCATAGCCTATGATTTTTTTATAATGGGTGGGAAAATAAAATTTAAGACACATTTAGTAAGGGAATTTTGTTATTTAGATGAAATCAAGAGGGGTAAAGGTAATTTTACTATTTTTTTTACATAGGAGTATGATTAACAAAGATGAGGGTAATTTTGGAAGACAAAATGAAATAAACTAAAAAATTTAACAAAGAGGGATGAAGAAATAGAAAATGTAGATGAACATTGTGTAAAATTTTTTAGGCAAATGAACAAAAATTAAAAAAGTTATGATAAAATCCAAAAAAGGGGAAAATGAGATTTTCAAGAACTTGGGGTAGAATCGAGATATGGGACCTCATGGAAAAAATTGTGGAGAATTGAATTTTAGGTGTCTTGGTAAATTTTGAGAAGCCACAAAGCTATAAATGGGGGGATATTGCAAAAAAAAAAAATCCAAAACTTTTTTCTGGTTTCTAGTATTCTGTTACTCTGTTGAGGTTTCTAATTTATACTTTGTTGATAGTTTTCTGATTTCAAGGATGATATGTTGTAGAAATATGGGATAGATATGCTCATGTAGTTAAATGTGGGTGCTTGTGGGGGAATTTGTCTATATGTTCATCATATATAGTAAAGCCTTCCTTGAGATTTCTACAAATTTATTGTGCTTGGCACTTCACATCAAACATGAAATATTCAAGCAGGCCTTGGTGTACTAATTCATCCAATTAAAGATTCATTATGTTATAGAGCATAATAAAATCCTTTGAAATTAATCTAGTCAACTATTTTAGGTAGTGAAATTGGAATAATATTTGATCAATAACTTTTAACTATCTTGACCAGGCATTCTCTTGCCAAGATTCTACAACACACACTAGTTTTTTGCTCTATTTGGTAGAAATAGGCCACAAGTTTTAATGATTGCCTAAAAGTTTTTTTGAATTATCTCTAGTCACCAATGCTGTCTAAGTGATTAATTATCTTCAAAAAAAATTTATCCATGGATTTACCTCTTAATGACAACTCTTGATTTTCCTCACAGGTGAGAACTAGTAAATTGGGAAGGGGTCATTTCCCATTTCACTAGTAGGTCCTCTTAATGGGCCAGCTACTTTGGGGTTCCTATGGCACTCCTCACAATTATTTTTACTCCTCATAATTAGTTTTAGGTATTTCACCCAATTACTTCACATAATTATGTGGATAGGTTTTACTTAGATCTGAAATAGAAGATAAAATCTAGAGTAGAACATAATCATAATACAGTGAAGCAAAAAAATCATGATCTTTGATGATGATCTATTGCCAAAATGAAATTTTAGATCGAGAATATCACATATAAGGGTTGTGAATGGATCTTTTACCACTTTCTAATCATTAAGGTCCAATTATGGCAAGGTGAGAGCATATAGTGGGTAGTAAAAAAATCTCTCTAAAAAGCACTACGATACTAGATGTGAGGATCCTTCCTAAATAAATCAGCATATAATTTCAAATGCATGAAATAAAATATGAAAAATTAGAAATATATTCATTGAAACAAATATAACTAAATTACAATAGTAGAATTATAGAATTACTAGCCTCCTTTAGGGGATAACCTCCTTTGAGAAAGCTCAATTCAATATAATTCATGGATGCCTTCATACAAGAGTAAGCTTCTATTTAATATAATCTATCACTAAATAAATACTACTCCTCATGAATGTGGGATTAATAACTACTATTATAATATTACATTCCACTATTATAATGAGCTTGAGGGATGACTTACAAAGCATATGCATCCATAGCCTTTTATTAAATAAATAAACAATAAATAGATGGTTAGGATGAAGGGTCCTAAAATCTTAAAGGTATTTTACTATGTCTTGGAACTAATTAGAAAGTGAGGTGTGATCAATTTCAACTTCCTCATCATTTGACATCATAACCACCCCATTATCCTCTTGCTAGTCTTGGGCTAGCTGTTTACAAAGTCCCTTGCCTCTCACCAGCTTTGTGACCTTGATATCCACATCATACTCCATTACTTTGGTTATCCAACCAGCTCTTCTCTCATTTATATCCTTGTTCAAGAGAAATTATTTGATTCTTGGATGGGAAAGCATCATATGTATCCTGGTTTTAGACAACACGTATCTAAACTTCTTGAGATACCTTATCACTAAAATTACATGTTTTTAATAAAGGAGTACATTGTTTCATATTCTTCCAAGCCTTAACAGTAGAAGGCTATTGGATTCTCTAAAGCGTCTTGATTCTATTGTATGAGTATGCCTGAAATGGTGTCGATGGTAGCATAAGTGTACAATATAAAATCCTTTGTGAAATCTAGGTTCAGGAGTGTAGGAGCACTAGAAGCATTTATCAAATCTTGAGCTTCCTCAATGGCTCTTATTTTAGCTCTAGTCAAAGCTATAACTTGACCACTTATGTTTCCAATCTCAGCAATTTGATTTAATACAACATGATCATCCATTTTATAATTCACATTAATGGAATTAGGCTTCCATTGAACTTGTTGAGTCACTCCTTAGGGTACCAAATTTGTCTCTTGATACTGACCTCATTAAAGAGAAAAATATTCTTGTGTCATTTGTGACATAGTAATGTCCTATGATACCAAGTCTTGGTTTTGAGTATCATTAGGATTAAATAGATTCCAACTTAAATATTGCATCAAGTTATTTTGAGGAGGTGTGGGAATAATAGCTCTAGAACTTTTTGGTAGATTAGGGTCAAAAGTTGCATATGGTTTAGATTGGGTTATGGCTACTTATGATTGGTAAAGTGGTTTATTTTCTCTAAATCCTTGATAAGGAGGCATTTGATCTATGAAAGGCTGATAAGAGGTCTAATTATGTTGTTGATAAGTCCTACCCTAGTATTGTTATCTTTTGAGTTAAACTAATTCATTCCCAAAAGATTATAATAGACTTTTCCAATCTTGAATCTTGTGAACTAGATTAGAATGGGCTAAAACTTGGGATTTAAGAGATGGGATAGGAGCTAAATATGGGATTTGAAGAACTCAGGGGGTGGGATAGATTAAAACTTTGGGAATATAGGAATTAAAGGCCTTGGATAAAGCTTAACAATTTGTAACTATCTATTCTCTACTCTTATTACAACCTCATAGGCATTTGGCAAGTATTACCACCCATGGACTATATCATCACACTAATATTAGAATTAAGGGATTTCAGATAGTATAAGAAGGCATATTTTGGGGATGGTCTAATCAACTTAGGTATCTTAGTCTATGTCTTTTAAATTTTGAGGTTAAAATCAGACATAAACTCATTAGGATATCTTTGATTGGTATTCAGCTATTCAACTAAGGATAGGTGATAAAATTTATCTTTAATTTTTTTACTAAGGCTAAACCTACCTCATCTTATGTAGCAATGGAGTGCAAAGGAAGATTTATATACCACTACAATGCCCTTCCTTTGAAGGAAGTAGCAAGCAATCTAATATCTAAATTATCTTGAATAAAATTATGAAGCTCCAATTGAATTATAGCTTAATGAGAACAAATATTTATATTTTTTCGATGTCTTTAATTCAAGTTATTCTTTACTTGAATGTATTCCATTATAGGTTAAATAAAGTACTTCCATTAAGAAATAAATCACTTCCCTAAAATTTCATGCACAAATGAGGAAATCAAGTTGGTTGTGCATTTAATGCATTCAATCAGAAAGCCTCTCAGGCTAAAATATTTCATGGACATGATGTATTTCATGCCTAGATCATACTATTTAAATTTCATGTCTTGATGTATTTTTTTATCTCGAGATATAAAGTTTCAAAGTTAAACTAGTAGTCTAGGATGTGTATAGAGACATCAAGATAAAGCTATAGAAAGTAACCATTTGGGTTTAAATGATCATAAGGTTGAATGTAAATACAATAAGTGTAAATATCTCAAGAGATTGGGTAGAAGATATATGACATGTGTAATGTCAAAGAGTCAAAAAGTGCCTAGAACAAGATCAATGATTGGTGTTTGATCACATCAAAGATCCAATGGTGAGAGGTAAACTGATGACATTACTGGGTCCTAAAGATATAACGAAGTACATTCAATCATGCATTCAAATATCAATGGAATTAATAAAGTCAAAAATTTAGAGGATCCAAATATTGAACACATAAATGATAAGTGTCATGATTATAGTGACTTACTAAATCAATAGTGCATATTTGATTTAGCAAAACAAATATCAATGACACATGTTCACTGAATAGATGAGATCAATGGTGTGAGCAAGGTTAAAAAGACAAAGGATCTCAAATTAAATGTGAGGCTACCATGTGGAGAAAGTATAAAAGTAGATAGACTAACAATAATATCATAATAAGGGATGCATCATTGACAAATGGCATGATCGAGGAGCCTAGATCAAGATCAGTGGTTGATATTAAAGTTGAAGACATGAGACTTTGAGTAGAGGTTGAAAATGGTTAAGGTCAAACCAAGAACAAATTTTTTTAAGGGATACATTGCCATTAAAGTTTAGAGGTAGAATAGGTACTTACAGTTATCTAAGGTAGACCAAGCATGGCTCTGTGAGTTCCAAGATATGATAATTTTATCCTCATGAGCAGATAAAGTAGAAAGTAGAGTAGAGTCCCAAGAAGGAGACCTAGTGATTGGATAAAGATAGTAGAGAATTCAATTATTTTAAAGAGCCTTTAAAGTTTTTTTCTTCTTGATAATATCATGACTTAGCATCCTCAGATTAATGCTAATCCATCAAGAGTAATTGGACCTCATTCATTATTTTCTACTTGCACATCTCCCTCCCTCTCCTCCCTTTTTTATATATATGTCCCACCTTCTTCCACATTATATCTCTCTAAAAAAAAGTTTTAAGAAATAAATCTCTGATATTTTTTAGCTAAAAATACTCTTATGCCTTTGGTTTGCCCATGCTATGCCTAATTTTTTACTGTAACACCTAAATGATGTAATAAAACATTGAATTCCTCCATTTTGTGGTTGAATTAAATTATGTCTTATGAATTAATTTTATGTGGTTAAGTGAATGTATGATTTCCTTACCTATGTATAAATTTTATCACATTTTTGAAGTGTTTTGGTAGTTCTCATAGGTCATTATAAGTGCAATATATAGTTTTTTGATTAGTTTGGAAGTAGACAACTACCCCCCCATGCTAAGTTGATAACTAGTCAATGCCTTTATGTGAAATATTTATGTGAGGGTTGATAAAAATGAGTGAAGTGATCTTATTTAGTCTTGAATGTGTCTTATAGTGTGTCTTATGCAAGTATAAAGACATAAATCAATCCATCTCAAGATTCAAAAAAACTCTGTTTGACTATGAGAAACATATGATAAGCCTAGACACTCAAAAGAGATATGGATAGGAGATTTCCAATCATAAAATTCAGAACATGAGAGCTAATTTTTAGTAGGATAAAGAGGTAGATTCATCCTTCATAAGTTAAGGCCATTTAAATTTTAGTGATGATATTCTAGACATAAGTGGTCTAATAGTAAGCATTGAAGAGAGGCTAGTAGTTTATGAGGAACCCAGAGGTCATCATAATAATAATCATCTTTCCATAGAGATTCCATTTTATGTTCATGAATTCCAAACCAATGTTTATCATATCCCTCAAAATTCCATTCAAACCTTTCGTAATTTTCCTACATGTAAGTCTATCCAAGAGAGGCCTCAGAAGGTTGAACAAGCATGCTTTTAGGAGACTACTCTCCATGTTTCTCAGTAGATCATGTAGGAGACTTCATCTTTCATTTTATAGGGAGACATTTATAACCAATTGGTTCATGATTTTGAGGTTAATTTAGCCAAGAAAATTGAGTTTACAAATTATCATCTCCAACATTGAATAACATCTACAAAGCCAACACATAAACAAATTTATTCTTTCACACCCATAATAAGAACAAGTACAGAAGCAAAGGATTATAAACCTTAGTTTATGACCTAGACTAAAATTTAATGATCAAGAGATAAAGAAAAAAATTCAAGCATAAGCTAAGATGTTAAAGTCAAGAGAAGGCAATGATCATTCAACTTCCACTCCTTTCCCCTCAAAATCCTAGATCCTTTCCTTCATGGAAAGCAATTCAAAAAACAATGCATCTGAGAGAGGAGGTGAAGGTGATCCAAGAAGAACAACTCCATGAGCAAAATCAGATATCTATGGTAACTTATTTGGAAATTTCTCATCTTACTAAAAATTTTCAAGGGTATGTTATACCACTCTTTGAGAAAGATCCTCTACTTTGTGAGGAAAATCAAGAAGATACAGCTAAGGAAATAAAAAATAAAAGTGACTTGAGTGACCAATAAGAAGAAATCATGATTGGGATACCTCTTGGCAAAGACAAACATGTTTCAATATTCCATAATAATTCAAAGATGGAACAAGTGTAAGAGAAAAATAAGTTAGAGGCTGAGATACAAGTACAAAAACAAGTACATGAAGAAGAGGTTGCTGATGTACAACATAAAGATGCCCCAATTGGATAAGTTAATGATGTTTTCCATTATTTTTTTGATAATACATAAGCTACCATTCATCATGAAGGACAAGAGATTTCAGAAGTAGTGGAAGACAAGTACCAATCAACTAATGAAGATGAAGAACAAGTTAAAATTAATAGCATGCTCAGTCATCAACTTGATGTTGAAGATGAAGCAATTTTCATTATCCAATCTAAGATATCAAAATAAGACTTATAGCCTCATAAATGTGTTTAACAAATTGATATTCTTGATTTTGACATTCAATTTGAAGAAGATCCAATTAAATTTTAGATTCATGAGAGTAAATGTTTAGATTTGTTTGATGTATTTCATTCATGTTATTATGTACTTTAATATGGTCCATTGCAAGCTAAGGAAACTACTTTCATCAAGTAAGAAGTAGTTGTTCTCTCAGAAGATGACATGTTTGAATCTTTCAAACATGGTTATCAGATTTTCTCTTCAAATTTTGACATATCTCTACTTTTGGAAGCTGAGAATGAGCTCAAGTGGCCTCAAGAAGTCCCAATATTAGATCCATCTCCCTTAGAGGTTAGCCTTGTAGATATGTCAAAGGAGACACACCAAGATGCCTAACATGATCATAGTTAGTAGCTCATAAATGAAGAAGAATTAAATATGTTCTTAAAAATTCCACAAATTTAGGAGGATTATGATTGGGTCTTGGATTCATGTATACAATTCATTCACCTGAAATTGGTATTGGAGGAACTAGTTGCTTCCCTAAGAAGACATGAGCATTCAATTGCTCTTAGCTGCAGAAGAAATCTATCAACAAAAGGCAAACATGCTTCAAAGTTATAAGGTACACTAAATATCTTTCCATTTTACCCTAGAGGGAATCTTATGATGAAAATTTAGTTGTTTTAGTTTTTATTTGTTTTAATAAGTGATTAGCACAAGTAAGAGTCTACTTCCCTTTTGTCTTATTTTTCTTTTTTCCTTAGGTTAGTGGTCCTTTCTTTATTTAGGTTAGTTTCCTTTATGTTATGTGTTTCCATTCAATAATTGCCTTGGTCAATTTGTTTTTTTTGTTATTTTTAGTCGTTTTTCATTTCAAGAGGAGTTATCCAAGGCTTGGTAACCTGTTTTAGATTAAGATCAACATGTTGAACCAGAGCAGAGACTCCATGCCTAATGGACTAGACAAGGTGACTAGTCTATGTTCTTAATGGAAAAATTAAAAAAATTATCAAAGAGGGATGAATAAATAGAAAAAGGAGATGAACATTGTGTAAAATTTTTGAGGCAAATGGACAAAAACTAAAAAAGTTACGATAAAACTTGAAAAAAGTGAAAAATGAGATTTAAGGGAATTTGGGATAGAATTGGGATATGGGACCTCAAGGAAAAAAATGTGGATAATTGAATTTCAGGTGTTTTGGTAAATTTTGAGAAGCCATGGGGATACATACAGGGAGATATTAAAAAAATTGAAATTTTCCATCACTTTTTTTGGTTTTTGGTCTTCTACTGCTCTACTGAGGTTTTTGATTTTTACCTTATTGATACTTTTCTGATTTCAAGGATGATATGTTATAGAAATATGGGGTAAGTATACTCATGTAGTTAAATTTAGGTGATTATTGGATCATTTCCCTATTTTTCATCATCTATAGTGTAGCCTTCATCGAGCTTTTTACAAATGTGTTGTGCTTGGCACTTCACATCAAACAAGAAATATTCAAGACCTTGGCATACTAGTTAATCCAATTAAATATTCCCAAAGTTCTAAAGGGTAGATTATAGAGAATAATAAAATACTATGTAATTCATCCAGTTGATTGCTTTAGGTAATGAAAGTAGAATAAGCTTAGATTAACAACTTTTGACTATCTCGACCAGGCATTCTCTTGCCAAGATTCTATAACATATGTTGATTTTATACTCTCTCTAGTAGAAATGGACCCCAAGTTTTAATGGTTTCCTAAAACATTTTTTGAAATATCTCTAGCCACCAATGTCATCTAAGCGAGTACCGCTATCCAAAAAAGATTTGGCAACGGATTTATCTATTAATGATAGCTCTTGGTTTTCCTCACGGGTGGGAACTAGTCAATAAGGAAGGGGTCATTTTCCATTTCACTAGTAGGTCCTCTCAATGGGCCAACTACTTTGGGGTTCCTATGGTACTCCTCACAATTAGTTTTAGCACTTTCACCCAAGTGCTTCCCATAATTATGTGGATATGTTTTACCTAGATCCAAAATAGAAGATAAAATCTAGAGCATAACACATCATAATACAATAAAGGAAAAAATCATGATCTTTGATGATGACCTATTGCCAAAATGAAACTAAAGATTTAGACTGCCACACAAAAGGGTTGGGAATGGATCTATTACCACTTTTTTATCACCAAGGTCAAATTATGACAAGGTGAGAGCATACGATGGGTATCAAAAAAATATCTCCCTAGAAAGCACTTCGATACTAGATGTGAGGATCCTTCCTAAAAAAATTAGCATATAATTGAAAATACATGAAATAAACTATGAAAAATTATTAATATATTGAATGAAACAAACATAACTAATTTACAATAGTAGAATTACAGAATTGATGGCCTCTTTGAGGGGGAAACATCCTTTGAGCAAGCTCAATTTAATACAATTTGTGGATGCCTTCATACTAGACTAAGATCCTATTTAATGTAATCTATCACTAAATAATTACTAATCCTCAGGAATGTGGGATTAATAACTACTATTATAATATTACATTCTAGAAATAGATGATTAGGATGAAGGGTCCTAACATCCTAGAGGTATTTTACTATGTCTTGAACCAGATGGAAGGTGAGGTTTGATTAGTTGTAACTTCCTCATCATTTGACATCATAACCACCCCATTATCCTCTTGCTAGTATTGGGTAGATGTTCACAAAGTCCCTTGCCCCTCACTAGCTTTGTGACCTTGATATCTACATCATACTCCATTACTTTGGTTATCCAACTAGATCTTCTCTCATTTATATCCTTGTTTAAGAGAAATTATTTGATGCTTGGATGGGAAACCATTAGATGTATCTTATTCTTAGATAACATGTATCTAAACTTCTTGAGAGACCTTATAATTGAAATTATAAGATTTTTAACAAAGGAGTACCTTGTTTCATATTCTTCCAAGCCTTAATTGAAGAAGGCTATTAGATGTTATAAATCCTCTTGATTCTATTACATGAGGATGCTTTAAATGGCATCGATGCTATCATAAGTTTACATGATCAAATCCTTTGTGAAATCTAGGATTGGGAGTGTAGGATCACTAGAAGCATTGTTCACATCTTGAGCTTCCTCAATGGATCTTCTTTTAGCTTTAGTCAAAGCTAAAACTTGACCACTTATGTTGCTAGTCTCACCAATTTGATTTAATAAAACATGATCATCCATTTGCCAATTCACATTAATGGCATCAGGCTTCCCTTGAACTTGTTGAGCCTCTCCTTGGGGTACCAAATTTGTCTCTTGATATTGACCTCAATGAAGAGAAAAATATTCTTGTGTCATTTGTGACATAGTAATATCCTATGATATGAAGTCTTAGTTTTGAGTATCATTGGGATTAAATGGCTGCCAACTTGAATGTTGCATCAAGTTATTTTAAGGAGGTGTGGGAATAATGGATCTTGAACTTGGTTGTACATTAGGGTTAAGATTTGCATATGGTTTAGATTGGGTTATGGCTAATTATGATTATAAATGTGGTCTATTTTCTATAAAACCTTGATAAGGAGGCATTTGATCTCTAAAATGTTGATAGGAGATCTAATTATGTTATTGATAAGGCCTACCTTGGTATTGTTATCTTTTAAGTTAAACTACTTCATTCCCAAAAGATTGATATAGACTTTTCAAATCTCCAATATCACTACCTTGATTAGAATGGGATACAACTTAGGCTTTAGGAGATGGGAAGGGAGATAAATATGGGATTTGAGGAACTCATGTGTGGGATAGATTACAAATCTAGGAATATAGGCATTAAAGGCCTTGAAGAAAGCTTACCAACTTGTAACAATCTATTCTCTTCTCTTATTACATCCTCATAGGAGTTTGGCAAGGTATTAACACTCATAAACTATATCATCACACTAATATTATAATTAAGGGCTTTTAAATAGTAAAAAAATCATATTCTAGGGATAGTATAATCAATGTAGGTATCCTAGTCCATGTCTTTTAGAATCTAAGGTTAAAATCAGACATGAACTCATTAGGGTATCTCTAAATACAATTTTTAAACTAAGGATATGTGAACAAATTTGCCTTTAAATTATCTGACTAAGGTTTTACCTAATTCATCCCAAGTAGCAATGGAGTGCAAAGGAATATTTCTATACCACTACAATAATTCTCCTTTGAAAGAAGTAGCAAGTAGTCTGATAGCTACATTATCCTGAATAAAATTGGGAAGCTCTAATTGAATTGTAGCTTCATGAGAAAAAATCTTTAGATTTGTTTTGTTTCTTTAATTTAGTTTATTCTTTACTTGAATGTAGTCCATTGTAGGTTCAATAAAGTACTTTCATTAAGAAATAAACCACTTTCCTCAAATGTCATGCATAATTGAACAAAACAATTTTGTTGTGCATTTAATAGATTCAATTGAAAAGCCTCTCTGGATAAAATATTTCATGGACATGATGTATTTCATGCCTAGATTATCCTCTATAAATTTCATATCTTGATGTATTTTTTATCTCAAGATATAAAGCTTCAAAGTTAAACCAGTAGTCTAGGATGTATGCGGAGACATCAAGATAAAAATATGACCAGTAACCATTTTGGTTTAAATGATCTAAAGGTTTAATGCAGATCTAATAGATGTAAAGATATCAAGAGCTTGGGTATAATATATATGACATGTGTAAGGTCTAAGAGTCAAAAAGTGCATGAAACAAGATCAACGGTCAATGTTCGATCACATCAAAGATCCAATGGTAAGAGGTAAACTAACAACATTAGTGGGTCCTAATGATCTAATGGAGTGTGTTCAATCATGCATTCAAATATTAATGGAGAGAATCAAGTCAAAAAGTTAGAGGATCCTAAGATTGAATATGTCAATGATAAGTGTCATGATCATAAAGACTTATCAGATCAATGGTGCACATTTGATTAAGTAAAACAAATATCAATGACACATGTTCATTGAGTAGATGAGATCAATGGTGCTAGTGAGGTTAAAAATTCAAAAGATCTCAAATTAAATGTGAGGCCACCATGTGTAATAAGTATAAAAGTATATAGACTAACAATAATATCCTGAGAAGGGATGCATCATTGATAAATGGCATGATCAAGGAGCCTGGATCAAGATTAGTGGTTGATATTAAATTTGAAGACACGAGACTTTGAGTATAGGTTGAACATGTGTAAGGTCAAACCAAGAAAAAATGTTTTTAAGGGATACATTGCCATTAAATTCTAGATGTAGAAGAGATTTTTATAGCTCCCTAATGTAGACCAAACATGGCTCTATCAGTTCCAAGATATGAGGATTTTATCCTCATAAGTAGATCAAGTAGAAAGTGGAGTAGAGTCTCAAAAAGGAGCCCTATTGGTTGGATAAAGAAAGTGGAGAATTAAATTATTTTTAATATCCTTTAAAGTTTTTTTCTTCTTGATAATATCATGACTCAACATCCTCAGATCAATGCTAATCCATCGAGAGTAATTAGACTTCATTCAATGTTTTCTACTTGCACAACTCCCTCTCTCCTCCCTTTTTCTATATATGTCCCATATTATTCCACATTGTATCTCTCTCTAAAAAAATATTTAAGAAATAAATGTCTAATATTTTTTAGATAAAAAGACTCTTATGCCTTTGGTTTGCCCAGGCTATCCCAAAATTTGTACTGTAACACCTATTTGATGTAATAAAAGATTGAATTCCTCTATTTTGTTGTTGAATTAAAGTGTATCTTATGAATTCATTTAATGTAGTTAAGTGAATGTATTATTTCCTTGCCTCTATCTAAATTTTATTACATTTATGAAGTGTTTTTTATTTCTCACAAGTCATTATAAGTGCAATATATCATTTGTTGATTAGTTTGGAAGTGGACAACTACTCTCTTATGCTATGTTGATAACTAGTCAATGATTTTTTGTGAAATACTTATGTGAGGGATGATAAAAAAATGAGTGAAGTGATCTTATTTAGTCTATAATGTGTCTTATAGTGTGTCTTATTCAAGTATAATTGTTCAAATTAATAGTGCATCACCTCATTTAACATTCTTTCATATATTATTATTAATCTCTATCCCTTTTCAAAGAAAGAGTTAATTTAGGTTTAGTCTAGGTGATAGATCCTAAAGGAATCCAAACTTCTCCATAGGTTTGAACTAATATTAAGTGACCCACAACATAGGGTCATTCCCATGTCAGACTAGGTTTGAGTAAGAGGACCTAAACAATCCCCTTCTCAACTAAGTGTGCAATCTAGGACACCAATAGTTCTAGCACACCCAATGGGATCAAGATCCAAGAGAGTGGAAAGATTTTTGATGTGTCTTTTCTCTAATAAGAATTTGGAAGAAAGCAAGTTAGCACCAATGGTGATTCTGAATCAAAGCTTCTAGTTGTAAGTAGCCTAGGTATGTCTCATTGAAGATTTTAATCAGGTTTTATATTTAAGGTTGATATGAGCAACTATGGTGGATACCCCTATCATTCACCTCCTTATCAAAAGCTCCAACATGATCCTAATGATCCATATGAGCCTAATCAACCTTAACATGAGTTTTATCAAAGCTATGATGAGCCTTATAAAGTTTCTCATGATCTTTATTATCAAGGGAATGGTTCTTACCTTCTTCATGACCCATATCAGCCCTACCATGATCTCTATCAGCTTTATGGTGAGCATCACCAATCATGTATAGAGCCTTACCAATAATATGGTAACCCATACAAATCCTATGATAACCCTCATTAATCCTATTGTCTTCTTGATAAGACCTATAAAGACCCAAATCAATCCATCTCAAGATTCAAACAAACTCTATTTGACTATTAGAAACATATGATAAGCATAAACACTCAAAAGAGATATGGATAGGAGATTTGTAATCATAAAATTCAAAACATGAGAGCTAATTTATAGAAGGATAAATAGGTAGGTGAATCCTATAGAATGTAAGGCATTCAAATTTTAGTGATGATATTCTATACATAAGTGGTCTAATAGTAAGCATTAAAGAGAGGCTAGTAGTTTATGAGGAACCCAAGGGTCATCATAATAATCATCATGTTCCAATAGAGATTCCCTTTTCCCTTCATGAATTCCAAACTAATATTTATCATATCCCTCAAAAGTCCATTCAGACCTTGCCTAACTTTCTTACTTGTAAGTGTATCTAACAAAAGCCTCAGAAGGCTGAACAAACACATTTTTAGGAGATTAATCTCCATATTTCTCAGTAAATCATATAGGAGACTTCATCTTCAATTTTATAGGGAGACATCTCTAACTAATTGGTCCATGATTTTGAGGGTAATTAAGTAGAGAAAATTGGGTTTGTAAATTAGCATCTCTATCATTAAATAGTAGATACAAAGGTAACACATCAACAAATTTCTTCTTTACCACCCATAAAAATAACAAGTACAGAAGCAAAGGTTTTTAAGCCTAAGTTTATGACTTGGGATCAGATTCAATGGTCAAGAGATAAAGAAGAAAATTTAAGCATAAGCCAAGATGTTGAAGTTAAGAGAAATCCAATTATCATTCAACCTCCACTCCTTTCCACTCAAAATCCTAGAGACTTTCCTTCATGGAAAGCCATTTAAGAAACAATGCAACTGAGAGAGGAGGTGAAGGTGATCCAAGAAGAACAATTCCATTAGCAAAATCAAGTATCTACAATAACTTATTTAGAACTTTCTCATCTTAATGAATATTTTCAAGGGTCTACTATATCACTCTTTGAGAAAGAGCCTCTACTTTGTGAGGAAAATCAAGAAGATGCGGATAAAGAAATTAAAAATAAAGGGTACTTGAGTGACCAAGAAGAATAAATCATGATTGGGATACCTCTTAACAAGGACAAACATGTTTCAATCTTTCATAATGATGCACATATGGAACAAGTGTAAGATAAATCTAAGGTAGAGGTTAAGATACAAGTACAAGAATAAGTACATGAAGAAGAGGTTGTTGATGTGCAAGAGAAAGATGTCCTAGTTGGACAACTTGATGATGTTTTCCATGAGTTCTTTGATAATATAGAATCTACCATTCATCATGAGGGACAAGAGCTTGAAAAAGTAGTGGAAGACAAGTACGAATCAACTAATGAAAATGAAGAACAAGTTAAAATTAATATCATGCTCAAAAATTGGCTTGATGTTGAAGATGAAGCAATTTTTATTATCCAATCTGAGATATCAAAAGAAGACTTATACCCTCATAAATGTGTTGAACAAATTGATATGATTACTTTTGACATTCATACTGAAGAAGCTGCAATTAAATTTCAGCTTCATGAGAATAAATCTTTAGATTTATTTGATGTCTTTTATTCATGTTATTATTTACTTGAATGTGGTCCATTACAAGATAAGGAAACTACTTTCATCAAGTAAGAAGTAGTTTTTCTCTCAAGAGATGACATGTTTGAATCTTTCAAACATGGTTATCAGCTTTTATCTTCAACTTATGATATCTCTCTACTTTTGGAAGCTGAGAATGAGCTCAAGTGGCCTTAAGAAGTCCTAATATTGGATCCATCTCCCCTAGAGGTTAGAATTGTAGATATGTCAAAGGAAACATACCAAGCTTCCCAACATGATCATAGTTAGCAACTCATAAATGAAGAAGAATTAAATATGTTCTTAAAAATTCCAAAAATTTGGGAGTATGATTGGGTCTTTGACTCATGTCTACAATTCATTCACCTAAAATTGGTAGTAGAGGAACTAGTTGCTTCCCCAAGAAGACATGAGCATTCAATTGGTCTTAGCTATAGAAGAAATCTATCAATAAAAGGCAAGCATGATTCAAAGTTCTTAGGTTCACCAAATACATTTCCATTTGACCCTGAAGGGAAGCTTATCACTACAAGTTAGTTGTTCTAGGTTTGGTTTGTTTTAATAAGTGATTAGAAGAAGCAATAGTCTACTTCCCTTTTGTCTTATTTTTATTTTTTCCTTAGGTTAGTGGTGCTTGCTTTATTTAGGTTAGTTTCCCTTTTATTTTGTGTTTCCATTCAATAAGTGACTTGGGCACTTTGTTTTATTTTGTTCTTTTTGGTCATTGTTTATTTCAAGAGGAGTTATCCAAGGGTTGGTAGCTAGTTTTAGCTTCAGATCAATATGTTAAACTAGAGCACAAACTCCATTCCCAATGGACTACACAAGGCAACTAGTCTGGGTTCATAATAGAGAAAAATAAAAATTTAGCAAAGAGGGGTGAAGAAACAAAAAGGGAGATGAACATTGTGTAAAAATTTTGAGGCAAATGGACAAAAACTAAAAATTTATGATAAAATTGAAAAAAGGAAAAAATGAGATTTATGATAATTTGAAGTAGAATCAGGATATGGAATCTCAAGGAAGAAAATGTGGAGAATTGAATTTTAGGTGTCCTTGTAAATTTTGAGAAGCCACAAGGCTACAAATAGGGAGATATTGCAAAAAAATTAAAATTTCCAACACTTATAGTTTTTGGTCTTTTGTTGCTCTACTAAGGTTTTTGATTTATGCTCTCATGATAGTTTTTGATTTCAAGGATGATATGTTGTAAAAAGATGGGATCAGTTGTTGGAAATATTGTCATTGATGTCAAAGGTCTAGCATTATTGGTGATAAAGGCCCCATTGCATTTAATGTTGTTTTTAATAGATATATCTTGGCTAATGTGAGTTAATATTTATTTAATATTAACAAATATCTTTTTGGTTGCATATGAGACAAAAGAAGGGCCCATGGAGAAGTCAAAGAGCCATGGGGTAAAGAAAAAAGAAGGATGGGATGCATTTTCCCATAAAGAGTCATCTTGGGGAATTCCAAGGGTCACCAAGTGAAGACAAAAGAGGAAGGGCACAATTTCTCATGAAGAGACACTTTAAGGAATATGAAAAGTCACCAAGATAAGGACAAAAGTGGGAAGGACGTTTTTGGTCATGAAGGGTCACCACATGACTTTTCAAAGGCAAGAATATGAAGGGTCATATAAGTTTGGCACCAATGAGGATTGAAGGGTCACAAAGGGGGAAGGCCAAAGGTCATTTGGAAATCTATAAATAAAGGCTTGAGAAGCCATTTGTAAATATGAGAGAAAGAGGTTGATTTGATATTGTAATATATAGCTTAGAAGAGTAATTATGAGAGATGAGTATGATATGTATTTGTTATATCTAGCTTAGAAGAGCAAAGATGAGAGAGAGGAAAGATATGTTGTATTGATATCAGAGCAGGTTTCTTTTTGAAAAGTTTTACAGCTTGAAGGTAGATCAGGAAAGCATGATGGTTGGGTCATAGGAAGGATTTTCTACAAATAAGGCACCTTTGCTTGATGGGATGAATTATGCTTTTTGGAGCATGAGAATGAAGGTTTATTTGATGGCCCTTGGATTTGACATATGGAAAGTAGTGGTGGAGGAATATGAAGAGCCACAAACATTTGCAATTACTCCAATAGAAAAAAAGGAAAGTGAATGTAATGTTAAAGCTTTAAATGCTATTTTATGTGGTTTATGTGAATCTGAATTTGTTAAAGTTATGCAATGTAAATCTGCTCATAAAACTTGGGTAAAACTTTAGAATATTTACAAAGGTGATGGAAAGGTTCAACAAGCTAAGCTATAGACTTTTAGAATGCAGTTCAAAATTTTGAAGATGGAAGAAGAAGAAGATATAGCAAATTATCTTTTGCAAGTTGATCAAATCGTAAATCAGATTAAAGGTCTTGGAGAAACATTGATGAGTCAACAATGGTGCAAAAGGTTTTGAGATCTCTACCAATGAGATATGATGCAAAGGTTTTGGCAATTGAGGAGATGAAGAATTTAGCCAAGCTAAAGATGGATGAGCTTCATGGTATTCTCACAGCATATGAGATGTGGACATAACAAGATAAACCCTTAAAGAGAGAAGCAGCTTTCAAGACATCAAAGAAGGAGAAATCTAAGATTAAAGAATCAAGTGATAGTTCCAATGATGATGAAGATGACAATGGAGCACTTTTCATTCGCAAGCAGAAAAGAGGAATAGGTAAATATTAAGAAAAATTACCTTTTAAATGTTTTAATTGTGGAAAGATTGGAGATTTTTTAGCTAGATGCCCAGATAAGGTTAATGATGATGAAGAATAAAAGCCTACATAAAAGAAGAATTTAAAAGGCAAATCTAAAAATGGATTCGAGAAGAAGAGCCTGTATTCTAAGGATCCTAGCTCAGGCAAAGATAGTGGAGTCAACAATTCAGAAGAAGAAGAGATTCTATTCATGGCCATATATGAAGATGATCAAGAAGAAGAGGAGAAGGAAGCTGAAGTGAATATGGAAGGAGAGCTCATTTGTGCCTTAGAAGAGTTAGAAGTTGTTTATAAGAAGAATCAAAGATTAAAGCACCAGATCAAGAAAAATGAACAAGAGTCAAAGGAAATGATTGAAAATATACAAGCACACTTTGAAGAAGCCAAGAAAAATGAAGAAGACCTCACAACATAGTTGGAAATAGCAAGAAAATAATGTCAAAGGTATGTTATTGAAATTGCCTCTTTAAAAGAAGATATTAAGAAGGCAATCAGTGATAAAGTAGTCAGTGATTCAAAATTTGAAGATAGCACTAACATGTTGAATAAGATATTGGAAAGTCAAAAAGCAAATTTAGATAAGACAGGGATCATATTTGAAAAGAAAAAGAGCTATGTTGAAGATCTTACAAAAGAGGAAACAAAAAGGGGAGAAGTGAAAAATATAGAGGACATTTCAAACAGAGAAGGCTAGAGAGAACAAAGCTATAAAAGACAATCAGGTCAAAGATATACAGATAGGTCTTATTTTTATGGCTATTGTTTTTATTGTAATGGATATGGTCACAAGAAATTAGAATGTAGAAAAAAAGCTAACTATTTCAGAAATAAGGAGAAGGAAAGTCAAGGAGAGTCAAGCAGAAGCCACAACTCTGTTGCTCCTCTATCAAGCTTTGATGAAGAGACCATAGTATGCTACAAGTACAACAACTTTAGACACATAGATTGGTATTTTAGAAGAGTTTTTGAGTCAGTCAAGAAGGATCAGAGTTTCAAAGCTCCATTCATCAAGAAGAAGGCTCAGACATGTTCATGGCAGAAGAAACAACTTGAAGATTCTATGATGGTTCAGACAACTCTACATGTAAGAGGTAAAGATCAGCCACGGTTAATTGATAGTGGATGTTTGAGGCATATGATAGGTGATAAAAGTAAGTTCAAAACTCTAAAGAAGATTAATGGTGGTACAGTGAGATTCGGAGATAAAACCACTACCAGGATAGCCAGAAAAGGTACTTTAAGTTTGGATTATGGTAGAACTAAGACTAAGAATGTTTTATATGTAAAAGGTCTTAAGTATAATCTGTTGAGTGTTAGTCAAATATGTGATCAAGGATACACATTAAAGTTTCATAAAGAAGGTTGTGAGATTAGAAGAAAATATTTAAATGAGTTGATTGCAAATGCTCAAAGGATAGGGAACAATGTATATGTTTTTTTAGATATCTTCTCAAAGGCACGATCAAAGGATACATTCAAAGATCGGTGAGAGGAGTTAGGAGTAATTTTTATTACTTCTTGCCATTGATGTTCAGCATTAGTTGAGGGGGAGCTCATTGTTAGCTCCAAGTGGGCCCTTTGCCATTGATGTCAAAGGGGGAAAATAATAGGTACATATACAGGTGTAGAAAATAGGTACAGGGAATAGGTACAAGTTACTATAGTAAGGGAGAGTTACTGTATGTTTTCAGATGGTAGTATGTGTAGGTGATAGGATGTGATAGTTTCAAGATTGAGGTTTCCATCAATGACAAAGGGGGAGATTATTGGAAATATTGTCATTGATGTCAAAGGTCTAGTATTATTGGTGATAAAGGCCCCATTGCATTTAATATTTTTTATAATAGATATATCTTGGCTAATGTGAGTTAATATTTATTTAATATTAATGAATATATTTTTGGTTGCATATGAGACAAAAGAAGGGCCCATGGATAAGTCAAAGAGCCATGGGGTAAATACAAAAGAAGGATGGGACACATTTTCCCATGAAGAGTCATCTTGGGGAATTCCAAGAGTCATCAAGTGAAGACAAAAGAGGAAGGGTGCAATTTATCATGAAGGGACACATTAAGGAATACAAAAGTCACCAAAATAAGGACAAAAGTGGGAAGGACGTTTTTGGTCATGAAGGGTCACCACATGACTTTTCAAAGGCAAGAATATGAAGGGTCATACAAGTTTTGCACCATTTTCCATGAGGATTGAAGGGTCACAAAGGGGGAAGGCCAAAGGTCATTTGGAAATCTATAAATAAAGGCTTGACAAGCCATTTGTAAATATGAGAGAAAGAGGTTGATTTGATATTGTAATATCTAGCTTAGGAGAGCAATTATGAGAGATGAATATGATTTGTATTTGTTATATCTAGCTTAGAAGAGCAAAGGTGAGAGAGAGGAAAGAGATGTTGTATTGATCTATAATTTGTCGAGATAGCAACATTGAGAGATAGGTGTGTGGTATACACAAAGGGGTTGGTGCTCCTATGGGTTAGTGCTGATGAATTGTTTCTAGGTTGGTGCTCAACAAAGGGGTTGGTGCTCCTGTGGGTTGGTGCTCACAAATTATTGCTGGGTTTGTGCTCAACAAAGGGGTTAGTGCTCATATGGGTTGGTGCTCATGAATAGTATTTGGGTTGGTGATTGGAAAAGGGGTGTGGTGCTCCTGTGGGTTGGTGCTCATGAATAGTTGTTGGGTTGGTGCTCAGCAAATGGGTTGCTGCTCCTGCAAGCTTGGCTTGTGAATATTTTTTAGGTTGGTGCTCATTCATATACATGAGATTGTTCTATGTGGTTTTTCCCACATTGGGTTTCCACGTTATATCTGGTGTCTCTCTCTATCTTGTGTGGTGTTTATTTTTTGAGTTTTATTGCATATCTTGAATGTTTTATTAAGTGAAATTTGGTTAAGGAAAATATTTATAAGATATATGATATACTGATTCATCCCCCCTTTCAGTATATCCTATGCTTAACATCAATATGATCTATAGTTAAACTTGATTACTTGTGGGGGTGTTTCTTTATGCATTCATCATCTACTATATAGCCTTGAGATTTTTAAAAATTTGCTATGCCTGACACTTCATGTCAAATAAGAAATATTCAAGCAAGCCTTAGCATACTAGTTTGTCCAATTTAAGATTCTCAATGTTCTAGAGGGAATCTTGTGGAGCATAATAAAATATGATGTAATTCATCCAGTCAATTTATTTAGGTAGTGAAAGTTATATAATCTTTTATAAATAAATTTTGACTATCTTGACCAGGTGTTCTCTTGCCAAGCTTCTACAACACACACTGGTTTTTTGCTCTATCTGGTAGAAATAGACCCCATGTTTGAATGATTGAATAAAAGTTTTTTTGAAATGTCTCTAGCCACCAATTCCATCTAAGTGAGTACTGCTCTCCAAAAAAAATTTGGCCATGGATTTACCTCTTAATGACAACTCTTGGTTTTCCTCATAGGTGGGAACTAGTCAATCAAGAAGGGGTCATTACTCATTACACTAGCAGGTACTCTCAATGGGCCAGTTACTTTGGGGTTCCTATGGTACTCCTCATAATGAGTTTTAGGAATTTCACCCAAGCACTTCTCATATTTATGTGGATATGATTTACCCATATCTAAAATAAAAGATAAAATCTAGAGCAGGACACAATCACAATATGGTAAATCAAAAAATAATAATATTTGATGATGACTTATTACCAAAATGAAACTAAAAATTTGGAATATCACACAAAAGGGTTGGGAATGGATATTTTACCACTGTTTGATCAACAAGGTCCAATTATAGAAAGGTGAGAGCATAAGGTGGGTAGCAGAAAAAAATATCCATGAAAAGTGCTCTAATACTAGATGTGAGGATCCTTCCTGAACAAATTAACATATCATTGAAAATACACAAAATAAACCACAAAAAATCAGAAATATATTGAATGAAGCAAATAAAACTAAATTATAATAATAAAATTATAGAATCACTCGCCTCTTCAAAGGGGCAACCTCCTTTGAACAAGCTCAATTCAATACAATTCATGGATGTCTTCATACTAGACTAAGCTCTTATTTAATGTAATCTATTACTATATAACTACTACTCCTCAAATATATGGGATTAATAAATACTATTATACTATTACATTCTATTAGTATAATGAGCTTGAAGGATGACTTAAAAAACATATGTGTCCATAGCCTTTTATTAAATAAATAAACTACAAACATATAGTTAGGATGAAGGCTCTTAACACCCTGGAGGTATCTTATTATGTATTGGAACTATTTGGAAGGTGAGGTGTGATTAGTTACATCTTATTCATCATTTTACATCATAACTACCCCATTATCGTCTTTCTATTCTTGGGCTAGATTCTCACAAAGTCCCTTGCCTCTCACAAACTTTATGACCTTGATGTCCACATCATACTCCATTAATTTTATTATCCAACCAGCTCTTCTCTCATTTATATCCTTGTTTAAGAGAAATTATTTGATACTTGGATGGAAAACCATCAAATGTATCTTATTTTAGACAACATGTATCTAAAATTATTAAGAGACCTTTTAACTAAAATTACATGCTTTTCAACAAAGGAGTACCTTGTTTCATATTCTTTCAACCCTTAACTGAAGAAGGCTATTGGATGCTCTAAATCCTCTTGATCCTGCTACATGAAGATGCTTGAAATGGTGTTGATGCTAGCATAAGTGTACAAGATGGAATCCTTTATGAAATCTATGTTCATGAGTGTAGGAACATTAGAAGCATTGCTCACATCTTGAGCTTCCTCAACAACTCTTCTTTTATCTCTAGTAAAATATATAACTTGACCACTTATGTTGCTAGTCTCATTAAATTTATTTAATACAACATGATCATCCATTTGCCAATTCACATTAATGGCATCAGGCTTCCCTTAAACTTGTTGAGCCTCTCCTTGGGGTACCAAATTTGTATCTTGATATTGACCTCATTAAAGAGAAAGCACTTCTTATGTCATTTGTGACATAATAATGTCCTATGATACCAAGGCTTAGTTTTGATTATCATTGGGATTAAATGGATGCCAACTTGAATAGTGCATCAAGTTGTTTTGAGGAGGTGTGGGAATAATAAATCTTGAACTTGTTGGTACATTAGGGTCAAGAGCTACATATGGTTTAGATTGGGTTATGGCTACTTATTATTGGTAAGGTGGTTTATTTTCTATAAGACCTTGATAAAGAGGAATTTGATCTCTCAAATGTTAATAGGAGGTCTAATTATGTTGTTGATAAGGCCTACCTTGGTATTATTATCTTTTGAGTTAAACTACTTCATTCTCAAATGATTACAATAGACTTTTCAAATCTCCAATCTCGCTAGCCTGATTAGAATGGGTTATAACTTGGGCATTAGGAGATGGGATAAGAGTTAAATATGGGATTTGAGGAACTTGAGGGGTGTTATAGATTACAAATCTAGAAATATAGGAATTAAAGGCCTTGGAGAAAGCTTACCAACATGTAACAATCTATTCTCTACTCTTATTATAACCTTATAAGAATTTAGCTAGGTATTACCACCCATAGACTATATCAACACACTAATATTAGAATTAGGGTTTTCAAATAGTAAAAGAAGGCATATTCTAGGGATGGTCTAATCAATGCAAGTATCCTAGTCCATGTCTTTTGGAATTTAAGGTTAAAATCTGAGATGAACTCATCGGGGTATCTCTGAATGGTAGTCAGTTGTTCAAGTAAAGATAGGTGATCAAATTTGTCTAAAAATTTTCTAACTAAGGATTCACCTAACTCATCCCAGGTAGTAATGGAGTGCAAATGAAGATATCTATATGACTACAATGCTTTTCCTTTGAAATAAGTAGTAAGAAGTCTGATAGCCACATTATCTTGAAGAAAATTGTGGATCTCCAATTGAATTGTAGCTTCATGAAAACAAATAATTAGAATTTTTTGATGTCTTTCATTAAACTTATTCTTTAGGCTGAAAAAAGTACTTTCATCAAGAAAAAAATCATTTTCCTCAAATGTCATGCACAAATGAACAAAGCATGTTGGTTGTGCATTTAATAGATTCAATTAGAAATCCTTCAGGATAAAATATTTTATAGACATGATGTATTTCATGCCTAGATCATCCTATATAAATTTCATATCTCAATGTATTTTTTATATGAAGATATAAAGATTCAAAGTTAAACTAGTAGTTTAGGACGTGTGCTGAGACATCAAGATAAAGCTATGACAAGTAACCATTTGGGTTAAATGATCCTAAGGTTTAATGCAGATCTAATAGGTATAAATATCTCAAGAGCTTGGGTAGAAGATATATGACATGTGTAAGGTCAAAGAGTTAAAAAGTGCCAATCAATGATTGGTTTTTGATCACATCAAATATCTAATGGTGAGAGGAAAACTGACGACATTAGTGAGTCCTAAAGATCTAATCGAGTGCATTCAATCATGCATTCAAATATCAATAGTGAGAATCAAGTCAAAAATTCAAAGGATCCTAAGATTAAACACATTAATGGTAAGTGTCATGATCATAGTGACTTACCAGATCAACAATGTGCATTTGATTAAATAGATCAAATATCAATGACACATGTTCACTGAGTAGATGAGATAAAAGGTGTGAGTGAGGTTAAAAAGTTAAAAGAGCTCAAATTAAATTTTAGGACACCATGTGAAGCAAGCATAAAAGTAGATAGATTGACAATAATATCTTGAGAAGGGATGCATCATTGACAAATTGCATGATGGAGGAGCCTAGATCAAGATCAGTGGTTGATATTAAAGTCAAATACATGAGACTTTGAGTAGAGGTTGAAAATGGTTAAGGTAAAACCAAGAACAAATGATTTTAAAGGCTAAATTGTTATTATAGTTTAGAGGTATAATAGGTACTTATAGCTACTTAAGGTAGACCAAACATGGATCTGTCAGTTCTAAGATATGAGGATTTTATCCTTATGAGTAGATCAAGTAGAAAGTGGAGTAGAGTCCCAAGAAGGAGACTTGGTAGTTGGATAAAGACAATAGAGAATTCAATTTTTTTAAAGAGACTTAACTTTTTTTTTCTTGATAAGATCTTGACTCAACATCCTCAAATTAATTCTAATCCATCGAGAGTAATTGGATCTCATTCAATGTTTTCTACTTGCATATATCTCTCTTTCTCCTCCCTTTTTTTTATATATTCCCATCTTCTTCCACATTATATCTCTCTAAAAAAAAGTTTTAAGAAATAACTCTCTAATTTTTTTAGATAAAAAGACTCTTATGCCTTTGGTTTGCCTAGGCTATGCCAAAATTTGTATTGTAACACCTATTTGATAGAATAAAGCATTGAATTCCTCCATTTTTTGGTTGAATTAAATTATGTCTTATGAATTTATTTGATGTGGTTAAGTGAATGTATGATTTACTTACCTTTGTATAAATTTTATCACATTTATGAAGTGTTTTGGTAGTTCTCATAGGTCATTATAAGTGCAATATATAGTTTTTTTTATTAGTTTGGAAGTGGAATACCACCCTCCCATGTTAAGTTGATAACTAGTCAATGTTTTTTTGTGAAATACTTATGTGAGTTTTGAAAAAAATGAGTGAAGTGATCTTATTTATTCTTTAATATGTCTTATAGTATGTCTTGTACAAGTATAAGTGTTCAAATTATTGGTGCATCACCTCATTTTACATTCTTTCATAGATTGTTGTTAATCTCTCTCCCTTTTCCAAGCAAGAGTTAATTTAGGTTTAGTTTAGGTGATAAATCTAGAAATAAGCTAACCTTTCATAGAGGTCTGACCTAATCTTAAGTGACCCACAACTTAAGGTCATTCCCATGTTTGACCAGGTTTGAGTAAGAGGACCTCAACAATCTCCTTATTAGTTAAGTGTACCATCTAAGACACCAATAGTTCTAGCACACCTAGTGGGATCAAGATCTAGGAGAATGTAAAGAATTTTAGTGTGTCTTTCCTCTAATCATCCTTTAGAAGCAAAAAAATTAGCACTAATGGTGGTTCTAAATCAAAGCTTCTAATTATGATCAGCCTACCAGGCATCTAGAACAACAAACATGCTCTGATACCAACTGTTAAGACCCGAAAGCACACAATTGATTACCTTTATACAAGCAACTTAATGTCATGTCCCCTTTTTTAGTGGACATCATCAGAGTTGATGATTAGCCTATTATGTGACCTTCATAGGCTAATAGGATGAATAGAGGGTCTTGATGGAGCTTGGCTTGGCTTCAATTAGTAGAATTTGTTTTAGTTGGCATTCATTTGGGCTTTTTTGGGCACATTTGTTTGAGCTCCTATTATATAGGGAATGTTAGCATTTAGTGGAGCATCCCTGTTATGGCATGATCATGTGCGGAATCACTCCCTGGTTCACCAGCTTCTAACAGTTCAAGGATCAGACATATATTGAGGGAGATTAATATTCGATTGATTTAATTAAATATTAATTATTTGGCCTATTTTTAATTATGAAACCCTAATTCATTATTATGAAATCCTAATTAGGGCAAGTGCATCCTTTTGGAGGATATAAGGGTTTCTCATAGGAGGGAGGCAAAATTATTCATTGATTATTGATATTGATTGTTGCTAAGAATTCTTCTGTGAAGACTGAGCCAAGGGTTCTAAGATTCCATTTACATTGGAGAATGTCCACTCTTCAATGTGTGAAATTTAGAGGTTGTGAGATATCAGTCGATCTATTGCCAATTTGAGAGATAAATTCATATAGAATCTATCACAGAGGTTTAAAAGTTTGAGAGATATCTTCACACAGAAGTTATCACAGGTATTTTAGGGATTTATTTCATGATGTTTTGATTCAATAAATTACCTAGATAGAGATCTTGAGATTAGGTATCTAGAATTGAGGCTGCAGCATATTATCTTGCTTCTGTATGGACTTCATATGAATTTGTGCAATTTCATACCATTCTGCCACAGGTTGGACAGTGCCATAGGGGACCCAGAGACCGACATCGGTATCCCAGTGACTGACATCAGCTGACTGCAGACCGACGTCGATAGAGTAACCAACCAAAAGAGATCGACACGAATAGTATATCGATCGATGATGATGACTATGTTTTGACACAGAAACCTGAGCCGTTCTAGATTTAGGGTTTATTTCTAGATTTGTAAAAGACCAGGTTTTCAAGATAGAATATTTCATATTATTTTATTTGTATGATAGAGACTCAATTTTGTAATCATCTAGAAGAATAATAAGATCATTGATTACTCAGTTGATCGATTATATTGTGGTTTATTTATTTATCTAGAATTATTTTGCAAAAGTCACAATTCATTCTTATTTCATACAAAAACACAGAAAATCAGAATACACAGAAAAGCAATTCAGAGCTTTTGTCTTTCTACAGTCCCTATTGGTTGGGGATATTACAGTGGTATCAGAGCTTTTGTAAAAAGGAGACCCTAAGAAAGGGATATTACAGTGGTATCAGAGCTTTTGTTAAAAAAAGGAGACCCTAAGAAAGGGATATTACAGTGGTATCAGAGCCAAATTCCTGCCATCCTGTTGGATAGATCAGAGCTAAATTCTTGCCATCTTGTTGGGTAGATTAGAGCTAAATTCTTCCACCCTGTTGGGTAGTTTGGGTAGCTTGGTGATTAAATCAGCTAAGTAACCATGATTACTTCAAGTAATCAGAAACAGTGGGACAAGGATATGAGGAATCTGAAACAAAGTTTGAACCAGTTGGTTGAAACCCAGAAAAGGATGAATGAATTTCTTTCATACCCTACATTTGAATGGCAACAAATGAGGAGTGGGAGTTATTAGCACCTGAGGTTTGGGAGAGGATGTCTTTTGATCACTTTGTTAAGATGAGGAGAGAACACTACAGATCAATTAGACAGGATAACAACATGTCCCATGATTCTTATGAGATTGGAGATGGTGATGATGAGATAGTTTCAGCAGCAGCTTCTTCAGAGTTAGATGAGGATGAGTCTGATGCTTGCACTCTGAGTGTAGAGGTGTACTTAGATTTAGTACACTAAGTGTTGATGATCTCTCAGATATGGTAGAGATTGTAGAAGAGTCCTAGGATCTGATTATTGCAGATGACACCCAGGAGAATGCAGTGGACAATTTTGAGGACTTAGTTTCCTTGGCAGTTTTTTTCGGTATGGAGGAGTTGGCTAGTGATGCTACAATTGTTGATACTCTGTATGTTGATATGAGCTATGGAGTTGATTCATAGAGTATGGATGGTAGTATGCTAGAGATCAATGCTTTTGAGTCTACTCTTTTGGACCGTGCATCAGAGGAGGATTATAGGAGACAATCTAGCCAGTGCCACCATGTGTCTAGGCAGTTGAGAGTTAGTGAGCGAGATATTGCTACCGCTTTCAAGCATTTTGATGCTGCTCATCAGTTGTTAGTAGTTTATGGATGGGGTTTTCCTACTAGCATTGAGTAGGGAGGTAGTTATTTGTCCTTGACAGAGATCCACTCTTTATGGGAGGCTATTCATATTTTGAGACAAGATTATATGCAGTTGGTAGCCGACAGAGATTATCTTATGGAGTGCGGTAGAACAGTGTATGATGCATTATTGGTCAAGGAAGATAAGGTGAGTGAGCTTAATCAATAGCTTAAGGTGACTTCTGAGATTCTTGAGAGTATGCAGTTGGCTTATGAGGAGTCACAGTTTCATTTGGTTGAGGTGACTGTGGAGTTGGAGCATTTGCGATCTTCACCAGCACTAGACCCAGTCCATTTGTATATTGAGATGGTTGGTGGTGAGTACATTCCTGTAGTGGTTGCTGAGGAACATGTTTTTGGAGCTAACACACATGTTTAGGATTTGGGAGTACCTGGTCTTGATGAGTTTGGCATACTAGTGGAGTTGAGTTTCCAGATTGATTCTTCTCACACCAATGACAGTGTGGTACAGTTGGTCGTGCCACCTTTACAGAGGGATCAGTTATGGGATGGATTGGCACCATCTTTTGTAGATGGATTGGTAGTTTGAGTTGTCCATTCTACTTAGGTTATGATATTTTGAGAGTTTGTTTCTCATGTGTTCTTGACTATGGCAGTTGTGCTTTTAGAGTTTGGTTGAGTAGTATTTGCCAATTTGATTATGGACTCCTCTTTGTTCTATTTCAAAGGATATTGCAGGAGCTTGCATTGATTGTCATCAGTATAGATCATGACTACATTTGGGATCTAGGTGGATTGATTGGTTTTTTGTTTTGAGATTGCTTGGGGACAAGTAATTTCAAGAGGGGTGGATTGTCATGTCCCCTTTTTTAGTGGACATCATTAGAGTTGATGATTAGCCTATTATGCGACCTTCGTAGGCTGATAGGATGAATAGAGGGTCTTAATGGAGCTTGGCTTGGCTTCGATTAGTAGAATTTTTTTTAGTTGGCATTCATTTGGGCTTTTTTGGGCACATTTGTCTAAGCTCCTATTATGTAGGGAATGTTAGCATTCAGCAGAGCATCCCTATTATGGCATGATCATGTGCGGAATCACTCCCTGGTTCACCAGCTTTAAACGGTTTGAGGATTAGACATATATTGAGGGAGATATTAATATTTGATTGATTTAATTAAATATTAATTATTTGGCCTATTTTTAATTATGAAACCCAAATTAGGGCAAGTGCATCCTTTTGGAGGATATAAGGGTTTCTCATAAGAGGGAGGCAAAATTATTCATTGATTATTGATATTGATTGTTGCTAAGAATTATTCTATGAAGACTGAGCCAAGGGTTCCAGGATTCCATTTGCATTGGAGAACGTCCACTCTTTAGTGTGTGTGATTCAGAGGTTATGAGATATCAGCCGATCTATTGCCAATTTGAGAGAACTTCATACAGAAGCTATCACAGAGGTTTACAGGTTTGAGAGATAACTTCACACAAAAGTTATCATAGGTATTTTAGGTATTTATTTTATTATGTTTTGATTCAGTAAATTACCCAGATAGAGATCTTGAGATCAGGTATCTAGAATTGAGGTTGCAACATATTATCTTGCTTTTGTACAGACTTCATACCGATTCATGCAATTCTGTACCATTCTACTGCAGGTCAGATAGTGCTGCAGGGGACCCAGAGACTGACATCGGTATCCCAGTGACCGACATCAGCCGACTACAGATTGACATCGGCAGAGTAGCTGACCAAAAGAGACTAACACTGGCAGTATATTGACTGATGATGATGACTATGTTTTGACACAGAAACCCGAGCCATTCTAGATTCAGTGTTTATTTCCAAATTTGTAAAAGACTAGGTTTTTAAGACAAAATATTTCATATTATTTTATTTGTATGACAGAGACTCAATTTTGTAATCATCTAGAAGAACAATAAGATCATTGATTACTCAGTTGATAGATTATATTGTGGTTTATTTATTTATCTAGAATTATTTTGCAAAAGTCACAATTCGTTCTTATTTCATACAAAAACACAGAAAATTAGAATACACAAAAAATCAATTCAGAGCTTTTGTCTTTCTATAGTCCCTATTGGTTGGGGATATTACAGTGGTATCAGAGCTTTTGTAAAAAAAAGGAGACCCTAAGAAAGGGATATTACACTTAATATGCGGAAATTAACCAGAATCACAAGTAACTAGAATTCAAAAATAACACAGAATATGAGGGACAATACACAATTGTATTAATACTCTTCCAAAAAAGAATTACAACCAAGAAGATGCCACAGTTCTTCTTCACCTTATAGAGGATTCCCACACCTCAAGTGTACAGTAATTCACCTTCAAGAGTTCTCTCTCAATTACGGTCCCAACACTCAACTCAAACACAGAGTTGGTGTTCACCTCCACCAGCCAGTAACAACACCTCCAGTCAACCAGTCAGTAACAATACTACCAGTACACTGAGTATACATACATACTCAACCGAGTACACAACATACTCCAAGTAGATCTCCCATGAACTTGTAACAACCTGCAACTCAAATGATCTTACTTATGGAAGGATCTACCTTGCCTTCCTCTTTGCTCTCTAACTGAGTACACACGGTACTCCAAGTAGATCCCACCTGATCTTGCTCCCTATTGTGTTGCTACCACCTTGATCTTGCTACCACCTACAATTCAACCTAGTTCTGCACACCTGTAAACCTTAGACCTCACACAAACATACACCTGCAGATCAATGATCTTACTTACCATGTAGATATCCAAATGTGGCCTTGCACACTTGCTGACCAAGATCCTACATACATGAAGAATCCTTTTGATTCTCCAAACCAGCACCCACACTTGGCACTATGGCACTAGGAAGAACACACCTTGCTCTCTTCACACATAGAAGGAGCTAATATTTACTCTCTTACTCTCTAGCACACTTTACAATACAGCCCATGGGTCTATTATATAGCTCCCATGTAAACAATAATTAGACATCTAATTAAAATAATTAGATCCGTAGCTTCAAGTCTATAATTGGCTCTTAACATGTAAACACTTAGTTCGTTAACAAACTGTTTGTGCAACTGACAGTTCCAGAACCACACAGGTGACCAATGTTGGTCCCTATCTACCTGGAGGTGACTGACACCGGCTGATCTCTGACCAATGTCAGTTGCCCTTCTCACTGTATGTGATCAACGTCAGTTGCTCTGCCACTCAACAACCTCTCAGCAACCTCCTTCCCTGTTTGCATCAGTGAAGCTTTTAGCTCCACAACCTAACAAAGAATAGGTATGTCTCATTGAATATTTTAATTAGTTTTAGTATCTAAGGTTAATATGAATAACTATGGTAGCTAACCCTATCAATCACCTCTTTATCAGTAGTTCCAACATGATCCTCATGATCTATATGAGCCTCATAAACCTTATCAATATTTTTATTGAAGCTATGATGAACCTTATCAAATTTCTCAAGATCCTTATTATCAAGGGCATGGCTCTTACCTTCCTCATGACCCATATCAACCCTACCATGATCTTTATCAGCTTTATGGTAAGCATCACCAACCATATATAAAACCTTATAAATAGTATGATGACCCATACCAATCTTATGATAACCCTCATGAATCCTGTTGTCTTCCTGATTAAACCTGTAAAGCCCCAAATCAATCCATCTCAATATTAAAATAAACTCTATTTGACTATGATAAACATATGATAAGCATAAACACTTAAAATAGATATGGATAGGATATTTTCAATCATAATATTTAGAAAATGAAAGATAAATTGTAGTAGGCTAAAGAGGTAAGTGCATCCTTTATAAGGTAAGACCATTCAAATTTCAGTACTAACATTCTAGAGATAAGTGGTCTAATAGTAAACATTGAAGAGAGGATAGTAGTTTATGAGGAACCCTAGGGTGATCATAATAATCATCTTCTTCTCATAGAGATTCCATTTTCCCTTCATGAATTCCAAACCAATGTTTATCATATCCCTCAAAAGTCCATTCAGACCTTGCCTAACTTTTCTACTTTTAAGTCTATCCAAGAAAGGCCTCAAAAGGCTAAACACACATGTTTTTAGGATACTAATCTCCATGTTTCTTAGTTAATCATACATGATACTTCATCTTCATTTTTATAGGGAGACATCTCTAACTAATTGGTCCATGATTTTGAGGCTAATTTAGCCAAAAAAATTGAGTTTGCAAATTAGCATCTTTAGCAATTTAATAGCTACAAAGGTAACACATCAATAAATTTCTTCTTTCCCACCCATAAAAAGAACAAGTAGAGAAGCAAAGGTTTCTAAACCTAAGTTTATGACTTGGAATCAGATTCAACGGTCAAGAGATAAAGATGAAAATTCAAGCATAAGCCAAGATGTTGAAGTTAAGATAAATCCAATGATCATTCAGCCTCCACTCCTTTCCCCTCAAAATATTAGAGCCTTTCCTTCATGGAAAGCCTTTAAATAAATAATGAAACTGAGAGAGGAGGTGAAGGTAATCCAAGAAGAAGAACTCCATGAGCAAAATAAAGTATCTACGGTAAATTTTTGGGACCTTTCTCATCTTACTGAATATTTTCAAGGGTCTACTATACTACTCTTTGATAAATATCCTCTAATTTGTGAGGAAAATCAAGAATATATAACTAAGGAAACAAAAAATAAAGGTGACTTGAGTGACAAAGAAGAATAAATCATGATTATGATACCTCTTGGCAAGGACATACATGTTTCAATCTTCCATAATGATGAAAGTATGGAACATGTGTAAGTGAAATATAAGGTAGAGGTTGAGATACATGTACAAGAACAATCATATGAAGAAGAGGTTATTGATGTACAAGAGAAAGATGTCCCAGTTGAACATGTTGATGATATTTTACATGAGTTCTTTGATAATAAAAAAGCTACCATTCATCATGAAGAACAAAATCTTGTATAATTATTGGAAGGTAAGTACCAATCAATAAATGAAGATGAATAACAAGTTAAAATTAAGAGCATGCTCAGTCATCAGCTTGATGTTGAAGATGAAGAAATTTTTATTATCCAATTTGAGATATCAAAATAAGACTTTCACCCTCATAAATGTGTTCAAGAAATTGATATGCTTACTTATGTAATTCATTTTGAAGAAGCTCCAATTGAATTTAAACTTCATGAGAGCAAATATTTAGATTTATTTGATGTCTCTCATTTAGGTTATTATGTACTTGAATGTGGTCTATTACAGGCTAAGGAAAGTGCTTTCATCAAGTAAGAAGTAGTTTTTATCTAAAGAGATGACATGTTTAAATCTTTCAAACATGGTTATCAAATTTTATGTTCAAATTTAGAAATATCTCTACTTTTAGAAGCATAGAATGAGCTCAAGTGGCCTTAAGAAGTCCTAATATTAGATCTATCTGCCTTAGAGGTTAGCCTTGTAGATTTATCAAAGGAGACACACCAAGATACCTAACATGATCATAGTTAGCAACTCATAAATGAAGAAGAATTGAAGATGTTCTTGCATAGTCCACAAATTTGGGAGGATTATGATTGGATCTTGGACTCATGTCTATAATTCATTCACCTAAAATTGGTAGTAGAGGAACTAGTTTCTTCCCCAAGAAGACATGAGCACCCAATTGCTCTTAAATATAGAATAAATCTATCAATAAAAGGCAAGCATGATTCAAAGTTATAAGGTGCACCAAATAGATTTACATTTGACCCTAGAAATAAGATTATCACTTCAAGTTAGTTGTTCTAGGTTTGCTTTGTTTTAATAAGTGACTAGTATAAGCATTAGTCTACTTCTCTTCTATCTTATTTTTCTTGTTTCCTTAGGTTAGTGGTCCTTACTTTATTTAGGTTAGTTTCCATTTTATTTTGTGTTTCCCTTCAATAAGTTCCTTGGGAACTTTGTTTTTTTTTTTCTTTTTGGTCCTTGTTTGTTTCAAGAGGAGTTATCCAAGGGTTGGCAACTGGTTTTAACTTTAGATCAATATGTTGAACCAGAGCACAAGCTCCATGCCCAATGGACTAGACAAGGCAACTGGTTTGGGTTCTTAATAGAAAAATTAAAAAAATTGTCAAAGAGGGATGAATAAATAGAAAAGGGAGATGAAAATTGTGTAAAAGTTTTTAGGCAAATGGAGAAAAACTAAAAAAGTTATGATAAAACCCCCAAAAAGGGAAAAACAAGATTTATGGGAATTTAGGGTAGAATCGGGATATGGGACCTCACGAAAAAAATAATGGAGAATTGAATTTTATGTGTATTGGTAAATTTTGAGAAGCCACAGGGATAAAAATGAGGATATATTGTAAAAAAACAAAAAATTCAACACTTTCTAGTTTTTGGTCTTTTGTTGCTCTGTTGAGGTTTTTGATTTCTGCTCTGCTGATAGTTTTCTAATTTCAAGGATGATATGTTGCAAAAATATGGGATTTATATGATAATTTATTTAAATTTAGGCACTTTTTGGGGAATTTATCTATGCATTCATCATTTGTAGTGTATCCTTCCTTGAGATTTTTACAAATTTGTTGTGCCTGACACTTCACGTTAAATAAGAAATATTCAAGTAGGCCTTGGCCTAATAGTTCATCTAATTGAATATTCATAATTTTATGAAGGGTATATTTTATATCATAATAAAATATAGTGAAATTAATCTATTTGGTTACTTTAGGTAGTGAAATTGGAACAAGCTTTGATCAACAACTTCTGACTGTCTTGACCAGGCATTTTCTTGCCAAGCTTCTACAACATACCGGTTTTCTACTCTATCTGGTAGACCTCAATTTTGAATGGTTACCTAAGAGGTTTTTGAAATTTATTTGGACACCAATCCATCTAATTGAGTACCATTCTCCAAAATATTTCTAGCCATGAATTTACCTTTTAATGATAGCTCTTAGTTTTCCTCATAGGTGGGAACTAGTCAATTGGGAAGGGGTCATTGCTCACTTCATTAGCAGGTCCTCTCAATGGGCCAAATACTTTGGGGTTCCTATGTTACTCCTCATAATGAGTTTTAGGTTTTTCACCCAAGAACTTATCATAGTTATGTGGATAGGTTTTACCTAGATTTAAAATAGAAGATAAAATTTGGAGCAGAACACAATCAAAATATGGTAAAATACAAAATCATGATCTTTGATGATGACCTATTACCAAAATGAAATTAAATATCTAGAATATCATATGAAAGGGATATGAATGGATTTTTTACCACTTTTTGATCACTAGGGACTAATTATGGCAAGGTGAGGGCATATGATAGGTAGTGGAAAAAGAAATCTCCCTAGAAAGTACTCTGCTACTAGATGTGAGGATCCTTCCTGAATAAATTAACATATAATTTCAAATACATGAAATAAACTACAAAAAATAAGAAATATATTGAATGAAATAAATAGAACTATATTATAATGGCACAATTGCAAATGTGGATGCCTTCATACTAGACTAAGATCCTATTTAATGTAATCTATCACTAAATAAATACTAATCCTCATGAATTTGAGATTAATAACTACTGTTATAATATTACATTATAATATTATAATGAACTTGAGGGATGACTTACAAAGAATATGCATCCATAGCCTTTTATTAAATAAACAAACTACAAAAAAATGGTTAGGATGAAGAGTCCTAACATCTTCGAGGTATCTTAGTATGTCTTGGAACGAGCTGGAAGGTGAGGTGTGATTAGTTGCAACTTCTTCATCACTTGACATCATAACCACCCCATTATCCTCTTTATAGTTTTGAGCTAGATGTTCACAAAGTCCCTTGCCTCTCACAAGCTTTGTGACCTTGATATCCACATCATATTCCATTACTTTGGTTATCCAACTAGCTCTTCTCTCATTTATATCCTTATTCAAAATAAATTATTTGATACTTAGATGGGAAACTATCAGATGTATCTTATTTATAGACATGTATCTAAACTTCTTCAGAGACCTTATAACTCAAATTACATGATTTTCAATAAAAGAGTACCTTGTTTCATATTCTTCCAAGCCTTAACTGAAGACAGCTACTGGATTCTCTAAATCCTCTTGATTTTGCTACATGAGAATGCCTAAAATGGTGTCGATGCTATCATAAGTGTACAAAATTAAATATTTTCTAAAATATAGGTTTTAGAGTGTAGGATCACTAGAAGCATTACTCACATCTTGAGATTCCTCAATGACTCTTCTTTTAGCTCTAGTCAAAGCTACAACTTGACCACTTAAGTTGCTAGTCTCACCAATTTGATTTAATACAATATGATCATCCATTTTCCAATTCACATTAATGGCATTAGGCTTCCCTTGAACTTGTTGAGCCTCTCCTTGAGGTACCAAATTTGTCTCTTGATACTGACCTAATTGAAGAAAAAATCTTGTGTCATTTGTGACATAGTAATGTCATATGATACCAAGTCTTGGTTTTGAGTATCATTGGGATTAAATGGCTGCAAACTTGAATATTACATCAAGTTATTTTAAGGGGGTGTGGGAATAATAAATATTGAACTTATTGGTAAATTAGGGTCAAGAGTTGCATATGGTGTAGATTGGGTTATGGCTACTTATGATTAGTAAGGTGGTCTATTTTCTCTAAAATATTATTAAGGAGGAATTTGATCTCTAAAAGGCTGATATTAGGTCTAATTATGTTGTTGATAAGGCCTACCCTGGTATTTTTTATCTTGAGTTAAACTAATTTATTCCCAAAATATTGCAATAGACTTTTCAAATCTCCAATCTCGCTAGCTTGATTAGAATGGGCTACAACTTGGGCCTTAGGAGATGGGATATGAGCTAAATATGGGATTTGAGGAACTCAAGGAGTGGGATGGATTATAACTCTAGGAATATAGGCATTAAAGGCCTTGGAGAAATCTTGCCAACTTGTAGCAAGCTATTCTTTGCTCTTATTACAACCTCATATGTATTTGGCAAGGTATTACCACCCATGGACTGTATCATCACACTAATATTAGAATTAATGTCTTTTATATAGTGCAAGAAGGCATATTTTAGGGATGGTCTAATCAATTTAGGTATCCTAGTCCATGTATTTTAGAATCTGAGGTTAAAATCAAACATGAACTCATTAGGGTATCTCTAAATGGTAGTCTGAGGATAGTTGATAAAATTTGTCTTTAAATTGTATGACTAAGGCTACACCTAACTCATCTCAGGTAGAAATGGAGTGTAAAGGAAGATTTTTATACCACTATAATGCTTTTATTTTTAAATAAGTGGTAAGCAGTCTGATAGCGACATTATTCTAAACAAAATTGTGAAGCTCCAATTGAATTGCTACTTCATGAGAACAAATCTTTATATTTGTCTGATGTCTTTCATTAAAGTTATTCTTTACTTAAATTTAATCCATTATATGCTGAAGAAATTACTTTCATCAAGAAATAAATCACTTTCCTCAAATGTCATGCACAAATTAACAAAGTAAGTTGGCTGTGCATTTAATAGATTTAATTAGAAAGCCTCTCAAGATAAAATATTTCATGGACATGATGTATTTCATGCCTAGATAATCTTCTATAAATTTCATATCTTGATGTAATTTTTTAACTCAAGATATAAAGCTTTAAAGTTAAACTAGGAGTCTAGGACATGTGCAGAGACATCAAGATAAAGCTATGGCATGTAACCATTTGGGTTTAAATTATCCTAAGGTTTAATGCATATCTAATAGGTGTAAATATATCAAGATGTTGGGTAGAATACATACAATATGTGTAAGGTCAAAGAGTCAAAAAGTGCCTAAAATAAGATCAATAGTCAATATTCGATCATGTCAAAGATCTAATGGCAAGAGGAAAATTGATGACATTAGTGGGCTCTAAAGATATAACAAAGTGCATTCAATCATAAATGAAAATATAAATGGTAAGCATCAAGTCAAAAAGTCATAGGAACCTAATATTGAACACATCAATGATAAATTTCATGATCATAATGACTTACCAGATCAATGGTGTGCATTTGATTAAGCATAACAAATATCAATGACACATGTTCATCGAGTAAATGAGATCAATGGTGCAAGTGAGGTTAAAAATTCAAAAGAACTCAAATAAAATGTGAGGTGACCATGTGGATCAAGCATAAAATTAGATAGACTGACAATAATATCCTAAAAAGGGATACATCATTGACAAATGGCATGATCGACGAGCTTAGATCAAGATTAGCGGTTGATATTAAAGTTAAAGACATAAGACTTTGAGTATAGGTTGAACATGGTTAAGGTCAAACCAAGAACAAATGTTTTTAAGGGATGCATTGCCATCAAAGTTCAATGGTAGAATAGGTACTTATAGCTACCTAAGGTAGACCAATTATGGCTCTGTTAGTTCCAAGTTATGAGGATTTTATCCTCATGAGCAGATCAAGTAGAAATTAGAGTAAAGTCCCAAGAAGGAGACTTTGTGGTTGGATAAAGATAGTGGAACATTAAATTCTTTTAAAGAGCCTCTATAGTTTTTCTTCTTGATAATAACATGACTTAGCATCTTTATATTAATGGTAATCCATCGAGAGTATTTAGAGCTCATTCAATGTTTTCTACTTGCATAGCTCCCTCTCTCTCCTCCCTTTTTCTATAGATGTCACATCTTCTTCCACATTGTATCTCTCTCTAAATTTTTTTTTTAAGAAAGAACTCTGATATTTTTTAGATAAAAAGACTTATGCCTTTGGTTTTCCCATGCTCTACAAAAATTTGTACTGTAACACCTATTTGATGTAATAAAATATTGAATTTATCTTTTTTAGGGCTGAATTAAAGTGTCTTATGAATTCATTTGATGTGGTTACATGAATGTATGATTTCCTTGCCTTTGTCTAAATTTTCTCACATTTATGAAGTGTTTTGGTAGATATCACAGGTCATTCTAAGTGCAATATATAGTTTGTTAATTAGTTTGGAATTGGACAACTACCCTCTCATGCTAAGTTGATAACTGGTCAATGCCTTTTTGTGAAATACTTATGTGAGGGTTGATGAAAAATGAGTGAAGTTATCTTCTTTAGTCTTGAATGTGTCTTATAGTGTGTCTTGTACAAGTATAAGTGTTCAAATTACTAGTGCATCACCTCATTTTACATTATTTCATATATTGTTGTTAATCTCTCTCCCTTTTCCAAGTAAGAGTTAATTTAGGTGATAGATCCGAAAGGAATTCAACCTTCTCTAGAGGTCTAACCTAATCTTAAGTGGCCCACAACCTAGGGTCTTTCCCATGTTGGACCAGGTTTGAGTAAGATGACCTAAAAAATCCTATTCTTAGCTAAGTGTACAATCTGGGACACCAATAGTTTTAACACACCTAGTGGGATCAAGATCCAAGAGAGTGGAAATATTTTTGGTGTCTTTCCTCTAATTAAATTTTGTAAGAAATCAAGTTAACACCTATGGTGATTCCAAATAAAAGCTTCTAGTTGTAATCATCCTAGGTATGTCTCATTGGAGATTTTAATCAATTTTTGTATCTAAGGTTGATATGAACAACTATGGTGGATACCCCTATCATTCACCTCCTTATCATCAGTTCCAACATGATCCTCATGATCTATATGAGCCTAATCAACATTAATAAGAGTTTTATCAAAGCTATGATGAGCCTTACGAAGTTTCTCATGATCCTTATTATCAAGGGCATGGCTCTTACCTTCCTCATGACCCATATCATCCCTACCATGATATCTATTAGCTTTATGGTGAGAATCACCAATTATTTATAGATATTTACCAATAGTATGGTGACCCATAGTAATCCTATGATAACCCTCATGAATCATGTTGTATTCTTGATCAGACCTATAAATTCCCAAATCAGTACATCTCAAGATTTAAACAAACTTTGTTTAACTATAATAAACATATGATAATCATAGACATTCAAAAGACCTATGGACATGAGATTTCTAATCATAAAATTTAGAACATGAGAGTTAATCTGTAGCTGGCTAAAGAGGTAGGTGCATCCTTCATAAGGTAAGGCCATTCAAATTTTATTAATGATATTCTAGACATAAGTGGTCTAATAGTAAGCATTGAAGAGGCGCTAGTAGTTTATGAGGAACCCTAAGGTCATGATAATAATCATCATATTCCCATAAATATTCCAATTTCCATTCATGAATGCCAAACCAATGTTTATCATATCCATCAAAAGTCCATTTATATCTTTCCTAACTTTCCTACTTATAAGTCTATCTAAGATGGGCCTCAGAAGGCTGAACAAGCATGTTTTTCAGAGACTAATCTCCATATTTATTAGTAGATCATACAAGAGACTTTATCTTCAATTTTATAAGGAGACATCTCTAACTAATTGGTAGATGATTTTGAGGCTAATTTAGCCAAGAAAATTGAGTTTGCAAATTAGCATCTCTAGCATTTAATATTAGCTACAAAGGCAACACATCAAAAAATTTATTCTTTCCCACCCATAATAAGAACAAGTACAAAAGCAAAGGTTTCTAAATCTAAGTTTATGACTTATAATCAGATTCAATTGCCAAGAGATAAATAATAAAATTTAATCATAACAAATATGTTGAAGTCAAGAGAAAGCTAATGATCATTCAACCTCCACTCCTTTCCCCTAAAAATCCTAGAGCCTTTCCTTCATGGAAATCCATTCAATAAACAATGCAACTGACAGAGGAGGTGAAGGTGATCCAAGAGTTTTATCAAAGCTATGATGAGCCTTATAAAGTTTCTCATGATCTTTATTATCAAGGGAATGGTTCTTACCTTCCTCATGACCCATATCAACCCTACCATGATCTATATCAGCTTTACGGTGAGCATCACCAATCATGTATAGAGCCTTACCAATAATATGGTAACCCATATAAATCCTATGATAACCCTCATTAATCCTATTGTCTTCTTGATAAGATGTATAAATCGCCAAATCAATCCATCTCAAGATTCAAACAAACTCTATTTGACTATGAGAAACATATGATAAGCATAGACACTCAAAAGAGATATGGATAGGAGATTTGTAATGATAAAATTCAAAACATGAGAGCTAATTTATAGTAGGATAAATAGGTAGGTGAATCCTTTAGAATGTAAGGCCATTCAAATTTTAGTTCTGATATTCTATATATAAGTGGTTTAATAGTAAGCATTGAAGAGAGGCTAGTAGTTTATGAGGAACCCAAGGGTCATCATAATAATCATCATGTTCCCATAGAGATTCCCTTTTCCCTTCATGAATTTCAAACTAATATTTATCATATCCATCAAAAGTCCATTTAGACCTTACCTAACTTTCTTACTTGTAAGTCTATCTAACAAAAGCCTCAGAAGGCTAAACAAACATATTTTTAGGAGATTAATCTCCATATTTCTCAGTAAATCATATAGGGGACTTCATCTTCATTTTTATAGGGAGACATCTCTAACCAATTGGTCCATGATTTTGAGGGTAATTTAGTAGAGAAAATTGGAATTGTAAATTAGCATCTCTATCATTAAATAGTAGATACAAAGGTAACACAACAACAAATTTCTTCTTTCCCACCCATAAAAATAACAAGTATAGAAGCAAAGGTTTTAAAGCCTAAGTTTATGACTTGGAATCAGATTCAATGGTCAAGAGATAAAGAAGAAAATTTAAGCATAAGAAAAGATGTTGAAGTTAAGAGAAATCCATTTATCATTCAGCCACCACTCCTTTCCACTCAAAATCCTAGAGACTTTCCTTCATGGAAAGCCATTTAAGAAACAATGCAACTGAGAGAGGAGGTGAAGGTGATCCAAGAAGAAAAATTCCATGAGCAAAATCAAGTATGTACAATAACTTATTTAGAACTTTCTCATCTTAATGAATATTTTCAAGGGTCTATTATATCACTCTTTGAGAAAGAGCCTATACTTTGTGAGGAAAATCAAGAAGATGCGGCTAAGGAAATAAAAAATAAAGGGTACTTGAGTGAACAAGAAGAATAAATCATGATTGGGATACCTCTTAACAAGGACAAACATGTTTCAATCTTTCATAATTATGCAAAGATGGAACAAGTGTAAGATAAATCTAAGGTAGAGGTTAAGATACAAGTACAAGAATAAGTACATGAAGAAGAGGTTGTTGATGTACAAGAGAAAGATGTCCTAGTTGGACAAGTTGATGATGTTTTCCATGAGTTCTTTGATAATAGAGAATCTACCATTCATCATAAAGGACAAGATATTTTAGAAGTAGTGGAAGACAAGTACCAATCAACTAATTAAGATGAAGAACAAGTTAAAATTAAGAGCATGCTCAGTCATTAGCTTGATGTTGAAGATGAAGCAATTTTTATTATCCAATCTGAGATATAAAAAGATGACTTGCAACCTCATAAATGTGTTCAATAAATTAATATGATTTATTCTAAAATTTAGTTTGAAGAAGCTCTAATTGAATTTCAGCCTCATTATAACAAATCTTTAGATTTGTTTGATGTCTTTCATTCATGTTATTATGTACTTGAATGTGGTCCATTTTAGGCTGAAGAAACTACTTTCATCATGTAAGAAGTAGTTATTCTCTAAGGAGATGACATGTTTGAATATTTCAAACATGGTTATCATATTTTCTCTTCAAATTTAGACATCTCTCTACTTTTGGAAGCTGGGAATGTGCTCAAGTGGCCTCAAGAGGTACCAATATTAGATCCATCCTTGTTATAGGTTAGCCTTGTAGATATGTCAAAGGAGACACACCAAGAATCCCAACATGATTATAGTTAACATCTAACAAATGAAGTAAAATTGAAGATGTTATTACAAAGTCCACAAATTTGGGAGTATGATTGGGTCTTAGACTCATGTCTACAATTCATTGATCTGAAATTGGTAGTAGAGGAACTAGTTGTTTCCCCAAGAAGACATGAGAATCCAATTGCTCTTAGTTTCATGATAAATCTATCAATAAATGGCAAGCATGATTTAACATTCTAAGGTGCACCAAATAGATTTTCATTTGACCCTGAAGGGAATTTTATCACTGTAAGTTAGTTATTATAGGTTTTCTTTATTTTAATAAGTGATTAACATGAGTAGTAGTCTACTTCCCTTTTGTATTATTTTTCTTGTTTCCTTAGGTTAGTGGTCCTTGATTTGTTTAGGTTAGTTTTCCTTTTGTTCTGTGTTTCATTTCAATAAGTTCCTTAGGCACTTTATTTGTTTTGTTATTTTTGGTCCTTTTTTGTTTCAAGAGGAGTTATCCAAGGGTTGGCAACCGGTTTTAGCTTCAAATCAATATGTTGAACCAAATTAGAGACTCCATTCGCAATAGACTAGACACAAAAACTAGTCTGGGTTCTTAAGAATAATAGACATGCTTCCCTATGAGTCACCATAAATGTTGTCCATTTTGGCCTACATGCTAAAATTTTTCCTAGATAAATCAGCTGAGCATAGTCCTAATTAAAATGGATGATCAATAAATGACTTGAGTAATCTTAGAAAAAACTAGGCCATCGTCAAATGTCATGCACAAATAAATATAATTAGTTGGTTGTGCATTTAATAGATTTACTTGAAAATCCTCTTATGCCAAAATATTGCATGGACATGATGTATTTCATTCCTATATCATGCTCCACAAATTTGATATCTTGATGTCTTTTCTATCTCAAGATATAAATCTTCAAAGTTAAACTAGTAGTTTGAGATGTACACAGAGATGTCAAGATAAAGTTAGGACAAGTAAATGTTTAGGTTTAAATGATCCTAATTTTGATTGAAAATTTGATAGATGTCAATATTTTGGGAGATTAGGTAGAATATCTATGGCATGTGCAAGGTTAAAGAGTTAAAAAGTTCCTGAAACAAGATCAATGGTCAGCATTTGAATAAATCAAAGATCCAATGGTGAGCAGAAACCTGATGACATTAGTGGGACTCAAAGATCCAAAAAGCACATTTAATCATGAATTAAAATATCAATGATGATAATTCAAATATCCTAATATTTAATGCATTAATGACATGTGTCTTAATCATAGTGACTTACTATATTAATAGTACATGTTTGATTAAGAAGAACAAAGATCAATGACACACATTCATTGATTAGACAAGATCAACGATATGAGTGAGGTCAAAAAGTCAAGGAGCTTACATTAAATATGAGGACACCATGTGGTGCAAGCATGAAAGTAGATAGACTGATAGCAGGATCTTGAAAAGGGATGCATTGATGACAAATGACATGATCAAGGATCCTAGATCAAAATCAGTGGTTGATATTAAAGTCAAAGACATGAGACTTTGATTAGAGGTTAAACATGGTTAAGGTCAAACCAAGAACACATGTTTCTAAGGGATACATCACCATTAAAGTTTAGAGGTAGAATATTTACTTATAACTACCTAATGAAGACCAATCATGGCTTTGTTAGTTCCAAGATACAAGGATTTTGTCCTCATAAGTAGATCAAATAGAAAGTGGCATAGAGTCCTAAAAAAGAAACCTAGTGATTGTATAAAGATAGTGGATAATTTAATTATTTTATATATCCTTTAAATTTTTTTCCTTCTTGATAAGATTATGACTCATCATCTTTAGATTAATGCTAATCCATCAAGACTAATTGGACCTCATTCAATGTTTTCTACTTGCACAACTCCCTCTCTCTCCTCCCTTTTTTATATGTCCCATATTATTCCACATTATATCTCTCTCTAAAAAACTTTTTTAGGAAATAAATCTCTAATAGTTTTTAGAGAAAAAGACTCTTATGCCTTTGGCTTGCTTGGGATATGCCATAATTTTTACTCTAACACCTATTTGATGTAATAAAATACCAAATTCCTCCATTTTGTGGTTAAATTAAAGTATGTCTTATGAATTCATTTGATGTGGTTAAGTGAATGTATTATTTCCTTGCTTTTGTCTAAATTTTCTCACCTTTATGAAGTGTTTCGGTATTTCTCACTAGTCATTTTATGTGCATTATATAGTTTGTTGATTAGTTTGGAAGTGGACAATTGCCCTTTCATGCTAAGTTGATAACTAGTTAATGCCTTTTTGTGAAATAATTATGTGAGGGATGATCAAAAATGAGTGAAGAAATATTTAGTTTTCAATGTCTTATAGTGTGTCTTTTGAAAGTATAAGTGTTCAAATTATTGGTGCATCATCTCATTTTACAAGATTTCATAGATTGTTTCTAGTTTCTCTCCCTTTTCCAAACAAGAGGTAATTTAGGTTTAGTTTAGGTGATAGATCTAGAAGGAAGCCAAAATTATCTAGAGATTTGACCCAATATTAGGTGACTTTCAGCCTAAGGTCATTCCCATGTTAGACTAAGTTTGAGTAAGATGACCTAAACAATCCCCTTCTTAGCTAAGGGTGCAATCTAGGACACCAACATTAGTTTAAGACCAAAACTGCACAAGATTTCATCAAACAGTGGAAGACCTTGTCTAAAAATGTGAACATAATATGATAGTTGGTAAAATATTTCATTTTTTTACCAATGATCCTTATCTCAAGTTAAAATATTGGGTTCAAACTCCTCACCATGAACTTTTGAAGAAACCATTGACCAAGCAAAGTGCTAAGATTTCCTCATGTGTTAATTAGATCCATCCCAAATTTCTATGGGTATTCACATGCTAATCAAAAATAAGAATCATCATGATAATGATGATGGTGTCACTGACTCTTATGATACCATTCATAGTATTCAAGCTATTTTTCCCAACTAGGATCCAAAAAAATCTTCCTCTCTCAATGATATCACTAATCCTCATTTATATTTAATAAATTACATCAATGTTCATAAAAATTTATCCTTAATAGAATTAAAAAAATGTCTACCAAGGCCTCTTCCATAAGAAATTGATCCCACTCATCCCATGAAATCTTGGTATGATCCCAATAATTTTTTTTGGTTTCATGCTAGATAGGGTCATTCTCATGAGACTTGTCGATAATTTCATAATTTGGCTATGATTTATTTCTTGATCCCAATTTTTACCATGATTATATCATTCATAAATTTCATCAAATCTATGATATTTCCTTCAAATCCCATTAAACATAAAATAAATATCAAGCTTTGAATCAGGCTAATTCTCATTTGGCCATCTATAAATATTCTCTTCTAAATCACCAAGATAGCAAAGACAAGCCTACTCCTACTAATAATATTGATAGTATTATATATCCAAATCTAAAATAGAATGTGGTTAATATTACTAATATGTGAAAGGTGGTTTCCTTCATTAATCCTCATCCCATCCACACTCTTTAATTGTCTTATACTTTTCATGCTATCCAAGACTCTTCCCCAACTAACTTAATAGAATTGGGGTAAGAGGACCTTATATCTTTTGATGAACCAATTCCAACACATCCATTAGATAACACTTCTCATACCATTTATACCACTCTTCCAAAATCTTTACCCATCACCAATGATACCCAAACTTTTATTAACACTTCTTCTAATCTATCTCAAAATAAACCTACATCAACTACCCCATCTTCTCAAAACAATAAAAAAAATCCTCCAACTAAACCTCCCACATATTATCAACATAAATATACATGAAATTTAGATCCTCCTTCCAAGGACCTCTTTCCACACTATGCACCTCTTTATAACATTCCTCTTATGGGTTATGATGAGTGGGATCCTATTATGGAGCTTACTAGTCTCCCATCTCAAATAACATTTATTGAACTTATGTGGACCTCTTCATGTCACAATAATTGTCTTATGCAGGTTTTGTTCAAAATTAACATCCCTCATCCTCCCTTATTAAGATGCGAATCCACCTTATCTAGTTTAGAAGATAGAAATTTATAATAGTGTGAAGATATGTCCATACACATTGATGAAATAATGGACATGTCTATTTCCCTCAAATTCCCCATTTCTTCTATGATCCCTAATGAGAGAATGCTTCATGCAGACGATCCTCCTCTTTTTATTAGTGTTAAAATTGGTGATATTCAAGTCAATCATGCCTTTATTGATGATGGTTCAGAAACTTGTGTTGTCTCTATTGATTTTATTAAAACCCTTGGATATTATAAATATAATCTTAAATCCACATGAAAAATATGTCAAGGTTATGATTGAATGCAAATGCCTTAGGCTATGTGTGGATCCCTATCACTATCCCACCTATCATCATTCATATTAAGGTGATGATATTCAACTTTAATCTATCTTATAACATTTTTCTTGGTATGCCATGGACTCATCACATGAGAGTAGTTGCCTCTTCTACTTGCCAATGTGTCAAATTTCCTAAAAATGGAGCAATCTATAGGATTCAATGTGACATTAACCCTTGGAATTTACAACAATTCCAAGACTATGGTGTATTCAAGATTCCCACTCTTAAACCCTTTCCAAGCATTCCATTTCATAAATCTTAATGGTTTAACTTTCCTATCAACTCCACCCAAGTTTACAATGGTCACCCCAAACTCATTAGGAATATACCCCTTAACCTCCTAGATTCTGATGAAGATGAGCCTAAAGAGATAAGTTTCAAGTTTAAAACCTCTAATATCTCACCTCATATAATTTATTAGCTTTCCCCTTCTTTAAAACCTCATTTCCATCAACTAACTAGTGATGATATACCCATTGTCTTAACTAAGACTCAACATTCTATTCATCACACTACATCAGATGACAATGTCATCCCTACCTATGCCATTAATCTTCATACACCTGACTATGATGATGGATATACCTTAGATGATCCATTATTACAAATCCTTGTTCAATATTGAGATGCTAAAATTATTCATTATCATTCCTATTTGCTTTTTTTTAACACTTCTTCTAGTATTACATCTTATATCATTCTTAATTTTACCATTTTTCTTCTTGTTCGCAAGGTAGAGATGGTGTGCACACATCTATTTTTTGAAGAACCTCATAGGAGTATGCTTATGGATCATGATATTATTGGTCCCTATCACTTTGCTTGATATCAAGACCCCTATAGATAAATTATCCCTAAGATGTTTGTGACTATCCTTCAACCTTTTATGCATCCTAACCCTCCATCAATAGAGCCCAATTTGGATCCTATTCCCACTCCCTCTCTAACTAAGTCTCTTCATGTTTTAGATCCTATTTCTCCTTTAGTTAAGCCTCACCCAGTCTCTCCACTAGACACACCTTCCCTTGGTGATGGTTTGATCCCTTTACTACAACTTGCTCCTTTTCTCACCAAATGGGTCGATTAACCATATTGTGACATTTACAAAGTTTCCAGTCATTGGAATAGAAATTGTTAATTAAACTAGCCTTCCTTAGATTTTATTTCCACTCCTTTTATTAGTACACTTATAAATTCTACTAAAAAGTGTATCTATTACTTTGATTACAAAGATAATCATTCATCCATGTATTATCATAAGATATGTCAATATATAGATACCTTGCCTCCCACCACTCCTTAACCCATAAACAAGGCCATACCGCCCTCAAAATTATTTCATGAATATCTTCCTAAATATGAAGAGTTATATTACCTCTACACCAATGTGGTACTCATCACATTGATCATTACCACATCCTTCAACAACATCTCAAGAATCACCTCAAAACCATTCCTACACCTACTACCCTTCTTCCCACATGTCACCCACATAATAAATCCTGCCCTTTTACCCCATTGATCTACCATCTATGGTCACTTGACCACCCATGATTCCCTCACCCGTGGATCCTTCTCCAATGATGAATCCTTCATATGTGTCCCATTATCCATTGATGATCCATTAATCTCCTATAAATTCCATTCACATTCCTTCCCTTAAGCATCCCTTACACGATATCCCTCATTAGCATGATCCTTTAGGTATTCCTACATTTTTCATTGAGGATATTTGATATGAATTATTTTTTCAACTTTCATTTAAGATAAATGAGAATTTTATTGAGCATGGTAATTCATGTTAGGTTCTCATTGATGTCAAACTTGGTCATGATTCATAGTGCATTAATGACAAAGTGATCAGATTGATAGTTTAGAGAGTGTTTTCTTAGTTAAGTAATTGATGTATGATATTTATGGTATGGACATGTTGTAAAGACCCTATGGGATGTTATGAGTGCTTAGAGAGATTATGGAAGTGAAGGGAATTAATCATAATAGTCATATGAATGTCTAGTTTCAAGTCATCATCTTGGTAGATAAGGTTGAGTAAGTAGATTGATGATGTCATATATCACATGTGTGAAGGTTTCAAGAGAAAATTGATATATAGATAGATTTACCTATGTGAAGAGATCATGTGGTTCAAATTTTAGGTTTAGACATTGAGCTTAGAAAAAGTTATAATAGTAAAAAGTTGGCCTCTCAGATAGAGTTCACTAAATTTATATACTTAGAGAAATTTAAAAGAGAATATCTATGGTGAGCATTCAAAATATCTAATAGTGAACCTATAATATAATAGATAAATATCCAATGATGAGAGTATGTTTGTATAGATTGATCTAACTATTAACACCAAATTTGAATACTGAAGATCCAATAGAGCACATGATATTGTTAGTAGTGATCCAACAGTGTGTATTTAGTCAATATGTCAAAGGATGCTCAGAAGGCACATAGGGTTTCCAAGTGGCAAATTTTCATTTGAGTTAAATAGTTAATATGCTCAGAAGGCACATGATGGTGACAGGTGTCTTAATCACAGTAGCATAAATCAATGATCAATAGTGAGTGATAATAGGTAAATAATAGGATATTCATGAGGATATTGATAGATCATGTTTTATCAAAATATGCAAGGACATGAGATGAATACACGTGTATACAATATTTGAATTTACCAATGACCATTGGTATTTGAAATTAATAAAGGAAATCTAGTCCTTAGCTTTTGTGTTATATCATTTGGTCCAAAACAAATATCATGGTGATGTAAAAGGAAAAAATGTAAAGGACTCCAAGTTTAATCCAAAGACACTATTTATAAGGTTTTAATGTTTTTAAATTCAAAGATATTGAGATTTAAAGTTAATTATGTATTTTACCATGTTCTGTAAGTGACCAGAGAAGGATAATTGAGATGTTATTAATAGTGTCTTTATGTTTAAATATGAAATAAATAATTGAGAGTGTTTTAGACTATATGAGGACAATATATGTGGATTTTTTAGGTTTTACCAATACATATTCATTGTGAACAAAGGCTTTGAAGTTAATTATGTTTATTAAATACAATAAAAGATTTAGTGACCATATTATAAGAGTGAGTTGAAGGCATTTTGAGAAAAATTGAAGAAGTATATGAGTATGGAGATTTTATATAAGTATATAAATATTATGATAATGAATTGGTTATCATAATTTTCCCCTAATCATCTGTAAAGAGTCAAAATATCTTGATTGTATTTTGACTGTATATGACTAGTTTGAGTGGTCATTTTGAGAGAGTTGTTTTTAGTGCTTAGAACCTATGTTGAGGTGTATAAATAACATGGAGGTGTTTAAAAGGTAATAAAGGGTTAAAAAATATGATCTAATCATATGGATATGTGAAATATTTTAGTAGTAACTTCAAAATTTTGAGACTATGTTTTTTTGTGTATGAAGGACTAAAGAGTGAGGAGACCTAATTGGTAGGTTCAAGTGTTGAGTTGATGTTTTATGTATAATTGACCCATATAGAGTGATAAATGGGATATTAGAGACATTTTTTATGTTTTAAAATAATTGGTAAAGTATTACAGTGGCCCAAGGAGTTGAAGTTGTAATGTATGTGTACAAAGGCCTAATTATTTTAGGTCTCACCAAGACCTAATGGTGGTTTGGGGATAATGAGGTATTGGAAAAAATAAAGAGTGTATATATATTACATGTAACATGTATGAGGACATATTTACAATTTATAATAATTAAAATAATCATCTTGTCCAACCAATATTGGTTATACCAAGAGAGTGGTATAAATACAAGGTATTGTTGGCCTAGTAGTGGTAGTTGTGGGAGTGTGAATTCAAGCGAAGAAGAGAACCTTTAAAAGAGAAATTATAGGTAATTGAGAACCAATGGATATTGAAGATGATAATTCATTATTATTTTATAAAGTTGATTTAGGTGGACACACAAGTCATTGGACCTAATGAGCCTAGAAGAGGCATATTGAGAGAGTGAGCCCTTGAGACTGTTTGGGTGAAAGAGTGAAGGTGAAGAGTGAAAAAAAATGTGGTCACCATTAGTTAGAGAGTATAAATATGTGTTAAATTTGATATATTTAGGTATTTAATTTGGTGTTTGGTTCCTCCTTATAAGCTAAATCTTGATAAAGGTCTAATTGTTATGGGTGTTCAACTAGACAGGGGTTGTAACTCCTTGTGGGATTGGTGTCTCACTAAAATAAGGGATGGGTGTTCCTTGATAAATTTATGATGTTATAAATTTTGGATCTTGTTTTATAAGACTATATTACATCTTACAAGGTTTAGTGTGTTTTATTTCATAAGAGTGTTTCCCACATATATGATGTGTTCATGTGATGCATACTCTTATGTATGCTTTAGATGTATATTATTTCATTTTAATGTTTATTGATCAAGTTAATGTATGATGAATGTTTAAGAGTTGAGAATTGAATTATATTGTCTTACATCATTAATTCACCCCCCCTCTTAGTTATTATACCTCTAATAATTGGTATTAGAGCCAAACCTTTATTACAAGTTTAACCAATTGAAGGTGATCCAAGGTACAATATGGGTGAAAAGATCATCATGTTTGAGGAATAATTTTTCCATGATAGTGAAGAAGAAACAAGATAAGATCATGAGTGTACTTGGTGAATTGAAGGATAAAAATAAGAGGAATCATAAAATGAGGAATATGATCAAAGGTCTTGAGATGCAAGTCAGATCTCTTGAGGGGAGTTTGTCAAGCAAATCCATGAGAGAGGAAAAGGAGAATCAAAAATTGACAAAGTATATGGAATATAAAGAATGTAGATTTAAATATGACATGGAAAAAAGGGATAATGAGGATAATGAAATCATAAAATAACTTAAAATTCAATTAGAGGTTTCAAGTTTAAACATGAGGGCTAAAGAAGATGAATGTGTTCAATTGAAAGATAATATTGTTTCCCTAAAGGATGAGCATGAAAAGGTCATAATAAAGATAGGCAATATTGAAAAAGAACAAAAGAGATCAGAACAAGGCAAAGAGGATAGTGGCATGAAAGACAACAAATTAAATTAGGCCAAAGACAAAATAAAGAAGCCAGTCAAACAACCAAATGCTTCAAGGTATGCCAAATATTTTATGGGACATTTTTTTTATAAATATATTGATTAACTTAGTATTTTTGTATTACCTTTTAAAATAGATTAAAGAGTATATACAAAGATCACACACACACACACAAATTCACATGATACCATATGTATACATGGAAAACCCAATATGAGAAAAACCACAATGGGAATAGATTCTAGAAAAAACTATTCTAATCTAACCTCATAGTAAAAAATTTATTGGTTACACATTTAAGGGCACCCACCCTAATTGGACACCAATCCCATGAGATAAGATCACCAACTCTAAGGAATCACCAACTCCCGAACTGAGTACCAACTCAACTTATCTAATGGAATATACCTATCATATTATATTATGGAGATATAACTCCAAATTATAATATAGATTCATAAATGAATCTAATTATTTGTTTTCTATTATAGGTCTGGTCTATAACTATTCATGCTTTGCACTTCATCTCTCTTCTCTTCCCTACCTCTCTACCTCTATCTCTCTATATTTCTCTATTTGACACAATTCAATAACATGAATAGATTTTTCCTATATCCTAGATGACATATATATAATCAATTAATCTAGGGTTCATATCTCATCTGTGTTCACACTAGTTTGCTAACACATCACATTCAATTTTTTTGGACTTCAGTTCAAGTCTTCAATTATAAGTTTCATGCATCTTGAACTCATGTTCCAATGATGTGATTCTTAGTCTCTTTACTATATTTATCATATATTGGGATTTACTTTTGATGCACATGCCATATTACATAAATTTGATCAATTAAAACAATCAATATCATTATCTGTATCATAATTTACAACTTACCTGCATGTTCTTGCATGTTCTTATACTTGACCATTAACATGATCATATGTTTAAATATCAATCATTGATCTTAAGTTTGGCATCATGATCTGATGGTCTTCATTCAAATTGATCAACTTTAAAATGCATATATTTGATCAATATCTAATAGGATTACATGAACCATTCGATCTTTTTACACATCTAGACTTTATCTATTCAACTTTAAAATGAATCCATTGATCTTCCTAATCTGATCTCTCATGTGCCATTATATATTCATAATTGCTTAGACATTAGCTATGTTTTTGGTTAAATATACACCAATTATCCTCATATCATTACATCCTTAGTCTTTGAAACAAATAAAATCCATCAATATCATCAAACAAGCTTGGTATTTAACTCACCTCTATCTCATTAAATGTTGAGCACTTAATCTCATATGAGTCCACTTTCTCTATTGGATCTTCATTGCACAATCAACTTCTCACCATTCGATGTATTAACAAGCTTGATTATATCTCTAATGAGATTCCATGAATGTGACACTTGGTATTATAATGTGCCTTTTGCACATTGATATTAGTTCCCACTATTGAGACACTTGGAATCCTTGTATTGATCATTGACTAATTGACTTTGAACCTCATTGTAGATTTATTGTTCAATACTCTATGATTGTGACACTTGTCAGTAGCTCATTTACTCATAGGTGCCTTTGACATATTGATGTCATTATATGTTTTTATATATAAAACATATGATTAAGTTCTAACTATTGATCTTCTAACAAGCTCAAACTTTACCTTGTGCAGATTTAACTAAGGGGACCATCTCAATATACTTGAAAGGCTGACTTTGCACCTTCATATCTTTTGCATCACTCATCTTACTATTCTAAAATTTAGACCATATAAACTAGGAATGATAATGAAAAAACCCATATTATCATTTCTTATTTAATCCTTTACATGTGTGAGATATAATGCCATGAATCTGATCACTCTAAAAATTTTGTACCACAGAGCTAATTATGCTTAGAACTGCTTGAAAGGCCAACTTTGTTCTTGTATAAATTTTGATGCATTATATTGCATGACCTATAATTTATCACATAATATTTTATCACATAGGGGATTCCATCCATATATTCATATTTTCTAAAAATATTCATACATTCAAGATATGACATCATAAAATTTCTTACTTAGCTTTTTCTTGCTATCTACAAATTCGACTAAGTGTGGGAAAACACTATCAAAATTCATAAGAGACCAACTTTTCTCATGCATATATTTTATCACGCTACATCACATGACATGATATTTATCACATTTTAATTAGGCATAAAGATGAAAAAACCAATATGATCATTTTTTCCTAACATCTTCATGTGTGCAAATGTTGACCTCATCAATATGCTTACTTGGCTATACTTGAACCCTTTTACAAATTTGGATAAGTATATAAACTTAGTGATGTCTAAGTTTAAAAATTTGAGTCCTCATATATTCTACCATGATTCATCACATGACTTCAAATATAACACATAACAACTAGGGACTAAAGTGATCACAACCATGGTAATGGTGATGTCAGCAAACTACCTTCTCAAATTTTCTTGTCATAGACCTAAAATGTTTAGATAAATAAAATGAATAACTAGATTAATTCCACTCATGCACACAATCACTCTAATCATCCTTGACTTCTAATAGGATCCATTTCATATCCTATAATCACCATATTCATCCCTGAGAATCAATGACATCTAAAATGCCAATGATCTCCCTTTTGACACCAATAAAAATCATATTTCCAAGAATCTCCTCCTTTGTCATTGATGGCAAATTAAATGCTCTAATATTCTAATATTATTCTCCTTTTCTAAAATTGATTGAATTTTAATCTAATGAGTATGAACTAAAGCTTTTCATACTAAACTTGTACCCCCTTATACAATGGCACATTTTCCCCAAATCAACTTGGACACTTGATATGATATTATTTATCATTTGCACTTTTTATCCAAACTTTTGTAGAAAGCATTTGCACTTTTTCTGCCCCTTTGAAATCAATGGCAAAGGTTCTATTTCTCATTGTTTGTATAAATGTTTATCCCCTTTCTTAGATAAAGGATTTTTTCTAAGAATCTTTAACCATCAACTTAGTAGAAATTTGTAAAAGTATGCATACCTGATTTGCCTTTTCTTTCTTCTTCAAAGGATTAACAAAGATTCCATGATTCTCTCCTTGGAATCATGAACAATCATTAACATTTAGTGATGTGATGTAGGATACATCACTCTGACCTACTAATACTCAAATTATTCCTTGGGAAGAGGTTTGGTGAATATGTCTATAATTTGATCCTGAGTTGGCATATACTCCATTATGACCTCTTGATCTGCAACCTTTTCTCTTAGGAAGTGATACTTGATTGATATGTGCTTGGTTATATAATTCATCACTTGATTCTTTGATATATTAATAACACTTTAATTATCACAAAGAATAGATATAGGTGACTTGTACTCTACTTTGATGTCTTTGAGTGTTTGCTTCATCCATAAGACTTGAGTGAAACATGCCACTATTGATACATACTCTCCTTCTATTATAGAAAGAGTAACTAACTCTTGATTTTTTCTCAACCATGAAACAAGTATATTTCTAAGGAAAAAAACACCACCATTAGTGCTTGTTCTATCATCTACACTTCTTTTCCAATAAACATCTATATACGATGTCAAACTAAAATATTTAAGTTATAGGATACCATAGGCCATAGTCAATTGTGCTCTTGATGTATATAAAGATCCTTTTCACTAAATTGAAATGTGACTCTTTAGGATTAGCTTGAAATCTTGTATCTATGCACATTTCTTGCATGATATCAGGTCTTGATGTAGTTAGGTATAACAATCTACCTATCATTGATTTGTACATCATTTGATTTGCATCAAAGGACACATCCTCTTTGCTCGACTTACATCTAGTTATCATGGTAGTACTAACTAGTTTGTTATATTTCATTCCAAACTTCTTGAGCATTTTCTTTGCATACTTATTTTGGGATATAAATATCCCTTCATTAGTTTGTCCTATTTTTAGACTAAGGAAGAAAGAAAATTCTCTAAGAATAGACATCTCAAACTCATTTTACATTTGTGTAGAAAATTCTTTGCACATTTTGTTATTATTACCACCAAATATGATGTCATCTATGTAAACAACAACAATCAACAAATGCTCACCTTTTGATTTGAAGTAGAGATTATTGTTTACACATCCTTTGTTGAATCCTTGTTATTGTAGGTACTGGTATAATCTTAAATATCATTCCCTATATGCTTGTTTTAGACCATATATATCTTTATTTAGTTTTCATACATAATCTTCTTATTTTGATAGTTGAAAACCTTCAAGTTGTTCTATGTAGACTTGCTCTTCTAGGTTCACATTCAAGAAATCAAACTTAACATCCATTTGAAAGACTTTGAACTTTTTATAAATAGAGAATGCTAGAAAATTATTATGGCTTCCAATATAGAAACTAGAGCAAATGTATCCTTAAAATCTATTCCCTCAACTTATGCATATCCTTTGCACACCAATATTGTTTTATTTATTGTAACAAATCCAACCTCATTAAGCTTGTTTCTAAAGACCCACTTTGTACCTATCACATTCTTGTTTGAAGGTCTTGGACTAATTGCCAAGTTTTTGTCTTTTTAATTTTGCTCTATTCTTCTTCCATGGATTTTAGCCAATTCTCATACTTGGTGGCTTAAAAATTACTCTTAGACTCAATTTTAGACATTAGAGTAAAACTTACTTGCTCCTTATTTTGTGTAACTCTTATCCTTATCTAACTCTTTCATTCTTATTTACAATTACCTACTCTATAATATGATCCTTTTCAATAAATTTTGGAGGTGCCTTTTCATTTGTTTCCTCATGATCTTCATTAGTTGCTTCCTCTTTAGACTCTGATTCTTCATTATAGATTTATTTGTCAAGTTTAACATGTTTCAAGCCTTCTTCAACCTTGATATTGATGTTCTCAATAATATTGTGTAGCCTTTTATTGTAACATATGTATCCTTTTCTTTGGGTGGAATAACCAAACAATATTACTTCATCACATTTTGACTCAAAGCTTCCCAATTTTTCCTCTTTTCTCCTAATGTAGCATTTACTTCCAAACACTTTGAAGTGCTTAACAGAGGAATGTCTTCCATACCATAGTTCATAGGGAGTTTTTTCATTATTTACCCTTAGTTTAACTCTATCCAAGATATATAATTATGTTTGGAATGCTTCTCTCTAGTACCCATCAGGTAACTTGGCCTCTTTTAGCATTGTTTTGGCCATCTCCTTGATTGTCTTGTTCTTTCTTTCAACAACTCCATTATGCTATGGAGTCCTTACTGTAGAGTGATGTCTTTTAATTTCATGTTTCTCACAATAATCTATGAACTCATTTGAGGTGAATTCTCCACCTTTATTAGATCTTAAGAAGTTGTTTTTTCATCCAATCTCATTCTCTACCATGTCTCTAAAGATCTTGAATCTTTCAAATGCTTGAGACTTATCCTTAAAAAAGGTTACCCATATCATTTTTGAGTATTCATCTAAAAATAACTTGAAGTAGATCTCTATTTTAGATCCTCTTTCCTTAATAGGACTATAAAGATCAGTATGAACTAATTCTAGAGGCTTTATAATTGCATACTCCTTTGTTTGAAATCTGACCCTTATCTACTTGCCTAGTTGACATTCCTTACAAGTAGTGTCTATAGGTTTGGTTATCTTAGGCATGTGTCTAACACACTTATTTAAACTCACTTTGACTAGGTTATCAAAGTTGACATGACCTATTATTTTATGCCATAACCAACTCTCATCAATCTTTGCTATCAGGAAACTATTACCATTCATTTTAACAAGATTATAGATATTGTTTTCTATTCTTTTCCATTTTATAACTAGTCTTATATATATATATATATATATATATATATATATATATATATATATATATATATATATATATATATATATAACTTGCAAATTTATGTATTAAATATGACCTTATATCCATTGTCACACATTTAGCTAATGCTTATTAGATTATGATTCAATCCTTCAACATAAAGGACATCATGTGTAGATAATTTTCCATCTTTGTTCAAGGTTCCTTTACCTTTGATCTTTACTATAGTGTTGTCTCCAAAGATGAAAGATCCTTCCTTAAATTTTCTCAATTTGATGAACTTGCTCTTGTCATTAGCCATATGTTTTGATCAAACACTATCTATTACCTATAAATTCTACTCCTTAGCATGGAGTGTAGTTTGAGAAATCATAGATTGATCTTTCACTTTCCACACATCCTTGGGATTCTTATTTGGCTTATTTTTTATTTTTTAGAGACTTGTGAACCTTTGTTCATAGTAGGAGGCATGCCTTTCTTCTTACTTTGTGTTTTTGGTCTTACAAAGTTTGTTCTACATTGTTTAGCTATGTGACCAAAATTATTGCAATTATAACATATTACATTTGTATCTAACAAGGGAGCAAATGATTTTTTGCTCACAAATTTTTTTCTCCTTTTAGTTACAACTCTATAATCAATATACCTATGACCAAACTGATTATAGGTATAAATGGTGTAGTATGAGGGCTCTTCTAAACTTTGTCTTCTTCAAGTCTCTCACTTTTGTGTATCTATCTACATCAGATACCTTTGTCTTCTTCTTTTATTTAAGCTTATTTTAATATTCAAATATCTCCACATCAGTAATGCTTGTGTCTTTATTTCCTTACAAGTTTCCTCTTTATTTTTTCTTGATTCTCCTTCTACTTTGAAGTTATCATATATATTAGCATATACACTGGTTAAGGAACTTTTTACTTTTTAATAACCAAGACCTAATACTTCTTTTGAAGGCTTTTAATAGTTGATCATTTCATCAAGAATGCATGATCCTCCTATCAACTTTAGACTTTTGTCTAGTTGTCCTTTAACTTTCTCAAGCTTTTTTTCTCAAAGCCACTATCTCTACTTCTAACATCATGCACTCATTAGATTTAGATTGTAGTTAAAGTTAAACTACATATTCTATTATTTTAGCCTCTTGAACTTGTGTCTTTAGGCTAACCACCATCTGATCATATTTCTTAAGTCTTTTAGATATTTTCTCAATTTCCTTTTGTCTAAGATTCTTCTATTTTGAGATCTCTTTTCTCAAATTGTCAATTTCTTCTAAAGCACAGATGATTTCACACTCTAGATCCACTTATCCTTCTTCTTCATCTAAGTCTTCAACTTCTTCTTGATCCATAGAAGTTGATCCTATTACCATGAATAGGACTTCTTTTTCCTTGGCCATAAAATCATAGTCATGATCATCATTAGAACTATCATTGTCTTCTTTTGTGTATAGGCCTTTCTTATTTTTTAATAAGTTCTTCTTCTTGGACTAGTGAGGTTTTACCTTTTTACTATTTTTTCTTGCTCAGTGTTATCCTTCTTGTTATAAGGGCATTTAGTAGCAAAATGTCCTACTTTCCCATAGTTAAAGAATTTGAAGGGTGACTTACATTTGTACTTTTCAAACCCTATTCTTAATCTTCTAACAAAGTTAGATTCTTCTTCATTAATCTCCTTAGATCTAGATGTAGGTGTTTTTGAATTTGCTAGTTTGGTTGCTTTGAATACAACTTCTCTCTTGAAAGTATCTGTGTCTCCCATTCTCATCTCATAGGCTATGAAGGTTTCATGAAACTCATCAATAGTGAGTTTAACTAGATCTCTTTCTTCCTCTACTGTAAATATTTTATAATTATACCTTGATGGAAAAGATCTTATAACCTTTTTTACAATGATCAGATATTTCATCTCTTCTCTAAGTCCTCTAATTTCATTAACTATTTCATCTACTCTAAGAAGGTAGTCTACAATTTTCTCTTTTTCATTCATTTTAAGGATCTCAAACTTGCCTTTGAATGTTTATAGCTTGGCCTACTTTACCTTGTCATCACCTTCATATATGCTCTGTATTTTATTCTAGATATCTTGTGTATTTTGACAATGCATCACTTTGATAGACTCTAAATTAGATAATCTACATAAAATAACATTCTTAGCCTTGGCATTGCTCTCATATGCTTTCTTGGCAGCCTGATCAGTAGGATTTATAGCAAGAGCTATTTATCCATTTAAAATTGACATCCATACATCAAACCCTAATGAAGATAGAAATGATTCAATTTTAATTCTCTAGAATGCATAGTTAGATCCATCAAAGAGAGATGATTTATTTGAGGAAGAGCCTCTTTGACTAGCCATTTGTGTTCACTATCCAAGATCCACCTAATTTGATTAAGCTTTTCCTAAGGAACCTATGATCTAATACTAATTATTGGAACACAATTGTATACTAAGAGGGGGTGAATCAATATATTTATTAACTTAGTCCTTTTCTAATACCTTTTAAAATAGATTAAAAATCATATGCAAATTAAAAAAAATATATGTAGATATCACACACACAAATTCACATGACACCATATGTATACATGAAAATCCCAACATGGGAAAAACCATGGTGAGAATAGTTGCTAGAATCTACTATTATAATCTAGATTTATAGTTAAATCTTAACTGGTTACACATTTAAGGGCATCAACCCTAAGGAGACACCAATCCCCTAATTTAAGAGCACCAATTCTAAAGAAGCACCCACTCCTTAACTGAGCACCAAATTAGCTTATCGGATGGCACCTACCTATTAGATTACACTATAGAGATACAACTCTAGAATATAATATAAATTCATAAATGAATCTAATTCTCTATTCTCTATTACAGGTTTGGTTTGTAATTGTTCATGCTTTTCACTTTATATGTCTTCTCACATTCTCTTTTCTTATCTTCTCTACCTCTCTACCTCTATCTCTGTATTTATCTATTTGACATAAATCAATAACACCAACATATTTTGACTATATCCTAGATGACATATATATAAGCAAATGATCTAGGGTTCATATCTCATTTATGTTCACACTATTTTGCTAACACATCATGCTCAATTTTGTTGGACTTTAGTTTAAGTCTTTAACTAAAAGTTTCCCATGTCTTGAACTCATGCTCCACCACTATGATTCTTAGTCTATTTAATATAGTTAACATATATTGGTATATAGTTTTGATGTATATGCCATATTATACAAATTTTATTGATTATGGAAATCTATCATGTTATCTATATCATAATTTATGACTTACTTGCATGTTCTTATATGTTATTATGCTTGACTATTAGGATGATCATATATTTAAATATCAATAATTGATCTTACGTTTGGTGCCACAATCTAATGGTATTCATTCAAATTGATCAAATTTAAAACACATCTATTTGATCAAGCTCTGATAGGCTTATGTGCTCTATTTGATATTTATATGCTTCCAAACTTTAACTGTTCAACTTTAAAATACATCCATTGATGTTCCTAATCTAAGCTCCCACATGATATTATATATTAATAGTTTATTAAATGTTGTCTTTGTCTATGATTAAACATCAACCACTTATCCTCATCTCATTGCATCCTTAGTATTTTGAATAAGTATGCTCCATTGATCTCATCAAATAAGCTCAATCTTTAACTCATCTATATCTCATTAAATTTCAAGCACATAATCTCATTTTATTCCACTCATTCCATTAGATCTTCATTGAATGATCAACCACTCACTGTTTGATCTTTTGACAAGCTCAAACTTTATCTCTAATGAGATCTCATGAATGTGACATTTGGCATTAGTGCGTTCCTTCTACACATTACTATCAATTTTTAATATTGATAGACTTGGAATCCTTACATTGATCATTGAATAATTGACTTTGAGCCACACCGTAGATTTATATTTCAATGATCTATGATTGTGACACTTATCACCAGTGTATTTACTCACAGGTGCCTTTGACATATTGAATTTGTTGTATGCCATTAGATATTTAATATATGATTAAGTTATAACTATTTATATTTTAATAAGCTTAAACTTTACCTTGTGAATATTTGACTAAGGGGACCATATCAATATTCCTGGAAGGCTAACTTTTCACCTTCATATCTTTTGTATCACTCATCTTCCTATTCTAAAATTTAGACCATATAAACTAGGCATGATAATGAATGAACCCATATGCTCATTTCTTCCTATATCCTTTTTAAATGTGAGATATAATTCCATTCATATACTCACTTATATTATTCTACCATAGAGCTAATTATGTTTATAACTACCTAGAAGGCCAACTTTGTTATTGCATAACTTTTGATGCACTACATCACATGACCTATAATTTAGTGCATAAGATCCTCTTGCATAGGGGATTCCATACATATATTCATATTCTCTAAAAACCTTCATACATGAAATATATGACATCATAAAAATTCTTACTCAACTTTTTCGTGCTAGCTATAAATTTGATTATGTGGGAAGACACTGTCAAAATGCTCGGGATCCCAACTTTGCTCATGCATATCTTTGTTTGTGCTACATCACATGACCTGAGAGTTAGTACATAGTAACTAGGAATAAAGATGAACACAAACATATAGTCATTTTATCCTAACACCTTCATGTGTGCAAATATTGACCTCATTAATATGCTTACTTGGCTCTTCTTGAACCCTTTTGCAAATTTGGCTAAGTATAAAAACTTAGTGAATTATGTCTGAGTAGCCAAATTTGCATCCTCATATCTTCTACTACACTTCATCACATGAATTCAAATTTGACACATAACAAATAGGGACTAATGTGATAACAACCATATGAACAACTCCCCTAAAATCATCTACAAATAGAAATGGTGATGTAAGTAACTTACCTTCTCATATTTTCTTGTCATAGACCCAAAATGTTTAGATGAGCAAAATAAAGAACCATATGAATTCCACTCATATAAAAAAACATTCCAATCATCCTTAAATTCTGATAGGATCCCTTTCATATCCTATAATCACTATATATAACCTTGAGCATTAATGAAATTTAAAATTCCAATGATCTCCCTTTTGACATCAATGACATGCTTATAATGTCCCTTTTAAAATCAATGAAAATCATATTGCTAACAAAAGAAAGAATTAGTCAAATGGAGATCATTTTCATATTCAAATAAAAGGTATGGAAGACATTGTTTATTATAGTTTTCAAAGACTTGGTCACATTTATAGATTTTACAAGCAAAACCATCAAGTCAAGATAAGTTCAATCAGGCTCCTAGAGTGCAAGAAATAAGATAAGATAGACAGATTAATGCAATGAGATATTCATCCTAGAGTCATTGTTATGCATGCAATCAGTTTGGCCACATTGATAGATAATTCAAGAGGAAAATAAATTAGTCAAAAAAATATCATGATCATAAACAAACAAAAGGTATAAATGATCTTGTTTGTTTCAAATGTCATAGAGTTGGTCACATTTATAGATAGTGAAAGAATAGGTTGAATGAGTTCTCAAATCAAAATAAGGTGTATGGAGCTCCTAATATGCAAGGAAAAGGTCAAAAATGGTTATGAAAACCTAATCCTATGAGGAGAGATTATAATGAGACCAAATATGGCTTGTTTGCCATGATAGACATGAAGGAAAATCAAGATTTTTTGTTGACTACATTTGTTGAAAAATATGAAGTAAATAATAAAGTCAAGGATCCATTCAAAGTCAATTTGGTGATGAGGCAATACTATAATTAAAATGAGATTATGGAGATATGGTGGTCTCCTAAGTTTTAGGAATTTTAGTCTTATTATGTCAAAGGGGTGTCTCTCTCGAAGCTTAAAGAGGAAGCATGGTGGATGCTTGTTGAGTCTTGGCTATGTTGCATGTCAGAAAATAATGAAGGTCTCTTGGATCTAATAAGTTGAGAGTGTCGTATGATGATTTGACATATATATTATGAGAAAGATATGTTTGGTTAAGGGGAAAAATGAGTTTTATAACTACTTTAAAGTGTTATGATGGTGAGTTGTCAAAATGTTTTATTTTGATAAGAAAGGTGTGTTTAAGGTTTTTGGTTCTGAAGGTAAGAACTCATCAGTTTATTTTGATTAAATTTATTGTTCAAAATGATGGTAAGACTGAAGGTAAGGTTGGTATAGATCATGAGGAGAATGTATTGCCATATTGTTGGTATCATGAAGAAGGTCTTGGAGTTTTGTATATGACAGGTTGTGTCTATCATGGAGTTCACAATATTCTAAAGATGAGATAGTTCCATGAGATGATTTGATAAGGTTCCAAACCATGATGTTTTATAGAGGATAAAGGAATTTTTTTTTGAGATCCATATGAGAGTTATTCATGTTTTATTTAGTTGTTTAAGTTGATCTAATGAAGATATGAGATCTATTTTTATTTCCATAAGAGTTTTGACTGAAGTATGGATAATGTTGAAGAGTTGTTGGTAGACCTTGCTCATTGAGAATACTTGTTTAATATGTCATGATCTAGATAAATCATGGATTTAGGTGGAGCTAACTTAGATAGTTTTAAAGTCTTGAAAATCTATGCATGATGTGAGGGGAATCATATATGAATTGTTCCAATCATGACGGAGACATGTGAAGATGTCTGTTATACTTGTGAATTCAAGAAGATTGATATGATGACTTGATTAAAACAATTGATGTGTTTTGATGAGGTATTGAATCTTCATGCATGAGAAAAGAGAGCTTTTGAGTTATGTAGGTAGATAGGTCCAAGGATTAGAGAAGTCCAAGTTTAGTTTGGTATATGCCAAAGGGGGAGAAACCAATTCATATGCTTGAAAGTATGTAAGTATCTTGAACATCAACATCTTAAATAGTATTTGAGTGCACACATGATGCTGACGAATGATTTTTGGCATGTTGAGGAAGAGACCCTTTGTCATTAATGTCAAAAGGGGAGAAAGATCATAATGAAGGAGTTCAAATGAAGTCATTGTTTATATGAAGTCATTCTGAGGGTATTTTTCCATCAGTGACAAAGGGGGATATTGTAGAGCATGTTCATTAATGTTAGGTTGTCATTGATGTCAATTTTGGTCATGATTAATATTTCATTAATGACAAAGTGATCAGATTGATGATTTGGAGAGTGTTTTATTATTTAAGTAATTTATGGATGATATTGATGGTATGGAAAATTTATAGAGACCTTATGGGATGTTATGAGTGCTTAGAGTACTTACATAAGTGAAAGGAATTCATCAAAATAGTCATATGAGTGTTTAGGTTCAAGTAGTCATCTTGGAAGATAAGGCTAAGTAATCAAATTAATGAAGTCATATTTCACACACATGAAGGTTTAAAGAACATCTTGATATAAGAATCGATTCCGTTATATGAGGAGATCATGTAGTTCAAATTTTAGGTTTGGACATTGAGTGTAGCAAAAGTTATAATAGTGTAAATTTGGCCTCTCAAACAAAGTTCACTAAGTTTATATACTTAGAAAAATTTACAAGAGATTATCTATGGTAAGTGTTCAAAAGATCAAATGGTGAGCGTATAATCTAACAGATGAAGATCCAATGGTGAGCATATGTTTGTACAGATCGATCTAATGGTGAGAACCAAATATGAAAAACAAAGATATAATGGAGTGTGTAATATTATTAGTAGTGATCCAATGGTGAATATTTTTTCAATATGTCGAATGATGCTCAAAATTCACATGGGGTTACCAAGTGGTAAAATTTCATTGGAGTCAAATAGTCAATGTGCTCAAAAGGCATGTGAGGGTGCCAAGTGTCTTAATTACAATAGCATAGATCAATGATAAATGGTGAAAGATGTAAGTTAAAGACAAAGATAATCCCAAGGAGATTGATAGATAATTTTTGATAAAGGTGTGCAAGGACATGAGATGAAGACACATGTCTATAATATTTCCATTTACTAGTGACCATTGGTATTTGAGATTGACAAATAAAAAACTAGTCCTTAGTATTTGTGCTATATATTTTGATCCAAGATGAATTTCAAGGTGATGTAAAAGGAAAAATTTTAAATGATGTCAAGGGGAATCTATAAAAATTTGTAATAATATTTTAGTGTTTGTACATTCAAAGATATTGAGCTCTAAAGTTGACTGTGTATTTGACCATATTCTGTAAGTGACTAGAGAAGGATAATTGGATTGTTATTGATAGTGTATTGATGTTTCAAGATGAAATAAATATTATAGATATTTTTAAACCCCATGAGGACCATATTTATGGATTTTTGAGGTTTTACCAATCCATATTCAGTATGAAAAAATGCTTTGAAGTTGATTGTGTTTATTGAATACATTGGTAGAATGAGTGACCATATTATAGGATTGATTTGAAGGTGTTCTAAGAAAAAATAAAGAATAATATGAGTATGGAGATGCTATATAATTATATAGGGCTTATGATAAGTCATTTTTTGTCATATTTTTCCCCTGATCAGTTATGAAGAGTCAAAATAATTTAACTATATTTTGATTGTCTATGACCAGTCTAAGCAATCATTTTGAGAGAGTTGTTTTTAGTGATTAGAGCCTATTTTAAAGTGTATAAAGCACATAAAGGTGTTATATAGGTCCTAAAGGATTCACCCATGTGATTTGATCATATGGATATGTGAAATATTTGAGTAGTTGATTTATAAGTTTGAGACTATGTTTTTTGTGTAGGAAGGCCTAAAGAGCAAGGAAACCTAATTGGTAGGTTCAAGTGTTGAGTTGGTGTTCTAGGTGGCATAGAACCATATAATATTGATCAAGGGGATATTATAGATATTTTTGATGTGTTTTAAGAATTTTTAAAATATTAAAGTGGCCCAAAGTGTTGAAGTTGTAATGTATGTGTATGAAGGCCTAATTGTTTTAGGTCTCACCAAGACTTAATGGTGGTTTGGGGATAATGATGTATTGGCCAATATAAGGAGTGTGTGGATATTACATTTAAAATGTATGAGGACATATTTTAAAGGTATAAAAAGTATGGTAAGCATCTTTTTTGACTAAGATGGGCTATACCAAGAGAGTGGTATAAATAAAAGGCATTATTGGCCTAATTGTGCTAATTATGGGAGTGTAGATTAAAGTGAAGAAGATCAAATTTTAAAAGAGAAGTTACAAGTCATTGAGGACAAAAAAAGAGTGAAAATTATCAATAATTATTTCTTTATCAAGTTGATGCAAGTGGAAAGATAGGTCATTAGACCTAATGAGACTAAAAGAGGTAAATTGAGAGAGTGGGCCCTTTATATTGTTTGGGTGAAAGAGTGAAAACAAAGGTGGTAATAATTAGTTTAAGAGTATAAATATGTGTTAAAGGTGATATATTTAGGTAGATAAGTGGGTTGTTGGTTACCTAGGGTGTTGGTTCCTTCTTACAAGGTAAAGCTTGCTAAAGGTCTAATTGTTGTGGGTGTTCAACTAGATAGGGGCAGCAGCTCCTTGTGGGATTGGTGTCTCTCTAAAATAAGGGATGGGTTTTCCTTGATTAGTTGGTGATAGTATGAATCTAGGATCTTGTTTTATAGGATTGTAGTTCATATTGTAAGGTTTAGTGGGTTTAATCCTTAAAGAGGGTTTCCTATATATATGATGTGTTCATGTGATTATGTTCTTGTGTATGCTTTAGAGTATATGATTTTATGTTTATGTTTCTTTATCAAGTTGATGTATGTTGAATATTTAAGAGTTTTTAATTTAATTAGATTATATTTGATCATTGATTCACCCACCCTCTCAGTGATTATACCTCTAACAACTTTGGCTATAGTACGAGTTCAACTTCATAGAGACTTCATATGTTATGGATAATGTGTGTGGTAAAATATATCAATATTTATGAACACAAGCATGGTGTTATTTAATTTATTTATTCATTTAGATTGGATATTTGATCCAAATTTACATTTATCTATCTTATATCATTTGACATTGTGTCAAATTTCTCATCCATCTTACATGATGACTTTTGTGATCTAGGAATTTGACTCAAAAGAGGATGGTTCATATGGTGTTAGTTCCAAAATAAATACAAAGTGAAATAAACACAATAATAGTATAACATCTCTAGGCCTAGACACTAGGGAGAGCTTAGTTAACAAAAACAAATTACAAGCACAACTAAAAATTAAGGGATCAAATATAAGAGTTCCTTCACCTTCCTTGGATGCTCCAAATGCCTTTATAGTAGTGGCTTTCTCAGCTTGTGCTCATGAAGTCCTTGGCAATGGAAGCTTGAATACCTCTATCTCTCCTTAGCACCTTTGGCTTATGGATTAGATTGTATTGGAATCAATTTCGCATGGTAACACTAATTTATTGAAGCTTTTGGAACCAATCCTCCATTATAACTTTGCACAAATTAATCTTAGAAATGATGTTGCAAGGTCTCCTATTTATAGATTTTTAGATTTGATTAGAATCAACGTCAATCTTCCATCTCAATATTGAGATATGTGGTTGAGGATTAATTCAATTTTTAGAATTAAATTTGTAATTATCCTCATCGTGACATTGGAAGAATGGAAAATTAAGAGGTATGAAGGGCATCATGGAAGGCATTGATGAGGCATGGTAGTCATGAATCTTGATATTTGTGGCATTTATGGCCTAGGGATGTCTTCCTAAAAAATCAGGTCACTTGATGATGCATATATTCAATATTCATTTCCAAAAATAAGTATTCAATAATTTTCCATAAAATTATTAATTATGCCTTGATTTTGGTTAATTAAATCTTAAGCATGATTAAGTACATTGTGCACAAATTACCCTAATTGATCAGAATGCCTTGTTATTGGTCCTAAATTTAACTAGATTAGAACTGGAAGGTGATGTCATATGCATTGGATGTGTATTCCCATTTAGGATGTTACCAACAACAAATAACAAAGGCACATGTCTTGTGTAGAATATTTGATAGGAAAGAGCAGTATAGAGTGTGTGGGAGCAAAATTGGCATTTTGACTCAAAATAATCTGATCAAAGTTAGTTGGCCCATAAATTATATTTCCCCATTTAGGGATACCCTGGCCAAAATTGGAACTTGAATATGTTAGTTTCACATTATTTAGCATGTTTTAGTGTTTTTAGGCCAAATTGTACCTGTTAGGTGGAAATTGGCCAAAAGCCTAATTGGGGGTTATCAATGGTTAGATTTAGGTGTCTATAATTTGACCCTATTTGGGAAGGAATTGAAAGATATAAGCATAGTATCATCTTATCAAAGAATGAATATGTCCTATATACCTAAAAATACAATGATGATAAACTAATTATATGACACCCCCTTGAAGGAATGATTCGCACAAGCAAGTCGGCAAATGGTCCCTCAAAAGGAAAGAAGCAAAATGAGGGGACCAAAGAAAGGAAAGATGATGGGGTAAAAACACAATGATAATAAAAAATTAGTTGAAATCATTGAGAATGTAAGTACTATGGTGCATAATTATTTTCCAAAGGTAGTAATAAGCATTATACCCTGATAGTGGCAACATGGTATGATAACACAATAATTTGACCAAAAGTAATTACAATCACTGAGAAGATGGAGCTGCCCTAGTTAGGATAGAAAAACAAGATAATAACATGCCCCTATATAGGTATAAAAAGTAAAGTGGTGATAAAACAATGATTTGCCTAAAGGCAGTTATAATCATTGAGAAATGTAGGTGGGATGGTGTGTAATGATTTGCCCATAGGTAGTTATAATCATTAGACTCCGATTATGGAAAACATGATAAACTTGGTTGATAATGATGAAAAATTAACATAGAGGGTAATGATGAATTAGAATAACCTACTAGTAGGGAGATGACCTAGATTGGCTAAAATTGATGGTGACCTAGTTAAGGATGATTAACAATCATAACTCAAGGATATAACATAGAATATAGATTAAATATGAGTGCGTACAAAATGATGAAAGAGATGAATAGAAGAATATGATTAATTAGTTGTGAATGATTTAGTTGTACCTACTAATGAGGATATGCTCATCTTGATTAACAATGATATAACTAGAATGATCAATGGGTTGATTTGATCAAGGGTGGGATGGGAGGTTATATCAAGGTGATAAGGATAAAATTATATGGTTCATTGACTTTATACCTTCTTAAAGCTAATTTTTGGTGTAACATGTGATGGTAGGCTTCATGATAAAACACCATAAATATTTGGCCAAAATATGCATAAAGACTGACTCCCAATCCAATAAACACTCAAAAAACAATACACCAATGATAAAAACCATAATGACAATGTTAATGGATGAAATATGGATGGACTCAAGAATAATGTGCCCAAAGAATCACCCAATGAACACATATAGACTGAGTTAAGGCAACAATAATGAAAGAAAACAAACATGCAAGTGAATAAACAAACAAACAAACAATTAGAAAGCCTAAAAATAAAAGCAAAAGAAGGCATCCTAACAATGATAATGCCTTAGTAAGGTGGATCTAGGATAACTAACTAGGCTTAGATAAGATAAATGTTTTTGGATTTTTGAAATCTTATGAATGTTTTTAGAATTTTGAGGTATCTTAACTCATTAGAGAATGACAAGATACTTGCTCACAAAATGGAGAGAGAGTTTGGCTTAATTTGTTCATAAAATGGTGAGAGCATATTGAAAGGGGGATTGAGGTCACCTCAACATGAATTGAGCATGACCCACATACTCTTGAAATGACCTCAAGTCATAATAATTCCATCCACACAAAAGGTAGGGAAAAACCAACTAGGTCCCAATAAGTTCTCAAATCTATCAAATGGCTAGTCAAATCAAAAAAATGACGGCAAGGTGATGTGATAATGCATGGTAAATAAGTGTTGCCCTTAGTTTTCCCATAGGTGGTTATGACTAGGAGACAATGACATAGGTCAATGATACTAATTTTCCCATAGGTAGTTATAATTAGTAGCAATAGTGGTGAAACACTGATTTGCCCATAGGTGGCTATATTCAAGCTCACATAAACAAACATGGATATAGGATGAAATATATCTTTCCATATCAACTATCACAATACTTTAATAGACTGTCATCGGAAAAATATATTTGATTGATTGTTGAAACTTGATTATAATCCTCTCACAATAGGTGTAGGAAGAACCAAATGAACCAAGATCAAAATAGGATTGTGTAGGATGACTAAAAATAGCCTTTGGTCTAGATAGGAATGGAATGATAGGATGGCATGGTATTGATTTAAGATAATGATGGTTTTGATAATTGGGTTAAAATGGTAGAAGGGTTTCCCCCAAGTGATGGAGTGAATGGTAAGATTTGTGATAATGGAAAATAGGCATATATAACAATGGTAATGGCATGGCAATAAAATGGTATGGGACATGTTTTTGTCTTGGGTATGGTTTTTGATTCTACTATTCTTGTTGATGGGGAGATGTATTTCATAATTAAAAAATGATATAAACATAATACTTGATCATGTTAATTGTTATCCCACACCTCATCTAAATAGCTACTCTATCAAAAATGGCTTGCAAATTTGGTTGTCAAAAATGTTGTGTTCTTCCTTGGTCGTTGATTTTGATTTCTTCAAATGTTGAGACAAGATATTTTTATAGCCTCTACAAAGGAAAGTAGAACCATGGATGGTAAATAGGGACAAATAATGGATGATAGGTTTGAATGTGAAATGAAATGTTTGATGATAATGGAATGTATAATAGTGGGGAAACAAATGAAGATTAGGACATTCCATCACACGTAATGTTACTGATGCTAGATTTGACATAATTTTGGTTATGGTGGGGCTAAAGACTTGTTATCTTGATAGGACCACCAGATTTTTCTATTATTTGATCTTGAGAGTAGATACCATCTGATTAGGCTATAAATTGGAAGCTATTTTGATTTCATCTTCATCAAGTATTGAAGAAATTTTGTGCTCAACTATTGGTGCCTCAATGAGGTTTTCACCAATGAAGTTGTCTTGATTGTCTCATAGCACCTCTAAAAAGGTTTCACTAAGGAATGTTAACTTTTGAATTTGATTTTGTTTTAGCACTTTCAAAAAAGTTTCACTAGGAGAGTGTTTTTCTGCTACATGAATGTTGTCTTGGCCTCCTTACTCTTCTTTAACTACTATGTCACCATGGATATAGTTCAACAAAATGTGATTCTATTGATCCCAATTGAAACTTGTAGGAGATGGAATATCAATGATATGGCTATTTTAGTTGATGGTAATGGCATATGGAATGATAATGGAATGGGGAGAGGCTACACAATCCTTATGGAAGATACTAGGATAAATTGTGTTAAAACTGAAGTATGCATCCTCAATAACCATAGAAGGATCACAAATGTATTCACATTGATCTAAAAGGTATGCTTAACCAGTGTTGTAACAACCATGAACATATTATTCTTCTGAATCTAATTCTAACTCAAAGGACTCTAAATCTGATGTTGAGACTGATGTTGATTTAGATTCTAATTTTGATGCTAAATTTGATGTCGATCCAAGAGTAAAACTTGACTCTAACTCTAATTCTTCATTTGATGGGTACTCTATTATAATGATGTCTTATTGAATGTTTGGTATTATACAAGTAATAGCTTATAACAACATGATGGGCTCTACAAAGATTGGTTTGTCAAAGTGAGACTCCTCTAAGATGGGAAAAAGGTCAAGAGACAACTCCTTAGAGATTGGCTTGTCAATAGGAGGCTCTTGAAAAATAGGCACATAGTTGAGGTAATTATTTTCCCAAAGGTGGTTATAATCATTAAGAATTGACTCAACAAAGATTGGATCATTATAATGAAACTCCTCTACAACTGGTATAGGATCAATAGGAAATTTATCATAGGTTAACTTATCATAAATGGTTGATTCAATAAAAACATCTTGGATTGGTTGGTTCTATTGTCCTTGGTTTCCATTGAGTTGGAAAATACTATTTTTGAACATAGCTTGTTCTTTGAATGATTAGATCAATTGAGGTTTGGTTGGGATTGGTACTAGATAAGGAATGACTTATGGTTGGATAATGGTAGGGCCTTGGGGAGCATGATTTCTTGCATGAGCCAAAGGAAAAAATCCTAAGATGGTAATGATAGGGCATTGTGGGGATTGATTACCTATACAAGCCAAAGGACTAGGTCCTAGAATTATGAAGGGGAATTATGGAGCTTGATTGATCATAAAAACCAAAGGATGAGGTCTTGATATAGAAATGGTTAGGTATTGTGGAGCTTGGTTGCTCACACAAGCTAAAGGACTAGGTCTAAGAATGGTAACAGTATTCCTTGGATAGTGTGGAGCTTGATAGCTCACATAATCTAAAGGAGGGTTAGGGGTAGCCAATGATCAGATAGAAAAAGGACATCATGAAACTTGATTGCTTACATAAGCAAAAGCATCCAAATCTTCCTCATAAACCATATCATCCCAGTCATGAGTTAGATCATAAGTTGGTTCTTGATTGTGTTCCATGTACTAATTTTTGAAAAGAGGCTGTGGATTCATATCCCAAACAACATTATCTATAGTTGGCTCTTCAAAGTCCTCTTCACAAGCCTCTTCATACCAATCAAGGTCTTGAGTTATATCATAATTTATTTTATGTTTTTTTCTCATGAATGATTAATATGATATGGATATAAATCTATCTCACAAACCATATTAGCATCATTGGGGTCTTGACAAAAGCCATAAAAGTCATTTTGTGCAGCCATTCTATCATAAGTTGGTTTGTAATTGACTCCACTATAAGTGTAGTGAGACATATCCACGTAAATGATGAAATCTCTGAAAACAAAAAGGCTTAAATTTATACAAACTCTAAAAAAGGATCTAAAAGACAAATGGTTCAAACTTGGTCCAACTTGGTCAAAGGGGTGGAGCTCTATCTCCAATATGGTCTAAAAGTAGAGATATATCTAAAAAATGGTTTGTGTTAAGATTTGGTATAAAATAGTCTAACATCAGATGTCTAATGTAAAATTTCATATGCATAAAATTTCAAGCATCTGAATAAAAACTAGCATTCAAAGGTCTAGGTCAAAGTGTTCTAAACAAGGTCTAAACTAGGAAAGGGAAAAGTTGAGTTTCTAGGTCTTTTGTCCAAATGAAAAGTTAAAATATAAGCTCAAACAAATAAGGATGATGTGATTTGATTTAATATAAAAAATTTGAAAATAACTTTGACATAGACCTGGCACACAATATCAAACATAAACATGATCAGTTGACATAAGGCATAAGACAAAATGCTCTTTCAGAAAGGTTATGTTCCCCAAATAAAGGCAAAAATAATGATGAAGATAAGATATAAATAAACAAACCATCAATAGTTTTAAAATTTGGGTAGTCAATTAAATAAAGTTATGCAACCCAAAAGAGAAAGATCTATGTATCAGTCCCATGAATTAAGGCCTAAATAGAAATCAATTAATGTTTGGATCCAAAATTGACAAGGCTAATTAAAAAATCAATGTTGAAAACTAAGATTTGACCAAATAAGCTAACAAATAATGGAAAAAATTATGACACAATACAAAGGTCTAAATGGTATACATGACATGGTTTGAAACAATGATTTTGGGTGCAAGGTAAACTAGTCTTGAAACAAAATGAGAAACATGATGGTGTAAGCATGCTCAAATGATGTGGTCAATCTTATGTTTCAAAGACTCAAATTAAAAATGGTTTGACATGATTTGGGCATCATAACACTACCCTCCTCAACTAAAATGGCACACACACAAATAAGTTAAAAAAAATTCAAGGCACAAGTGTGGTGTAAAATAGCCAGCATAACACCTCTTTAGAAAAAAGTGTGACGTATAGACAATTTGGTTTTTGACATGGCTTATACACAAACAAACAATTTTTAGTCTCAAAAACATACCAAATGAGAAAATGATCAAAATACACTAGGTATAACCATCCAAATCCTAGAAAAGGTATGGCATGTGGGTTGGACTAAAACTAGAAAGGTTTTGATCATTCTAGGGGAATCAATTACACAATGACTTTCATGTCAAAAAATATAAAAGATAAGCATGGAAATTGGGTGACTATGGCATTGGATAGTTGTAAAAAGTTCTAATCATTTTTTCAACCACTACATCATATTATTCACTTAGTATAGTGTGATGTCCAAATGCAGATATGTTCCATGTGCAACTTAGGAGTAAGTGATGTCTATGCTGGGAGATGAAACCTTGGGTCAAAGCTTCCCTAAAGAACTCATGGGAGGTAATGACATCCCCCTTGCAAGACAAGTTTTCATGAAATAAAAGACTAATAGAAATAGTTTAGGGTTATTTTCAAGATCAACCAAACTTTGACAAGTTTTTGGGGAGTGCTTTAGATGACATTTTTTCTAAGCCTTGGACTAGGATTTTGGCAATAGGAATGGTGCTTTTGATTCCAAGGGTTCCATAAAGGGTTTAAATGGAAGATCATACACACAACATCCCTCTTATTTCCAAATAAAAATTAGATCAAACAACTATTGAAGACAAAAATGACAAGTGTGTTCAATTTTAAGCCCAAATGAAAGATTTGGTGGTGTTCATTTGACCCCTTGGTCTTAGTTGTAAAATTTGAAAACATTCACCAAAACATCGAAGTCCTTTTTTGAACACCAAAGTAAGGTTCCTAATTTATTTTTAAGCATGCAAAGTTGATTTAAACATGTTTTGAACAAATATCAAGATTGGTCCTAAAGCAAAATTGTTAGCATATCCTTTAGCTTTGAAGCTTTTTTGAGTTTGAAACAATAAACTTTAGAAAAGTATCTCTCGAGTCTATGTTTTTGGAAAAAACATAGTGATCGATGTCATTTATTACACTAACATCAGTTACTTTCTAGCCAAGATCTGGTTGATGTCGATTCTGTTGAACAAAATTGATTAAGTTAGTAACTAATGTTGATATTTCTTGTTGATGTCAATTACTGTGTAAAAACCATGGCAACAAAAAATGGAAAAATAAAGTTAGAAAATAAATTTACAAGAGTTTTAAAGGCTTAAATAAATATTTTAGAGTTATAAAATGAACTCCTTCATGTGCAGAATGCGTTTGGTCCCACCAGGCATGCCATTATGTGATCTAAGAATTTAACTCAAGAGAGGATGGTTAGTATGGTGTTAGTTCCAAAATGAAGACAAAGTAAATTAAACACTCTAATATCATAATATCTCTATGATTAGACACTAGGGAGAGCTTAGTTGAAAAAAATGACAAACACAAGTAAAAATCAAAGGATCAAATACAAGAGTTCCTTCACCTTCCTTGGATGGTCCAAATGCCTTTTTAGTAGTGGCTTGCTCGACTTGTGCTCATGAAGTCCTTAGTAATAAAAGCTTGACTACCTCCATCTCTCCTTGGCACCTTTGGCTTATGGCTTGGCTTGGATTGGAATCAATTTGGCATGGTAACACTGGTTTTTTGAAGCTTTTGGAACCAATATTGCATTATAACTTTGCATAAATTAATCTTAGAAATGATGTTGTGAGGCCTCCTATTTATAGATTTTTTGATTTGATTAGAATCAACCTCAACCATCCATCTCAATATTGAGATGTGTGGTTAAGGATTAATTCAATTTTTGGAATTAAATTGTAATTATCCTCATCATTACATTGGAAGAAGGGGAAATTAAGAGGCATGGAGGGCATCATGAAAGGAATTGATGAGGTATGGGAGGCATGAATCTTGATATTTGTGGCATTTATGGTCTAGGGATGTCTTCCCAAGAAATGAGGTCACTTAATGATGCATATATTCAATATTCATTTATAAAAATAAGTATTCAACAATTTTGCATGGAATTTTTAATTATGCCTTGATTTGGGTTAATTAGCTCTTAAGCATGATTAAGCACATTGTGCACAAATTACCCAAATTGGTTAGAATGCCTTGTTATTGGTCCTAAATTTGATTGCATTGGAATTGGAAGGCACTGTTAGATGCTTTGGATGAATATTACCATTTAGGATGTTACCAATAGTAAATAACAAAGGCATGTGTCTTGTGTATAATATTTGATAGGAAAGAGCAGTCTAGAGCACATTGGTGCAAAATTAGCATTTTGACTCAAAATGATCTGATCAAAGTTAGTTGGCGCATAAATTACATTATCCCATTTAGGAATACCCTAGCCAAAATCAGGACTTAAATATGTCATTTTCACATCATTTAGCATGTTTTAGTGTTTTTAGGCCAAATTGTGCATTTTGGGTTGAAATTGGCCAAAAGCTTGATTGGGGGTTATTAGTGGCTAGATTTAGGTGTCTAAAACTTTTTTTCACACTATATGTTTCTTATGATGTCATTAATTTTTTTATGTTCTCTCATGGATTATTTTCCATGTTTACATCCTCCTTTATGAGTTCCTTTTCTATGGTTGTCTTGTTATCTTTCATGATTTTTTTCTATCTTATCTCTATAAACATAGATAATTGTTCTGATGACTTGGTTATACAAACCTTCCTCCCTTTAGTCATTACTTATTTACCATGTGATAAGTTAGAAAATAATTCATATCATTATAATATACTTTATTGGTCTAGATTATATCTTCCCTTATTACCATTTTTTTCACAAACTAAGCATACACATGGTTTAAATGTGAGATAATATGCTAGTTCATAGTTAAGCCTAAGTGTTCTAGTTAGTCATATCCTTAGATACTTAGGTTTCTTTACATTAAGCTTAAATCTCATTCATGTTTATCAATTTATATCTCATGATTGGTCATTAAAAGTTTGTATGGAGGAGGAATCTTGAAATACATAAAAATTGAAAATCCAAATCATTTAACAAAAGGAAATGATCTAAAAGGTAACATTCAAATTTTTTAAAAGTTAAATCACACTAAAAGATGTGATTATAAGCACATATCCTTTTATTAATATAATCTAACACTTCATATTTGGACTCATTATAGAGTTAAGGTCCATTGGGGTGTGGTAGGCCAATAAACTAGAAAAGAAGAATAAAAAAACCTTTTAGTGCTACATAATTTATCATGCAAGTACCTAATATTCATAGTAGACTGATGAATCTAAAAGGGGTCCTAAGGAATGAGGAACATATTCTGGAAAGGTAGGTACATTTCAATTTTATTAATCAAAATAAAAAATGTGATTTGTTCTTAGTACCACAACTATTTGCCTACACACCTTTGTTCCTATAGTGAATAGGTATCCTTTGTATATTGATGGTCACTAGTCACTTAATGTCTTTTCATGTCCTTACTGTGAATCATATCTCTTAAGGTATTATCATAATATGTCTAATTTATTATTCTTACATTACATCTTTCATTCCCTACAACCCTAATATTTACCCTTGAGAAATATTTTTTATTCATTGATCACTCCCCCTAGGGATTCCATTTGTGATTTGTAGTGTAAGACCTTGGAAAGGACCATTCCTTTCTAAAAAATTACCAAATTTTCACATTACCATTCCAAAAATCCACTTTTACCATATTTTAACATCATTTCCACCTCATTGGTGTTCCCTTTGTGAGTTTTAGTGTAAGACCATGGATAGGACCTGGCCTTCCTCACAAAATTTTCCACTGCCTAAGTCATAATGAAATCACATGTAAAATATGAGATAAGATGTGATTTATTATGAGCTACACATCATTGAAATTATTCTCATCTTGATTTAGTATGTTTTATTATTACCTCATAAATATTTCATTTTTATCTTTTTATTTTCTGATTGTATGTAAGAATCCAACCATTTCTTTTTCTTTTTTTTATACTTCCCAACTTGAATTGGTGTGATTAATTTAAGACCATTTTGACTATTTATGTTTCAATTTTATACTTTCCAATGTGATATAGTATGATTTAATGACTTAATTGACTTGTTTTTATACCATTGGTATTTCACATTCTTTCCATTTTATTACATTATTTTCATACTTCTCAATATGATATAGCGTGATTTTACTTGTTTTAATTTGGTGCCAATATTTTTCACAGTTTAAAAACATTTTTTCCTATTGTTTATGACTTTTTTGTTTATTATAATTAGTCATATTTTGTTATTACACATTTCCCATCATGAAATAGTGTGTAGTGTATTTTTTTATGATTATTTATACTTCTCCAAATATTTTTTTCCTATTTATTTTTAACCATGCATGTCCACCCCATAATGTTAGAAAATAAAGCAAACCACATATATTTCCTATAACATATACAAAAAAATTAAAATACATGTGCCAGAAATAAATATATCCATGCATTAACAACCACAACCAAAATATAACCCATGAGATGACTAATCAACTATCAAAATAATACATCTCTATATATCATGTGTTTTTATACAAAAAATAAAAATACATCACTCTAGCGCTATGGTTGGGCTCTATCATGCATATCTCATAGGCTAGCCATGCTACCCATAGATGCCTTAAACTAACCCTTATTCACAATACACTATAATTAGGTGTTCCAAGATCTCAACCCTACTACCTATCCCTATAGGTTGGACACCTAGTCCTATACCTATCCTAGCTAGATCATGGTATCCATGTGTGTGACTGTCTCCTAAGCTAGGTCCTACCAATCCTATGCCTCTCCTGATCCCACCCCTATTAGTGGATGTAATCCATCCTTGCAGGTCTGTATCTACTTTGTGGCCTCCCCCACTAGTCTAAACTAACTTACTTGAGTTGGGGTAAATGGTAAAATATAATCATCTAACATGGTGGGGTCGTATGGTGATAATACATCATCCAAAATGTCATGGTGTAGTGTCATGAATAAGGACCCCCAATTGGTCTCCTCTATCGCATGGTCTATAAAAAACAAAACCCATATATATAGCATATTACTTATACATCTCAAAATCTATCTATCTATAATCATATACAACTAGTATTCTATCTCAAAGACTAATAATTCTAACCTTTCTTACCTATATCAATGTCACCAACCACCATATCCCCATCTTATTATCCATTGAGCATGGTATCTCCATTGGCCCATACACTGCACACCTCATCCTAGGTTATTTCCCTATCAAATCAAAACCAAAAGACATTACACGTGCATACCTCAAGCCTCTCTTTAGTGGTACCTCTATTGACCAGCTCTACCTTAAGACAACTATCAAGTCATTCTATATGACCAATCCCATTTATGATCTATCCTACCACTAGAATATCCATTATTGGTATGCCTAAGGTTGCCACTTTTCTTCTTGTTATGGTGCCTTATGTGGTACATGATGTACCCTTATATCCCCATCCATGCCCTCTCCTCCTCTAGATTCTAGCTATCATGCTCGATCATTCCATGGTCTCACATGCCACAACTTGATCTTTGATCTCTTTATTGGTGATCCTCCTCCTCCTATCCCCATTTACTATCTCAGATTCCATACCCAAAATGTAGGCACTAATATAGGAGTCATTAGGTGTGGGAGTCTAAATTATCTTGTGTTAGAGGTACAATCACTGAGGTGGGGGGGTGAATTAATAAGATTAGAAAATATAAATTCAATTTCAATCCTTTCAAGTTCTTAATCAATTACCATAAGCATTCATGAGCATACAAAACATTCATAGCAATGAATAAGAGAGAAAATGCAAGATCAATCACATAACACATGACATACATGGGAAACCCTCTTGTGGGATAAAATCCATTGGAACTTGCAATTATAATACTATCTTATAATAACAAGATCCAATTTAGACCAGTTGAAACTGATCAAGGAACTACAATCCCAATTTAGTGAGACTATAATCCCATAAGGTGTTGCCACTCGTATCTAGCTGAGCTTCCACAACAACTAGACCTTTAGCAAGTTTCACATTTAAAGGAGGATGTAACCCCTTTATATGATTAAATTCCATAAAAACACCTCTAAACACATCCAACTATGAATTGATGTCTTCAAAACCTGGTGATGGACCTCTAATTATCACTCTTTAGCTTTGTTCATACTTAAATAACAAGAGTAATAATCTACCAATAGAATTATGACCTATCAGCCATAAAAATAGTCCTCAATCTATTATTCTCTTCAACTCATCTATAGAGAACTCTACCCATCCTTAAATCCATGTAACATGCACAAGCCTCTATCAAATTTCTCCCGAGTCTCTAACTCAAAGCTTAAAAACTAGCACATTTGGTTTCACTATTTATAGAACAATCATGATCATCACCATCTTAGTAGGCCATTAGGCATGCCTTAACCCTAAGGAATCTATCATATGAATAAATATCACAATACAAACTTTGTAGGTTATCCATAACATCTATGGATCACCCTTAAGGAATTACACCTTTTAATAGGCCCTTGTAGCCCTTATACGTCTCATATGAACCCATTCACTCCTTTAGCACTTCATCAAATAAAACAAAAACATAGAACCAATAAAAAAATCATATACCCATTACATATGATCTATAAGTCCCCATTAAGTGCCAAAAACCAATATATTACCTTTTTGCTTAAACATAATTCGCTCAAACAAAATTCTATCCACATAGTCATTATGACTGAACACACAATCACATTATAAACCATTATTTATAATATATATAATTATTCAAACCATAAAAATTCACATAGATCATCCTCATGTAGTTTACAACACTACCTATTATCCAATTCATAAATATATATCAAAACAACATCTACATAAGCTCAAGTGCTTTTCTCGGGTCACTTGTAGAAGATATACAAAAACATAGTCAAATTTAACCTTAATAGATATGTATTTACACACTTCCATATCTTCAAATCTTGTTAATTAGATGAAACATGTAGTTATCTTCATCATTTATTTTTACAACATGAGAAAATTCTATCTAGATCAAAAGATATGGACCAAAGACTAGACACTAGTTTTCCCTTGTCAAATTTTAATATTTAAATAACAATGGTCATAGTTAAACATTGAACACTAAGATTACATATCATGTCCTCTCTACTCAGATTAAACATGCACCATAAATATTTTTTTATCTTTAATGCATATTCCACCAATGCTAAATGTTAAGCCTTGAACATGATGACCTCATCTCATACACTCTTACAATGTTGACTCATTATGTGCCATCGATCTCCTATATGTACATCAATATTTACAAAAGATAAAAACTATCACGTTGACCTCTTGAATTTAATATTCACTATTTATTTATATTTGTATGATCACCTATTCATCATTGATCCTTAGAAGAAGCTTGATCTTTATCTCTGCTCTACATTAAACATTGGACACTTCCTACCATCTCATTACTTCCTAACATCTTGTAGAAAATGAAAATCATCGATATCTTCAAGATTTTATTAAATATTACCTTTTTTAAAAATTATTATGAGAACCATTACAATCTATTTGAGTAGCCAAATTTGAACCTCAATAACTTTTATGCTTAGATTCATAATTTTAAATTTGAACCATATGATCTTCTCACATAAGAGAATCAAAAAATATAACAAAATATTATTATAACCCTCACATGTGTGAGATCTAATGACATTAAAATTATAACTCATATTTCTCTACCATATAGCCAATTATGTCAAAAACTTGTTTGGGAGGCCAACTTTGAACACACATATCTTTTGACATGATTTGGTGCATGATCTAAAAATTAGTGCAAATCAACTAGACAAAAAACTAAAAAAAATCATATGATAAAACTATCCTTAAAAATCCACATGTAAAATATATGACTACATCAAAATGCTTACTCTTCTCTTTCTTTCCTCATGAAAATTTGGCTAAGTATGGGAATACACTATCAAAATACATGAGAGCCCAACTTTGCACTTGCATATCTTTAACTATGATTAGGTGCATGATTTGAGACTTAGTATATATAAATTATGGACTAATTTAATTATAACCATATGACCAAATCTCCTTTAATCATTCACATGTGTCAATGGTGATGTCATCAAACTACCTACTTAGATTTCCTGTCACTAGACCCAAAATGTCTAGATGAAAACTATGGACTACCAGATGAATTCCACTTATGCACATAAGATATAAAATATTATAAAACTTATTAGTGAAATTTTTCACATTATAAAATCACCATAATAATCCTTTAACATCTCTAACCATGCCAAAATAAAAAATCAACTAATCATACTTCAATCATACTAGGACAAACACATTACAAACTGTTCTCATTATCACTTAAACTATCAAGGTGCTTCATTTACTTACCAATACAAATTCATGATATCAACATGACATCAATAAAAAATCTCCAAAAATCTCTCCCTTTGTAATTTATGTTAAGAACCATCATATATAACAATATACAACTCACCTTCCTTTTCTCCCTTAAAACATTCTCACAATAAGAACTTTCTCCCCCTTTGACACAATGACTAGGTGGGCACAATATGATATTAAATACATAAAAATATTACAAAAATTATAGTAACACCTTATAAATATGATATAAAATCCTCTTTACCTTGATCCAACTTTTGTTTGCCTTGACAAACTTTATCTTTCTTCATTCCAACACTCTCATCAACCAAGCACTGGAACCAATGAATAAAGAACACACAAAATACTAACATATGATGTAAATAAAAAATAAATATCTAAGAGGGACTCCCCCTAATAACTATAATAAATTTTACCTTCTAATCATCTTCAGATCTCTACACACCATGGATAATTACCACATATGCTTACTAGACTTCTCTCTCAAGCTACCATAAGGACCACCAAAAAAACTTCATGCCACTCACCAAATAACACACATGCACTAAAAAAACTTATAAAATCTCCTTTAAATAATCATGCCTTGATATTTTGAATAAATTGATAAAAATGTCACTCTTCTTTACTCTAGAACTATCTAGCCTCTTTGTATCCCTACCTATAACTTGTAGAGCCCATAGTTGTTAGTAGACAAATCTTTAGGACCTAAAACTTCATATCTAGATCACTCTCATATTTCCCCTAAATAACACCAATTTTAAATACCTATCTCATCTTTTTAGACATACTTCATTTACTAACCAACTAGCTAATTAGGCCTCCATCTTGACAAAAACATGAATAATTTGAAAATCATAAACCTTACAATATATATGAAGATTTATTTATAAACCCATTTGGCCCATTCAAATTATTATTAAAACTCAAATCTCAACTCACAAGGCAAACCACTTTTCTATTAGATCCCAAAACTTTAGAATCTTAAAACAAATAAGGTCAACAAACCTATTTTTGGTCAACACACAGCTCTAAAAATTATTTCACACCTAGAGACACTCATCACACACTTATAGACCAAAAATTGAGCCTTCAAACCTTTGGGATACTTGACATACTATAACCCATTTTAGGCAAGCTTTCACTTTAAGCCAAAAACTGAGAAAAAACTGAGAGCACTCAAAAATCTTTAATTGGTAAAAACATACCTTTAAACCACAAAATCACCTAGAGAACATCAAAAAGAAGTGTATAGACCTTTTTGAGAATAAAACTCTTCTTTAAATTGCATCAAAATAATTATGCCATCTGGATATACCCATTTTAACCCTGTATAATAGCTCATTAACAAATCATAAATAGAGACATCCTCTACACCATAATGCACTACCATGGTGTGAAAGTAAGATTTGCCCATAAATCCTCATATTATTTCTCCTCCTTATTCATCTGATAATTTTACTTCTTCTTATTCTTCGGCTTAAGATAATCAACATGCTCAACCACTACAACATTCTCCTTTTCTTTTAGAATTGGATTGACAATACATGGAGATAACAAATATTTGTGACATACCTTTTCATCTATATAAAATTTCTTATAGATTATAACCTCATCATTAGGAACAATTAATTGATGTTATTTACATGATACATTCTCAAAAATAGTATGATGTTCACTTGGATCCATACATACCTCAAAACAAGCTTCAACCAACACCTTAGTCTTTTCTTTGAGCTTGGTATCTTCACTCAAAACATGAGTAGATAATGATATCCATTTTCATTCCTTAAATTCTTAAGCATTCCCCACCATATAAAATAGATAACTTGGACCTAAAATCTCATCATAACTCATAATTTTCACCTTTGGCTTCCATTTTTTAACATGCCTTCTTTCTTGAATTATAAGAGCTTGATTAAACCTATTCTGACTTGTAGACCTTTGCTTGAAGAACCTAGAAATGTGACCTCTTTATTCACAAATGTAGCACACAAAACTCTTTGATGGAAACATAGTTTATCTTACCATTTTTGGACAAAAACTTTTAATATGTCTTTTGTCATGAAAAATAAAATAACCTCCCCCTTTTTGAAGAGGACTCACCTTATCTAATCTTCTATGGATAATGATTTGCAAAGTGTCCCACATCAAGACAGTTGAATCACTTAATTTTTTTCACACCTTTTAATTGATGAACCCCATCATAGTCCCATGAAAATTCATTTTTAATAGGTCTCTTGCACTTTATATCCCTATGACCAAATTGATTGCATGTATAATAGTAAATTTTGAATCTTGCATACCTCATGGCATTTGGCTATCTGATCTGATTTGTCTTTACTCCACCAACACCTTCATTCCTTGTCTGATGATTTGTATTCAAATTATGATTATCCTAGTTCACATTGGTATTCATCTTGTCTTGAGTTACATTATTTTTTTATTATTCATATCCAAGACTGGTTATATCATTAACATGCTTTTGACCACTTAGAATGTTTTCTAGATCACATGAGATCTTTTCAAATCTCATAAATGTCTTCACTTTACTAAATGTCTTATCTAACTCATATTTCAAAGACTTATTTTTAGAAAAAATACCTTGATAATTCTTCTTATTTGGCTCTTGGACTTTCAAATATAGATTCCAACTTAGAATTAAGAAACATGACAACACCTTCATACTCTCTAAAGTCTTCAAATAATTTTGCCTCAAATACACTAAATTGTTACTCATAGTCCTTGAGTTTATATTTCATCTTATTATTGATCTTCTTCTCAGTATTTAGTTCTTCAAGAGCATTCATCAATATAGTCTCACAGTCCACCTAATCTTCATCATTATCTAAATCACTCCAATTAGACTCCTTCTAACGTGAGAAATTTCCTTCCTCATCCATTAATAGAGCTTCATCTTCAATAGGACCATCATCTTCATGATCATATTTTGAGTTATTCTCTTCACTCTCATATGATGAGATGCAATCTTCTTTCATGTAAATATTCTTCTTGTTCTTGAATGACTTCTTATTGTTATAATTTTGTAATCCTTTCTTCATGTATGTCTTCTTATTTTCATTTTGGCATTCACCATGCTCTTCATAATAATTATTCTCATGATTATGAGGTCACTTCTTAGAAAAATGTCCTATCTCTCCATAGTTGAAACATTTTAAGGGTAGTTTACCCTTATACTTCCCTAAGCTAGTGTTCAATTTCTTAGTAATTAAAGTAATTAGTTCATCCTCATCAATATCAAAAGTTCCATCCTCCTTGGGTTTTTTACACATTCAAATTTCTTAGGCTTCATCTCTATCTTGAATTAAAATTCCTTCTTTGTTGGTATATCATCATTCACTCTAATCTCATATGTAGTAAGGGTGCCATGCAATTGATCCATATTCAAATGAGTAATATCATGGCTCTCTTCTATATCAAATACTTTTGGATCAAACTTGAGAGATATAGATCATAATCCCTTTTTAACTATCATAGCATCTTTAATATTCTCTCCAAGGCCTTTGATGATATTCATAATCTCATCAAATCTACACAAAAAAGATGCCATAGAATCTTGTTCCTTCATCTTGAGACTTTCAAATTAACTTCTATGAGTCTATAACTTAACAAACTTGACATTTGAATCTCCTTTAAAAATGATTTACATTTTTTCCCATGTCTCTTTAGTATATTTATAATGGATTACCTTGGTGTATTTAGTCTCTGAAAGACCACAAGTGATAACATTCATTTCCTTAGAATTATTCTCAAACAATTTCTTATCTATAACACTAGATAAAGGAGTAGTAAGAGTAACATAACCATCTAGAATAGATTGTCATACATAAAACCTTATGGATATAATATTTTTACTCATACTTGTACTCCAAAAATCATAATTAGATCCATTAAATAATAGTGCTTACTTAGTACAGAAACCTCCTTGATGACTACCCATATTGTACCTTGGATCACCTTCAAGATGTCAATCCTTTACTAATGGACCTAATCTAATACCAATTATTAGAGGTACAGTCACTAATATGGGGGGGGGGGGGGTGAATCAGTGAGCCTAGAAAATCTATCTTCAATTTAAATCCTTTCAATTTCTTAATTAATTACCATAAGTATTCATGAAGCATACACAACATTCATAGCAATGAGCAAGAGAGAAAATGCAATTTAAATCACATAACACATGACATACATGAGAAACCCTCTTGGGGGAGAAAAGACACTAAAACCTACAATTGGACTACTGTCCTTTAATAGCAAGATTCAATTTAGACTAGTTGTAACTGATCAAGGAACTATAATCCCTATTTAGTGAGATTACAATCCCACAAGGTGCTGCTACACCTATCTAGCTGAGCTACCATAATAACTAGACCTTTAGTAAGTTTAATCTTTCAAGGAGGATAAAACCCCCTTAGATTATTATATTCCACAACAACACCTATGAACACATCCACCTATGAACTAATGTCTTCAACACCTGATGATGGACCTCCAATTATCACTCTTCACCTTTGCTCATACTCAAAAAATAAGAGAAATGTTTTGACAATAGAATTATGATATATAGGTCATAAAAATAGTCCTTAATATATTATGATTTTCAAATAATCCATATGTAAATATTAACATCATTCAATCCACACAACACACACAATACTCTCTCAAATCTCTCCCAAGTCTCTCACTCAATGTCTAGAAATGAACACATTTGGTTTCACTATTTATATAGCAATCATGATCATCACCATCTTCATCTACCATTAGGCATGACTTATAATTTAAGGCATATATAATATGAATACATAACTCAATACAAACTTCATATGCCAGCTATAACATATATGGGTCGCCCTTAAGGAACTACACCTTTTAATTAGGCCCTTGCAACCCTTATATTTCTCATGTGAACCCAATCACTCCTTTAAAAATTCAACAAAAAAAAAGAACATAGAATAACTACCAAAATCATGGACCCATTCCATATGATCTATGGCTCCCCATTGAGTTCTAATAACTAACATAGTACCCTTTTGATTAAGCATAATTCACTCAAACAAAATTTTGTGCACATAGTCATTATGAATGAACACATAGTCACATTCTAAACCATTTTTCATACTTAATAAAATTGGTAAAACCTTAAAAATTCAAATATATCATCCTTATGGAGTCTCTAACACTCCTTAATATCCAATTCATCAAGAGATATCGAAACAACATCTATATAAGCTCAAATAGTCTTCTTGGGTCACTTGTAGAACATATATGAAAAGATAGTCAAATTCAAACCTTCATAACTATTTTTTTACACACTTTCAAATATTAAAATTATATTCATTAGATTCACCATGTAGTCCTCTTCATATTTTTTTATAGAATTATAAAATCCTATCTAGATCAAAATATATGGCCGAAAGACCAGACACTGGTTTTTCCCTTGTTAAATTTGAATATTTAAATGACAACAGTCACAGTTAAACCTCAAACATTAAGCTCTTATCTCATGTCCTCACTACTTAGATTTAAAAAACATCATCAATATTGTTTTATATTTAATGCATATTATACTAAATCCAAATGTTAAACCTTGAACATGTTAACCTAATCTCATGTACTCTTACAATGTTGACTCATCATGCATTGTCGATCTCATGTACATAGATCAGTCTTTTAAAAATTTAAGTAGCTATAAATTTGACTTATTAAATTTAATAAACACCATTGATATTTTCTTATATGATCACCCACTCACTGTTGATCCTTAAATTAATTTTTATATTTATCTCTGTTCTACATTAAATATTGTACACTTCCTACCATCTCGCTACTTCTTGATGGCTTGGAGTAAATGTGCATCATTGATCTCTTCGAGAGTTGATCAAATAATACCTTGTCAAAAAATGAATAATTATGGGACCCATTTCAAATTTTTTGAGTATCCAACTTTAAACCTCAATAAATTTTTCTGCACTTAGATGCATGATCTAAAATTTAAACCATATGATCTCCTCATATAGGAGAATCCAAAAATGTAACAAACTAATCCTATAACCCTCACATGTGTGAGATATAATGACATTAAAATACTAACTCAAAATTTTCTACCACAAAGCCAACTATGTCAAAAATATGTCTAGGAGGCCAACTTTGAATATCCATATCTTTTGACATGATTTGGTGCATGATCTAAAAATTAATGCAAATCAACTAGGCACAAAATTACACAAACCCGTATGATCACCTTCTTCTAAAACATACACATATGTGATAATGACTACATAAAAATTATTACTTGGCTCTTTCTTACCTCATGCAAATTTGGCTAAGTATGGGAAAACACTATCAAAATGCCTAGGAGCCTAAATTTATACTTACATATCTTTAACTACACTTAGATGCATGGCCTGAGACTTAACACATAAAAACTAGTTACTAATGTGATCACAACCATATGAAAAACTCCCCTTGACTCATTCACATGTGCAAATGGTGATGCCATCAAACTACCTACTCATATTTTCTACCATTAGACCCAAAATATCTAGATGAAAACTATGGACTACTAGATGAATTCCACTTATGCACACAAGATATCAAATCTTATAAAACCTCTTAGGGATATTTTTCACATTCTCAAATCACCATAATGATCCTTTAACATAGTTAACCATGCCAAAATATAATATCAACCAATCATACTTCAAGGATACTAGGACAAGCACATTTCACACTTTTATCATTGTCACTTAGACTATCAAGGCATTTCATCTACTCACTAGGACACCTTTATGACATCATCATGACATCACTAATAACTCTCCAACATCTAGACAATCATGCAACTAGACTCAGCTCTACCCACTAGGTATAGTCACCTATGATCCACTATTGAGCCATCCTTGACACCATAATCACCCAACTAGGCCAAATAGTAGCAATATGTGCATAGGGCTGCCACATAATATCTCCTCATGTGACTATCTATAGTGTTGGCATGTGAGGCATGACCTATGATAATTTGTCCTATCTTCATCTAGAAACTTAAAGTAACCTATCATCGAGCACATGGGGTGACCCACCTAGTAGATACATCAGGAACCTCTCAAATATCCATACACTCATCAACACTACTATTCCCATGGTCTTTTACCCTTCAATATTTATCATCATATTTATTATTTTGCTTATATATTTATCTCTACTAAATATTTTTCCAAACTATAAAATGTTATGAAATCTTGATGTCGTAGATAATATTTTTAACTATTATATGTACATATTGTAATTTTTTTATTTTTTACTCTTTTACACTAATCTCTATAGGTTTGCCTAATGTTCCTCACATTGGACACCTTCACATTTTTCACATCTCCTTCTTTATATATAACACTAATATAATTAAATGTATGTGTTTTTCAATTTTTTCCTTTTATTTATCTTATTTATTGCATTTTATTCAAATTCAACATTATATGTCACTATGTTCTTTTCCTGAAGCACCATTTTGTATTGCACCTATGTTACACATGATGAGCTTCAAGTGGCGCATATGTATACACATAATATTTTAAAACTTTATCAATTAATGATACTCTTTATCTTGTAGGAACCAATTGAGTCTCAATATCTCTTAGTGCATACCCTGAAGGGTGCATCGATAAAGGGATGGGTAGACCATTAATGCTTCACATGATTCTTGTCCCTTTTTACCACTTGATATCAATCCAACCAGATCCTAAAACCATTCCCCTAAGCTTTGTCTCTTATTTTTCACCCACTTCTAGTATTTTACCACCTTCATTATCCCTTTCCCTAATATAAACCCCTTTTTTGTATTTTACATGATAAATTTGGCCACATTGACCTTCTATTGTTATTAATAATGCTTACTAATAACTAGGTTAATCCCTAACCAACCTAGTTCATAACCTAGTTAGTTTTTGCCAATTTTAATACTTGGTCAACTAGGTCACTCTTGTTAGACTAAACTTTAAAAAGGATTCAAGGTTAGATATTCCTATATAAACACATTAATTTCCATCATTTATTAATAACAGAAGAAGAATTAAGATATATTACACATATGCTTATCCACCATTTTATTTGAGGACCAAGCTTAGGGTTTCATACTTTCTTTAGAGATTCAGATCTTGTTTTATAGAGAAGTCTTTTGGATGGATTGGTAAGTTGTGTATCCTAGAGCTGATATATCCTTATCATCCTTACATACCAAAATAACCTCTTGTGAAGCACCTGGGATAAGGGAGAGATTGAGGCTCGGTGGGTTCATCTTCAAAGGTAAGTATTCCTAACTTTATTCCTCCTTTGTAAGAGTAGATAGATATGCATTTTCACTTCTCTTTCATACATAAGTATTATGTATACATTGATGTGATTATATGTCTTCTAAGCATGTTTAATTTTCATGATTATTACCCCCACTTTGTGCCACAAGCTTTAGTGAGCACTAGATCAAACTTTTACTTTACTTAATTATTAGTATAATGAATATGAAAACATAGGACTTAGTTAGGGTTATTATGTAGTTTTACTTGATTTGAGGATTTAGAACCCTCCCTAGTGATATTATTGTGGTAAAATATCCCTTGGATAGGTCTAGTATATCCATATTAGTCATGAACTCGATTATCTAATGTATCCCCAATTATAAGTGTAAGTAGTATTTATCTTCTCTAAGCTAGGATTCATTTGTAGATCTACTACATTTCCCATTTCATACAATTTTTTTCCTCAAAATAAAAGTTATGAATGATGTGTGTTAGGTTGAAAACATAAAATATCTATGTAATAAACCAATATAATGCATATGCATGACATCAGAATGTAAAATAATCTAAACATAAACTAGTAATGTATGATGTATGTTTAATATAACAATCATAACATTGTCAAGATAGATATAAAATGTAATAATTTATATGAATTGCATAATTTGAGAATAATCAAAGGAACTACCTAGGGGGATAGGGCATGATGTCCATGAAGGCACCCAAGGAGGAAGGGGAGATGCATTAAAGCACTCATGGCATCGTAAACTAAGTGTAAGTGTAACAAGTAAGATAAAAGTGCCATGGCCATCACCCATGCATGAAATATTACATAAAACACCCATGAGGCATGTAAATAGTCCAAGGGGTGAGTTATCCAAATTTTGACCATAAGTCAAAATTGGTCACACCCTCCAAATTAAAAATATCATAGGATTATCATGCCTTATAAGGTCCCTAAAAGTCTTAATTAAAGCCTTAGTAACATTATTTAAGGTTATCTTGGATAAGTTAAGGTAATTTCAGATTTTGTGCATACAATGGTCTATGCATGTTATGGAGAGATAAAGTATGGTAAAGATATGTCATAGGTGATTAGGAGTATATCAAGTTCATTTCATAAATAAATCATATTCTAATAATATTTCATGATGTTTTGGAACATTTAAGGATATTTTGTTAACTTGAAGGTGGTGAAAATGAATAAAAATGTGATTTTTTGGCTAACTCAAGTGTATGTCAAAGTTAACTAAGTATTAAATCCATACCACACACCTTCTAAAAATCTTAGAGTAGTTACACAACTACCCACCTATCAAAGAGTTAGAAAAAAGTTAAATTATTGAGTTTCAATGCCATATTTAGGAGTTAAATGACTTTTATAGAATTTTTAAAGTCACTTGAAAGTAAAAAGAGTTTCATAATGTCCTTTGAGCTTCCAAAGGTTAGAAATAATCTTGGGAAGAAATTTTAATATCTATAGTTACAGAAAACTATCTTTATCTTCCATTGTTCCATTCATAAGCTAGTGAAGGCCAAATTCAATTACATGATACATGGCATATGGGTAGAGTTGTAGGATAATATTTTATCAAATTATGGTAATGATATGGGATTATAATTATGGCATTGGTCATTTGATTAGTTTCTTAATTTTTATGAAGACTACTTTTTTAAGGTTTAAATTCCCATAGGATGAGTTTTATGTAACTCCAGAATTAATGTGAACTCTTTGGATAAATGAAACAAGTTGGAGTGAGTTATCAAAGGTATTTAGATGAATCATACACATTCACTCATGATTTTGGAATGTGTGGATGGTCTTTTGGCAAGAAAAGTGACTCTTGTGCATAGTTTGAAGTGACTGGTATTATTTATGAGTTTTAGATTTCTTCAGGTGATATAATGCATTTGAGTGGTTCTATATTATCTTATATCATATTAAAAATCAATTCATGGCCTCTTGATTAGATATACATTCCATACTAGTCTCAAGATGGTCACTTCCTTCATTCACCTTATGGGTTGTGTTCTATGTGTCTGCATAATAAAATGATTTGAGTAATTTTAAATACATGTTTCTAAGGAGACTAAGAGTTGTGTTTGATTAGTATGATGTATTAATTAATAATTAATAAGGATCCCCAATCCATAATATTCACATTCACACTTTTCAAGGCTTCAAACACAAGTTTGCAAAATAGTCACCTATATACTTGTAGGTCTGCAAACCCAAGAGAAATCCATGTTGTCAACATTCAAAGTGAATGTATTATACATGAAAACATGGTGATATTTCAAGTTTAAAATTTTAATATATCAATGAATACATCCAAATCATTTTAATTAAATTAAATTTTAAGACTGAGCTAACAAGACTGCTCTTAAGAGAGACCTATAGGATTGTATGTGTGAACAATGAAGGTAGAGGTGATAGGATGTCTTGAAATGGCTAATGGAGATGGTAATGTAGTGATAAAGATTCCCTAATGAATAATTATAATTTTTATAACATCATAGTGGTGTAGTGGGAATCCCAACTCAAAACCACAAACTCAGGCCTTTCAAAAGGATACTTACAACTACCTATGTAGGAAATTGTAAAAAATATTGATATTGATGAATTCTAGAGTTTAAAGTATTAAAAGACATCAATAACAACATGATGTATAATTGGGAGATTCATATCAATAATATAGATCCATGAAACTCTAAGACATAGTCAAAAATTTATAATTAGTACCTACAAACACCTATATTGAGTTTATCTTGTACATTGATGATTTAAAATGTTACAAGAGTTTTAAGCTATTGACCAAGGACACTCCAATACTTGAGATAGTAGTTTATATGTGTGTTTTAAAGGTTATAAAGTAACTAAAATTTAATAAACCATTTGTGATAAAGGATATCTAATAAATAAGAAGAGGAAGTGACCAAATAAGGGTCACAAGGTTAATTGTATACACGCAGTCCTTGTTAGCAACAAGTTTGTCTGCTTAACCAAATAAGGGAATTGTTTGATTTAGAGAGAGATAGAGGTATGTGGGTACTAGAGTATAGTTTCATGTTTACAAATTTTAGCCTCACACCACTCTTAGGCCCACCCAAAGATGGAAACATTTAAACTTTGAAAACTCAGTCAAGGAAAGACACTAGACTACTCACCCTTGAGAAGGTTGTGTTTGTATGGAGAAATATAAATGTCTAGAGTGGTTGAGACATATCAAGATATTATAATAATATTGAATTATGATTATAAAATTTCATCAGAGCTCTTAGACCTAATTGAAAACATTCAAACTCTACCTAATGAACTAATTGCATATATAAGATTGATTACTCATGGAAGGTTTGTATTTATTTTAAAGGGTGAAGGATATTCAAGATATTTGAGAGAGAAAAATATTTTTTAATAGTTATGATAGATAATTACATAGTTATATTAGATTTTAGACTCAAGTAAAAAACTTGATAGACATTATTCAGTCTCAATAAAGATAAGTGCATACATAAGCCTATAATCTAGTTAGTTGAAGAGATTTTAAAGTTGGATGGGATGAAATTTAAGAAAATTTAGAAATGGATATAAAAAAATACACACATTTCATGATATTTTATATCTTGATAATGATAAAAAAGGGTAAATTTGATCAGCTAAGGTAAGCTAGGCAGCTTAGCTCATAAACTTGAGGCCTAAGCCATTGAGGATGTAGAGAGATTGAAGAAGGAATGTGGAAAGATAATTATTTGAATATGTCAAGGAGGACATTACATAAATAATTTAGGTCATTAGGGCTCAAACCAAACTCATGAAAATTTACTACAAACCTCAATCTTGCTTAGCCCTCATAAAATGCTTACTACCAACCTAAGAGGCTATCTTTCATTGCTTAGTACATAACAGAGGATCTGCATGGAACCTTGATCTCCTAGGGGAATTTATCACCCTGGTGAACTTAAATTTTTTGTAATTTGTAGGAGTATTCATTCCCTGAGTTGTATGCATCATCCTTAAGAATTCAAAGCTCTTTCAGGTTGCCTAGGAGAGCTATAAGGACCCAATGAGAGAAAAATGGAATTATATACCTATATATGGATTGGAAAAACTTCAAAATGACCTATAAAATGTTTAATACTCTCCTAAGTATCATCCCATGCCATTGGATTGTACTTGTAGGTATAAGACTATATAGAATAGGCCTAAAAAGACTATTTCATGATAGAATAAAGGTTTCTACATGTTGTTAGAGATTAAAAATTGTCATGGAGAATAAGGAGTTTTTATAACTAAATAACATGCTTATGTTGGTTTTAGAATGTGTGGGGATCCTTTATAATCATTTTTCAATCTCTAGGTAGGGAGGCCTATTTGAGGCATAATTAGGAGAGAGAAAAGTAAGAAAATGATATCTCTACTCATTTTTTGATATTGATATTGAATATGGAATTATAAGTCCATATTATGTCCTATAATATGACTTTAGATACTTATTATCATCTATACAAATCTCTACACAAGGAGGTTTGTATGATTTTAGGGATACAAGAAATGAGGCCTAATTGAGGATTTTAATTGAGAACAAACTCTTGAGGATAGTTTGAGACCTAAAAGTGGATTTTTTAAGGTATAATATGAGATAAATAATTCATGAATATAGGATGATATAAATAAAAAATATCTCAAGTTTTGACACTTGTATGTAAGATTGGCCTAAGGAGATGAAGATTCCTCTAGACACCTAGCAAGAAATGGAAGTGATGTGTCAAATAGAATCTAAGTGGGTCAATTGAGAGGTTTCAAGAGTAGATAAAAGATGTAGGATAACCTGATATAACCATCAAGAAGTCCACTTATCCTTTAACATGCCAAAGTAAAGGATAGTTTTCAAGAGCTAGCCAAGGTATCAAGCAAACATTTCAACTCCTATGCCATATGGAGAGTTGAAAAATCTTCAAAGGAGATACACATGGAATTTTTGACCTATTGAATAAGTGTCATAACTCATCTCTTATTTTTGAATCATATGGACACTTTTCTATTTTCTCTCTCCTACACCTTTCTTCTTTTCTCTCTCACTTGTGTTATATATTAAGCCACTTTTGGATTTATAATGATCCTCCTCATGATTATGGAGAATACCTTCTTATTTTTTACCTTTGATCAATAAATAAAATCCTATTTTACCTTATCCATTAATCATTTCAATGTGTATGTTATATCAATTGATCTTGCTAAGCAATAGTTTCACTTCCTTTGCATGTTGTCCTTCTTAACATTCATATTCAGTTTTGAAAGTCTTTTGTAGGTCTATTGAAGTGTTAAAATTAATTTTTAATGAGTTAATTGATTTGTCTCTTCACTAGTGTCATGTCATTAACTTTTGTTTAGTCCTCTTATATCAAGCTTGCTTCATAAACCTCCATGAGAAATACTTATGTGGAAGGTAAATTTGGATTAGTGTAATATGTAGGTTAGGCTTTTATTTGAAGTGTACTTGTATTTGTATGGTAGTGATAAATTTACATTTTTTGTATCACCTCATTAGGATAGGTTTAATTTATGTTTCCTCTCTCTCTCTCTCTTTTCATCTAAATGAGTTAGTAGTATAGGTGATGATCAATCAACAAAAATTTAGAGAGCTATCCTTTAAATCTAAAGGTTTACCCCTACTATAGGAAACACATAGTCCTAGGGGTAATCCCATGTTACACTCAATTTTGATTGGTATTTAAATACCTATCCAAGGGTACAAAATTGAGTGACAATAGTTATGGCACACTTAGTGGGAGTAAGGTCCAAAAGAGTGAAAGAATTATTGGTGTGTTCTTCTACCTATTAGCCTTTTGAGGTATTAAGAAAAAACCAATGGTGACTCTAAATATAGTCAACTATTCTAGTAATCTAGATACTTATTGTGAAATTACTTGATGATATATTATGTTTTATTTTGACTCATGAAGTTGGGATGGATAGGTATGAAGGTAATTTCTACTATATACCTCCTTATCAACCTTGTCATGACCCTAACTATGTGCCTCAATAGCCCTATCAAGCTTGTTACCCTCCTTATGAGTCATGTCAAACCTATGGTCATGATTTCTCCCTCTACATGACCATGATGTTATTGATTAACCTTATGAAGAATCCTATAAAGAAGGATATCAAGAAGAGTATCAATAAGTCTATGAGGAAGGCTATGAATAAAATGAAAGCCTTATTTCAGAACATATGTCTTCCTATCAGCCTCAACATGACTCCTACTAGCCTTATGATCCCTATCAACCTTGATATGAGCCATATCATTCTTATGGATATCCTACATTCTCCTCATATGAATCTCATTACACACCTTAATAGCCTTATTGAGACTTGTACTAGTTATACTCCTCCACTCCTATTTTAATCCCATCTCATGCCAAATCCTTTTTAGCACTCATGTAAATTTTTTTAGATTCATAAGAGGTTATGAGAACATGGGATGAAGAGATTGATGTGATCCCTATTCATCTCATAGAGTGGTTGAGAAATCTAATTCAAAATTTGATGAGTATGTGGATGCTAGTTGAAGAGGAAACCCAATATGCTATCAGTGAGGAGTTGTACATGGAAATAAATTATATATAATGGTGGAGAGACAAATTAGAAAGGTTTTGAAAAAGGGATTGGTTTTGAAAAAATAATAGAAAACAAAGTTGTTGCTGAATCCATAGATCAAGATGACATATGGTATAAATTCAAAGATATATGTGATTATTTTGAGTCCCTTCATGGGGAGACACCTCTTACTAGTTAGTTGGAAGAGACTCTTGAATTTTCCTTACCTCTTGATGGTGTTTTTCAAAAAGAATATCCCATGCCACCCAAGATTGATGAAGTTATAATCAACCTTTAAGTTGAGGAATCTTCAAGTAAAAAAGTTGAGCTTGGAAAAGTACATAATGATCAATAAAATAAAGTTGAAGAAGTTGACTTGAAAAATCATGACTTCATAGAAAGACTTGGAATCCCTAACAACCTTGTAGTTATTGAGAAAAAAGAAGATAAAGGTGATTGGCAATAACACATTGAGCTCCTTCAAGAAAATGAAATCATTTGAAATGTTGTGTTCCATATTGAAGATCATGTTCAAAAATAATTATTCATTGATGATAATGATGAATATTGGAATGATTATGCAAAGATCCTTGAAGAGCTTGACGAGCTTGTATTAGTTGGTAATAAGTATGATGTCATTCAAGATCCCATCAGGGTCAAAGAAGCATGCTTAGATGATGCATCATTAGAAAAAGTTGCAGCTAAAGAACATAATGAAAATATTTTTGAAGAGCAAGATGAGTTAAAATTCATAGGTGACATGTTTTCAAATATCATTGTTTCATTTGAGATCATGCTAAGAGTATTGGAAAGCATGAAGAAGATGAAGAAATAAAAAGAAAGGATCAAGAGACAACTTGATTTATGCCCTCTTTCATCTCATGGAGTAAGAGATTGTATAAGATTACCCTTTAATTTAGGAGGAATAAGTTATTTTTAGGTTAGTTCTATATAGTTTTAGTTTGCTTATGTTATTGTTGTGTTCCGTAAGAGCTTTATAGCAAATGTGTGTGTCTTGTTCTTTAATTTGTGTCTTGTTGTCCTTATTTTGGTGTGTTTTGAAGGTCCAATCATTTTTTTGTGTTATGATAAAAGTTTTTTAAAGTTTAAAATTAAATTCAAGAGAATCCATTGCCTAATAGACAAATAAGGCTACTGGTCCATTTAGCATTATAGGCATGCCACCCTTACGAATCACCAATAATGTTGACCAAGTTTTGTCCCCAAGTCAAAATTGGTTAGCCCCTCCAAATTGAAATTTTCATAGGATTATCATGTAGTCTTGTCATGCCTTATAAGGTCCCTAAAAGTCTTTATTAAATCCTTATTATTATTGTTTAAGGTTTTTGATGTGGGTTTTATGCACACCACAGCTATAATGAGGTAGCCTCTAATGTTTTATGATCTCAATGGAGGTAAAATACACTATAAAGCGTAAGTTTCAAGTATCCAATATTTGAAAACTTATTGATGGAATAGAAAATAGGTATGCAGGTTATTAACAAGGTTTTTTGGATAAAGGTGTGGATTTCTAATAGAGTGAATTTTATTTGAATTTGATGGGTGACTAGATTCTAATCTAGAATGGTTATATATTTTATAACAAAACACAAAAGTGAGGGTAAGGTAGGGTAGAAAAGAAATATCTATGGGTCCTAAGAATTACTTCCCTGGTTAGTTTCTAGATAGGCCTTTATTTTATTAATACCAATGCCTATTGTTGGCAACAATTACACACATGCAAATAGACACAACTTGGAAGTCTAACATAATAGAGATGTATGAAGTTTACCAACCTCAGACAAAGGTTACTCCTATCAAGGAAGCTATTCCGCACCTTTAAATTAGGAGATTATGGCTTGGGATAATGAATTATCCAAGCTATTTATGGCACACACTCAAAAAAATACACCCGTAAAACATCAATACACATATAAAAATATGATTCAATCTAACTTGAATATTTCAATCAATACATTAACCAATCTTCAATATTTATTACACATGTAGGATTAGCATATTATTCAAAGCAATCAAATATATATTTTTAGCTTTAACACACTAAATATAATTGAAGAAAAAAACCATACAAATAACAACTAATAACACAATAGTGGAAATAAAATACTCAAACACTTCACTTGATGACCAAAATATCTTACTACTCTATATTTCAAAAAAATTTGACAAAAAATAAAGTTGGGGTATAATTGTATTTATAGATCTTGGGGAAGGGGTTGCCTCATCCTCCAAGTCTATGCATGATTGTTACACACAATGATTAGAATGTGTAGTTCTAACTATGGTCTAAAACCATCTAAGAAAAGCTAAAAAAGCTATAAATAGACAAATAAAATTTATAGAAGTATGAAACATGTGAATGTACAAGAAAATACAAAGTAAATTTTACAATTATTTATATAATTTACAAGGATAATATAAATATATGTGCTACTACATGAGATGCACATGCACAAGGCTAAGGCTATGTGGTTTGAAGTGGTGCATAGGCTTTAGTGGGAGTGGAAGTCAAAGTAGAAGCTAAAGATGTAGCAACACTAATAGAATTCTACTTATTTTTCACCTTATTATCCTAATAGAATTTATGTGCTGCCTCATGTTGTTAGTGAATGATTTATAAGTTAAGCAATGAAGGTTGGTGGTGTCTCTTTCTTTTCCCGAGGAGGCATGCATGTTCATCTTTAGTCAATTAGAACTTCTAAAAATCTCAACTTTGGTCACCTTCTTTATAAATTTACTTAACTTTGATTTAATTATTTGCACTGCCAATCCTTGTATGCTCTGCTTGAATTTCTTAGTGGCATCTTAGACAATTTTATCTAAATTGATTCTAATAATCAATTTGCCTATAGAATCCATTACTTTAGATAATTTTAGCTCATTAAAAATTTGGAAGAGTTGAGTCTCATGTTTTTGGTACTCTTGAATTAAAGCCAAAATTTATTTTACCCACTCTTTTACCTCCTAATGCCTAATGACAACTAGATTTAGGGTATTAGATGCCTTGAATGTGGTCATTAAGCCTAGATGGCTGCACAATGAGTTGCTCATGTATATAATTAGAATTTTAACATTTGGATGTGGTGCCACAGAGTTGATTTGATTGGTTCATGTGAGGTGACATATCATCCTTAATGAATTCCATGGCCTCCAAGTAATTATAACATTTAGACATAGCCTCTTGAACTGTAGCTTCAATGCCTGTAGGAATATGTACTATGCTAGATTGTTCCTTGAGCTACTCAAATTGTGCTATCAATTATTATACCTCTTCTTCTATCTCATATCAAGATAAATTTGTGCCTTCATGGATGGCCACCACCATATCCTTTTGTGATTTATCTAGGTCTAAAATATTATCCTCATACAAACACTACCTTGGCTGCTTGTTATGCCTCTTAGTGAGGGAGAACATATATTGTATTTATTTAAGGATGATGATTGTGCATTGGTCATCATCAAATTTTATCTTCTTTAATCTTTGTAATAAACTAGTTGGGGGGGTCAAACAAAGTGGACATAGAGGGAAGCTCTATGGCCTTATATCTTAATATTTGACTCCTCAAATCCATATCCCAAGTTAAAATGTTGAGGGGTATATCAGTAGTTGTAAAAATAATTTTTTTCTCAGCCTCCTCTTCATCTTTCTTTTATTTCTTACTAGTCTTTGTCAAGACAATAGGCAAGGAATGCCATATTATTTTGACCAATCCACTCCTCCAACATGAGGGAGTGAGTGGACTACAACTATGTGAAGCTTGGCCTTCCTTTCCTTGCTTGTGCTAGTTACTGTAGTTTCTTTTATAGAAGTGCAAGTGGGGAGTGGAAGGAAAATTTGTGTAGATTTAACATAAAGTTATGGGGTGGCTAGAGTAATCTACAATTTCTTAGTTACCTTATTCTTTTTATGTACTCTCATAGTATAAGTACTAGTAGGTATAAAGGGAATATCCGTGGGAAATGGTATGGTAGTCATAATAGAGGGATCAATGGTGGTTATGGAAATGGAAACAATAGATGTATAGGTAGAAGGGAAAAAAGGGTGGATGTAGTAGATAGAATGGGATATTCCAAAGAAAATATGGGTATCTAATCAAAAATGTAAATTTAAATTAAATGAAAAATAGAAAATGTCCATGTACCTTGGAGATTAAGATCAATAGAGTCAACCCAAAGACTCATAGTTTTAATTGTCTCCAACTCATCTAAGTCATCTTCTATATCTTTGATGAAAACTTCATCTTCTCTTGATTATTATGAGCTTAGAGGTGGAATAGGAAATCTTTGAGATGTATATACTATTGGGCTACCTTTGGCAGTCTTGGACTTCCTGGTATATACCAAAGGGGTATTTTCTTAAATGGGAGAGCCTTGGGAGGTAGATGTTATTTGTGAAGTAGCTACCCTAATAGATAAAATAGTAGATACATGGGGGGTAGCCATAGGTGCTGATAGCAATCATCTATTACATCTTATCCTCCTCATTAGATTTTAAACTAATAAGATCTTCTCTTTATCTTCCTCTCTATGCACTAAGATAAGGGAACCCAAGTTCTCTCTTTACTGACTTCAATTTCAATTTTAATGGAACTCCTTGGGATGAGGAAGATTCGTATTCTCCAAATTATCCCTTCCAAAAATCTAAATGTTTCTATCATTTGAAGAGAACTCTTCGACTATCCAGTTCCTTAGTGGAGACAGTTGGTTTGGTTTGGATCATTCTTAAATGATCTTCTTATAGTTCATCAATCTATGCTCATTCTAACACTTCTTCATCTGACATGGAATTCATAAAAATAAAATCATAAAAATAAGGTTGGTGGTTGTAAAGAATGTTAAACCCATGGATATGTTGCTAGATTATCCCATGGGGGTCCTAGTCTTTACATTCTATAGACACTTAAATCTAGCCACCAATAACCTCCAACTAGGGTTTTGACAAATTCCCACTTAAAATGCACAATTTGGCCTAAAAACACTAAAATTCATTAAATGAGTTGAAATTGATATATTCAAATGTTGATTCTGACTAGGGTATCCCTAAATGGGGAAATGTAGTTTATGGGCCAACTAACTTTGATCAGATCATTCTAAGTCAAAATGCTAATTTTGCACCTAGGTGCTTTGGGTTTCTCTTTCCTATCAAATATCTTGCACAAGACACATGCCTTTGTTATTTTTTGTTAATAATATCCTAAATGGGATAATGGATCCAACACATTTGACATCTCCTTTCAATTCCAATCCAGTCAAATTTTAGACCAATAACAAGGCATTCTAATCAATTTGAGTAATTTTTGCATAAAGTAGTTAAACATTCTTAAGAGATAATTAAATACAAATCAATTCCTAATTAATAATTACATGGAAACTTGTTGAAAACTTGATTTTAGAAATGGATATTGAATATCTACATCATTAGGTGATGCCATTTCTTGAGAAGACATCCCTAAGCCATAAATGCCACAAATATCAGGATTCATGCCTCCCATGCCTCATCAAAGCCCTTTATGCCTCTTAATTGATCCTGTATCCCAAATATTGATGAGCCTATTTATCAATTTTAATTTCAAAATTAGATTAATCCTTAGCCACACATCTCAATCTTGAGATGGATCATTCAGGTTTATTCTAATCAATCTCAAAAATAAATAAATAAGAGGTCTTACCATATCATTTCTAAGCTTAATTAATGTGAATTTATAATTCAGGATTGGTTCTAAAAGCTTCATGAAAACTAGTGTTACCATGCCAAATTGAATCCAAGTCAATCCAAGCCAAAGCCAAAGGTGCCAAGGAGAGATGGAGGTAGCTAAGCTTCCATTGATGAGGACTTCATGAGCACAAACTGACCAAGCCAATTGAAGAATAATTTTGGAGTATCAAGAAAGGTAAGGAATATGTGTTTTCTTGCATTTTACTTGAGCTTTGTTCATTTGTATTTCTTTACCAAGCTCACCATAGTAAATAGGCATGAAGATGTTAGTTTAGTGTGTCTTTTTTTCAATTTATTTTGTTTATTTTGTCACTAACACAACACTAATATCCTCTTCTTAGTCAAATTTCTAGTTCACATAACGACACGCTCCGTGGGACCTTCTTAGCTTCAGAAGAATGGTCACAAAGCTATTTCAAGCAACTTACTAATTTTTTCCTTGCAAAATATTGGAGTAAAGAGACAAAAAGAGTGAAAAATTTAAGTAAAAAATGTTTTTCTAGAAGTCACAGATTTATTTTGACTCAGTCATGGTATTGTCCTACAAGTAGCGGGATTGTTATTTAGACTAGTGGTATTATACATAGTCATTTTTGTTTTTGGACTAACTTTGTGTTTTCATACAGGGTTAACAACACTGATATTGACTCAATCATAGGATTTTTATACAACTCATAGGGTTTCCAAACCAAGTCATCATGTTTTCTAATTGATAGCAGGTTAAATGACAATATCATTACTTTTAAAATGGTGGGATTGTCTTGCAAGTAGTGGTATTGTCACTGTGAGTCATGGTATCATAGTGTGTAGAATATGCCATTTTCTAGAGATTCATTTAGGGTCATTTGGAAATAATTTTTGATGATTTGTTTTTTAAAACCATGTGTTTTTTATTGAATTTTCATAATATGTTATTAGTTTATCTTGAAGTTGTATAATTTTTTCACAAAACCTGTTTTTATCCCAAGTATTGGGATTGTGACCCTAAGTAGTAGTATTATTGTTTACAACACCACAAATCACTAAGTAGTGGGATTGTGAGATTTAATCATGATACTATGACTAAATTTCCTGTGGTTAACCTATAATATCATAGGCCTTTAATTTGCAGGATTGTCTTACAAGTGGTAGGATTGATCTATCAAGTAGCGGTATTACACCACTATGACAACCCAAGAGTTCCTTTTTATAACTTCATTATTTAAAACTAATTTTATATTCAAATCTATACCTCTTGCTAACATTTTTATTGCAGGACCAACTTGTAAAATTGCTAAAAACATGTTTAGATCACATTGTGCATGCTTTAAAATGGATTAGGAATCTTGTTTTGATGTTTAACAAAAAATTTAGATGTTTATGGTAAATGTTTTCAAAGTTTACAAGTAATACCAAGGGGTCAAAATAACACCATAAAACCTTTCCATTTGGGATTTATAATAAAATCATCTTTCTAAGATTTTTGTAGTCACTTAGTTGTTTAAATTAGATTTTTGTTTGGCAAAAATAGGGGTGTTGCATATACGCTCTTCCATTTGTCCCCTTTAGGGAACCCTTGGAATCAAAAGTGCCATTCCTATTGAAAATATCATAGTCAAAATCTTATAAATAAATTCATATAAATCACTCCCTAAAAACTCGTCAAAGTTTAGGTGACCTTGAAAATGACCCTAAAGTCTTTCTATTTCATGCTTGCTTTATTTTTATGCAAACTTGGCTTATAAAGGGGAATTCATCACCTCCCACAAGTTTTTTAGGGAGGATTTGAACCAAGGTTTCACCTCCTAGAATTGAATTTATTTGGATCCCAATTGGAGTTACACACAAGACATAGTGGCACTTTGGACATCGTATTACACTAAGAAAATAACATGATGTAGTGGTTGCAAAAAGGACTAGACCTTTTTTTAACAAGCCAAGTGATACGAACCCAAAATACATGATTTTATTTTGAAATTTTTAGCATGAAATTAATTTTACAATTTATTCCCCTAGAACATTTAGAAACTTGAGATCATAGACAAATCCCCACTTTCTATGAAAGTATTGTTAGTGTAAGCTGCACCTCAAGGTTCATGTCAGTAATACCATTTGAGAGAAGGGGGTTGTAAAAACCCTACTATATAATGCACATTTAATTTTGGATGAACACTTAAAATTATCTCAAATGATGTATATTGATGGATTCCAATAATACCAAGCAACCTTGTCAGTTTAGAGTCTAAGAGTGATTAATCAGTTGAGTTTTATCCTCGATTAAAGTCTTGTTTGAAGTCAAAACTTGGTGTAAATAAATGATAAAAACCAAAACACATGGTCCTCATTTTCCTTTGAGCAAAGAGGCATCATTCTTCCCATGTGAAGTCATCAAATTTTCCTTATTCAAAGTCCATCAAAACATGGGAGTCATATCATCCACTTTGGCATAGTTATACTACCCAATTGAGTCTAGACCTTTACCAAAGTTGTTTAAGTCCTTCATTTATAATATAAATTCAAAATTTCACCTTTATAAGTTCATAGGGTTGAATTGTTAAGTGGATTTACCATATGCACTAAACTTGAGGGAACTTAGGTTCATTTTCCAATTTGGGTTGTGTTGGTTGAATATTTTGTCGATCAGCATATTGATAAGAAAAATAGGTCTAAACATCTAAAGTAGGAAGATTGGTCAGCCAAATGTGTAGGTTTACCACATCAAAAGGGGACTAATCTCTCCTCTCATCAAGGGGAGGTTCCCTACACACACACACACACACACACACACACACACACACACACACACACACACACACACACACACACACACACACACACACATGTATAAATAGAAAATAATACTCAAGGGTAGGATAAACCATCCATCTCTCTTTTCTCAGAGATGATACATGAAAATCAAAGGAGAAATCTTAGAGATAAGGACATAAAGAACTCTTCTTTCAAAATTACTATTCAGCAAACCACAAGAATCTTCCTAGTAGTAATTGCAAAATGTAACTAAGGACATAGTAACTAGCAAATTGAGATGTAGCACAAAGTCTCCACCTAAATTTCCCAAGAGTGAGATATGAAGGAAAATGAGGGCACAAAGTCATCCCAAGGTCCTTTACACAGAAACAAAAAGAAAACACACTAAAGGCAATTGTGGGGGCACAAAGTCTCTTCACAGTTGGATTTAGGACACCTTATTGACTACTTTCACTAATTCTGCTTATTGAATTAAAGGAACAAAAAATATATTAAGGAAAAAGACATAAGAAAAATTTCCCCAACAACAAAGATATCACAGCACAAAGTCTAAAAAGCCACTTGCTTTCTTATTCCAATAACAAAATATGATCAATAATCTGAGCTCAAAGTCTCAATAATGCCTTTCAATTTGGGCAAACTTTTGTTTCTGATAATCAGAGAGAGAGAGATCCCTCTAAAATAGTAAAAGAGAGTCCCTTATATAGCCTCTTCAAGAAGGACTTGGGAATAGTAACACATCATGTTGCATTGAATTTTGTTAAGAAGACATGCCAAAATTTAGGGGCATTTACCCATTTTCTTTTCTCAAAGTAGAGAAACAGGTCACGCTATTGAAAGTTTACATCTTTCAATGTCCACCTGATGATTTGCTTCTAGAAACATATCTGATGCATAAATGTTTCTGGTCCTTCCTCATCATTCCTCCTTTTTTGTTTATTTGAATTGGGTCCTTGATTCAATTTGATGCTCTATTTCTTATTTGCTTTCTACTAGTCTTTTAAGAAACCTTGCGGAAGATGACACTTGGCAATTTCCACTACATTTGATATTGTGTCTCAATAGATGACAAGTGGTAGCTTCTGTTGTGATTTTGAAGATGACACGTGACAGCATAGCGGGTTTTTTGTTTCTTCAAACTTTTCTTTTAGAGGAAAAAGTCTGAAGGAATTCTTTCAGACAATTTGTCTGAAGGAATTGTCTCTTTGTCACTTTTGTCAGGGGAACTTTTCTGAAGGAAATCCCTTTTCTCTTTTGGCCTTTGAATTGGTCCATTTGCCCCCTTCCTACCCCCTACAAGGGCTATTTGAGCTCCAAATTATCCTTTCATGTTTTTGCAATGGTTCACATCAGCTTCTGAGTGTCCTCTGAAAGGGCTGTTTGTCCCTTGGAAATTTGCTTTAGTCAATTTTATGTGAATCTCAAATTGTGACACATGGCAAAATCTGTTGTGAAATAGGTAATGACACATGGTAGCATCTTTTAAACTTGTAGAAGCTTTGGATGCCTTTTGATTGTCTTGTAGAAGATGACACTTGGCAGCTTCCGTTACATTTTAGAAACACTATAGAACCATGTGGGATTCATTTTGGATTCATGCGGACGATGCCACTTGGCGTGTTCCACTTAACTTATAGAGGACACATGGCATCATCCACTGCTCTTAGAAACAAAGTGAAATGAGGCTTGAAAGATGACACTTGGCAGCATCCGCTGAGTTTTGTCAGGTTTTTATTTCCTTCCTTAGTCACTTTTGCCACAAAAATTCCCTCCACAAGGGCACTTATGTCTATGATGCTTGGGGCACTCCTTTAAACTTGTCGCTTGAACCAACCAATTGAACCAACTTTGGTTCAATGGTTCATTCCCTTGTTTCTATTGACCACTTGAACCAAGATTCTTTGAAACAAGCCTTGTTGAACCTGTTGAACCTTTTGAACCTTGAACTAGTCCTTAAAATGACTAAGTGTCAAAAACTTGTTCTTTTAGTTGAACCTGCCTATAGAAGCCTTTGAACTTGTTGAACCATTAGTCCATCACTTCCTTGTTCTTTCTAAGCTCTTTGATCTTCATTACACTGGTTGAACTTTTGAACCTGTGAACTCATTGAACCCTTTGGTTCAAGGTTCAACGGTTCAATCGATTCATTCTTTTTATTTGGCTAAGTCCTTTTGATCTTTTTGAACCAAACACATTGAACCATTAAACCCATTGAACCTTTAAACCAAAGTGGTCCAATGGTTCAAGCATTCTTCTATTTGATAAGTTTTTTGAAGTCATTGAACCTTAAAGTAGTTAAACTTTGAACCTTGACAAATGCACTTAACTCTTGCTGTTGATGTTGAACCTTTAAACCCATTGAACCCGTTGAACCAAAATGGTTCAAGGTTCAATAGTTCAATGGTTCAATCCTTGCTTAGAAGCTTGTTGATGAACTCTTTTGGCTGAACCTTGTTGTTGAACCAACTTTGAAATTGCCTAAGTATTGAGAGCTTGCTTCTTTCCTGCATACTCCATAGAACTTGACCTGCAGAGTCTATAGATTCAACCCTGTAGAGTCCATAGATTTTTGAGAAGCTTGAAAAATGAGTAATTTGAATGATCAAAACAAATTTTGAGAAGGGAAGAGATTATTTTGGTCCTTTGAACCAAAATAGTTCACATGTTGTCCCAAAAATGAAAAGTCTATTTTTGGGGACAACAGGTTGAAGGCCATTTAAGACTCATGATCATTATAACCATTTGATAGACTTAAGCCATTTTGTGCTACACACTTACACTTTGAGTCTATGCACCACAACATTTTGAGTCAAGAAGGATAGTAATATACTATCAAATTTTTGGGAAACTATTTTTTCCTTAGAGAGTTTTTGAAACAAATATTTTATCGTATCTTTTGGGTAGTCTAGCATTGTTATGCTACCCAAAAAAATTTAGATATTGTTTCATAGACCCTCTTGCACTGAGTTCAAATTTGTTCCTTCATTTTTAGACCAATACAAGTGTACCTTTTGTGAACCTTTGTCTAGCATAGTTACATCATTCACTTTTTATCTAGCTTATTTATTAAAAAAACCAAGTTTTATACCATTATTTGTGATAAAAATAAACTATCTCTAAAGTGACTTTTGTTTCATACCTTATACTTAGTTAGTCAAGTTTGTATCCAAAACTCAAATGCCTAGTATTTTTTATAAGTGTTTCAAATACATTAGATTAAAAATCATCTTTATTTCAAAGTCTAGATTTTGAAGTGGTTTGGCTAAGAGTCCTAACACATGCCTTGTTTGAGCCTAGATTTTGATGTTAAATTTGGCTAAAAGACCTATTAACTTCTGATTTTCCTAGATTAGACTGATTTGAAACACTTCAACCTTAGAGTTTGGTATTTCAATTTTTAGTATATTTACTTGCTTATCTTTGTGTGAATAGTGAGGCATCAAATACTTAACGCTAGCTTGTTTCCTCACAAATATTATCATAACCCTTTTTGATCCTTTTGACAAATCTAGACCAATTTTGAACATCATCTATTTTAGACATTTTCCATTTTAGAGTTTATATAACTCTCTTTTTATCACAAAGTATTTACTATGGATCCTAACATGTATTCCTACACTCGTAGTAGACTCATGTACAATATGGGGATTAGTAATGTGGTTGCACAAGAAGAAATGGTGCAACACCCCTACATAGATAATGTTCCTTATGAGATGGATTATTATCCCTCTTATAATATTGAATTTGGGGCACAAAGCCAAGATCCATTGGCTAACTATTTGGTTAACATACCACCTTATTTAGAATAAGACCAAGAATAAACCAAATAATACCTAACTAAAATACCCACAACTAATAAACCAATTGTTAAATAGCCATACCATATTAATTACCTTCCACATATGATCCAATTTTATTTGAGCATCATTTATTGGAGAACAAAGATGAGATTTGCTAAGCCTAGTAAGAATAGTCCATAATATCATTTATGATCAAAAAGATTATTCTAAAAATCCTTTGTCTCTAGTCCAAACAACATATCATGACCCTAATCTACCTAATAGAGGCAAAAACATCATGGAAGACCACTTTAATAAAATGTAGATAATGTATCAAACCTACCTAAATCTAGCACACATTTTTAATTAGATGAACATGGTGAGCAAACCTCTTATTGACTTAGTTCATTCAATAGGAATTTTGATAGAATTAACTAGTAAAAAAAATCAAAGTATAGACCCATTCATGAAAAACACTTCAATAGACAACTTGATACATATGCCCATTATTGAAGAAGTGTCTTCTACTTCTACGCTAAAAAATGAGAAAAATATAGTGGACAATGTGTAAGTAACATCCAATCCCAATCAAAATGGTACTAACACATAAACAACTAGTCAACAACATAGGCTTATAGTTAATACCATGAGTGAATCATCATACCAAGGAATAAGATCCTTTATACCCCAGCCTTCACCACCTATTTCCCAACCTCAACCAACTACTTCATCAAGTGTGAAAACTATGGGATTAGGTAGTCAACTAGTAACAAGTGTCACACCTCAACAACACAATGTAACAAACCCTACTCTTCAATAAGTGATGAATTATATTACATAACATTAGGCACAATCTAGTGTACTAACACAACTAAGGCTGAATCTATTTCCACCTCAAAAAGGGGAAACTAATGTTCCACCTCACTAGGTAATGGAAAACATATCTCTTCAGTCATAGACTAGTGTATCAATCCAAAACCAAGTGATGACTAGTCAAAAACATGTAAATATTGGTTAGTGATAGATGTCATATCTTTAACCTGCTTTCACTTCCCCATAGGGATTCATGAAACAAGGATGCTCCAATATTTTTCAAGTACCTATTAGACAAAAATTGGTTCAAAATGTGCCACAAGTGTAGAGACAAGTTCTTGGTCCACAAGTTCCCACTCAATAACAAGGTTTGATTAGTCAACAACATGTCCTTTTTCAACCACATAAGGAACAACATAGTTATATCCCTCCATACAAACCACAAAATCCTCCAAGTAAAACATTAATCACCAACCCAAACCAAAATATTACACAACCAAATATACAATTCAAAGTACATCGTAATCCACATATGCATATTCTTGGTCAATTTCCCAGCCAAACCAATATATCCCAATAGGTATCTCCATCATATTTTGGTCAAAGTGTCCCACTTATAACCTCCCAACCATCTACTCAAACCAATATTCTACCTCAAACCAATATTCCTTCTAATTTCCTATCCCAATAATTACAATAGATGAAGGATGCAATTGCCACCATTTAGGCTGGGAAACAAACTAAATTTTTTAAGTTGGATGATGTGTGTTCTTATCCATTTAACATGGAGTACGTGCAAATACCATTTCCTCTAGGATACAAACCACCAAAATTTGATAAATACAAAGGGAAAGGTGACCCTAAGGCTCATTTAATATATTTATTTATCACATGTCAATTGATTGTATATAACGATATATACCTTTTATTGTTGTTTCTAAGGAGATTGGCTAGACAAGCCTTGGAGTGGTTCTTAAAGTTGCCCAATAATTTAGTAACAAATTTTGATGATCTTTCTGATAAGTTTGTACAACACTTTTCCTACAATCTCAAACATGAGATTTCATTGGTTGACTTAACACAAGCAAAGTAAAAAGCTAGTAAGAGTTTTGAAAGCTATCTATAATGATGGAGAGATATTTAAAGTTGATTCACCCATAGTTTACTAGATAAATGATTAACCACTATGTTTACTAAAAAATTGCATAGTGAGATAGCTTATCATCTGAAACTACAATGTGCACATACTTTTCAAGAGATCATCGACAAAGGCTTGTTAATTGAGTAAGATCTTCTTAATAGAGGGATCATCAAGCTTACATTGACTAATCAAAATCAAGGTACCAATCAGGGAAGTGGCCAAAACCAACATCCAATTCAAGCATAACATCACAACTAGCACAAGCCAATAACCAAGAGAGACTAAAGCAATTTAACCACAATAGGAATGTTGTGGGTAATGGAGTAACTAAGTCACATCATGTTCAAATGGTGAAAACATCATATGCACCACCTTTTCATCTTACTCCTACCCAACAACCTCTCCCACCAATGTTTCAAACACAATAACTAAGACCCATGCAACAAATATAGTAAATTTTACCATTGAAAACCCCTCCTCCAAGGAGAATTGTGCCTATGCGTTGTATTTTTAGTGACCTAGGAGAGCTTATTGAATCTACATTTTAAAAACTTACCACTACTAATCTGATTAGTTGGCTTGTACCAAAGCATTATCCACAATGCATTCCTTATCTTGATTGGTACCATGAAAATAAATTCTATGAATATTATCAGGTTAATGGGCATAATCTATGAAAATGTGTGTAAATAAAACATTTAATCAAAAATATGTTGGAGAATAGGGAGATAACATTGGATAATGGTGCTTCCACTTCTAATTAAACTCTTAGGATTTATCAAAACCCATTTTCTTGACATAACAATCAGCAACAACACTGGCTAGTGTAACAACAAAATCAATAGTGTTAAAATCAAAGGCCAAATTAACAAAATCAATAGAATCAACAATAAAATCCATAATGTCAAAACAATGAAAAAAACCAAGGTCATAATGGTAACAATCAACAAACCTACCATGCAGTTGCACATGACTATAATAGGATTATAGGCCATATTACAAGGGGCAACATTAATACCATCTCCATTAATCCTAGATTGAGTGTTAATCAATTTAGACCATTATTAAACAATAACAATCAACCAAATTACATGGATAATACTTCTTTGACCTAGGATAACACACAGGCAAACTAGAAAATTAGGACTTCCCCTTTTGGACTTTACACTGACAACTCACCCTTGGCACATGACCACATATAAGTGTATCACCAACTGAGACTTGTCTTATCTGGTCCCACACCATTCTCAACATTTGTTAACAATTATGGTCCAATATCTAATCCTGATTATGGAATCATAACTTAGAGGTTAAAGATTACTATCCCAGGCCTGCAACCATTTACAACTTTGCTTATTATCCAACTAACCATTCAGCCTCAGAATAAACCATTCACTATTAACCAAGACAAGAAGTTTGATATTGTGGAACAATTATAGAATACACCAGCACAAATTTTTATTTTAGATTTTTTGTGAATGTCAAAAATCTACAAGAACATCTTGAATGAGTTATTGACCTAATCCACTATGTCTAGTGACATATCCCTTGATAAATTTCAAGCTTTGGTTGGACACCTAGCTCCATCCCAACAAGTCACATTCAACCAAAGTGATATTTCTTCCCTTGGCCCACTCTATAATAAAGTGGCATAAAGTGAAACATGTCCTTATAGACAATGGATCAGACCTCAAAATAGTGTCTTTAAATCTCATTAAGCTTATTGGGTACACATGGGTGGATCTCTAGCTAGAAATGATAACTATCAAAGACTATGATAATCAAGAAAGAGAATCACAAGGCACCATTAACTTACTAGTATCATTGGGCCTTTAAACCATGATACACATTTTCATGTGATTGATCTTGAGTTTTCATATAATATTCTTCTAGGTAGGCCTTAGTTACATGAGATTCATGCAGTCCCATCAACATTGTACTAATGTATCAACTTTCTCACTCAGGGATGGAAGTGAATATTCCAAGAGATTTTCACCCATATGAACACTAAAAACATATTGAGGCCTAGTTTTAAAGCTATAATTACTAATATGGCATGAATCTAAGTTCCATGTAAGATAAAGGAAAGGCCATACTTATTGATCTATAATAAGATAATTACATAGATCCTAATACATTGGATTCCCTTTCCTACATGCCACCTCTTAAAGCTTCCAATCATTTCACCATTTCAGATAACATATCAAGAGAGTAAGTGACCCATGATACCTTCCATATTGTCAATCTTCCTCAGAATCCAAAGACCTTTGGGAAACCTAAAGTCACCCCAAACATGCATTGGCAACAAAAGAACAAAGATAAAAGACATGTATTTGTACTAGCGTCTATCCTAAAACTATATCCTCTTGAAGGGTATGTATCATGGTTGTACAATGACAACTAAACTAATTGTTATAAAAGTGTGAAGTATTCTATTCACAATAGGGTCATGGAGAATCAAGATTATGAAGGAAGATTCCTCAGACCAAATCAACAAGGAACCATTGAGCCAATTTCTATGGCTAAGTACAAAAGTCCCTATGGACTTGGATTTAAACTACCTAGGGGTGACCCCATATATCTTATTCAAATTCCATCACCAATACCTAGTGATGGTGATGCCAATAGTAAAGTAGAGTTTGATCATAGCCTTACTTTTGATGACCTAGTTGAGACTAGCCTATTTGATAACAATGCCATATGTACTCTTACCCAAATCATTTATCACAACCCCTTACCATTATACTATCCCCAACTGATAGATTGGGACCAACAAGAATCTAATTTGTCAATTCATGAGTTTTAGAATGATGAGGCATTTTGTGACTTTTTAGGCCTTAGAGACAATGTTTCATTGGAAGATCATAAATCAAGATTGTCAATTACATTAGATCCTAAATCTTATTTTAGAGAGTGGGTGAACACCCTTAGCCAAAAAAATTAATAAAACATTGAGGTCCCCAAGTGAAAACCTATTTGAGGCACTTTTTGACCATGGAAAAAGTAAATATAAAGGCTATTCTAGTGGTGAAAACCTATTTTAGGCACCTTTAGATAGGGATGTTCATTCTTATTTGAATTTAGACCATGAGACCACCAATAATAAACTTGCCTATGGATCCAAGTTTAGTTTTGCATAATAACAACTATTTGATCAAATTCTTCAAGATTTTTTGACTATTTTTATCACATTGCTAGATTTCCCATTGGGGGACTTGGATTTATCATGCCTAGGAGACGTTGAAGACCAAGTCTTAGTTGAGGACCCTAATAAAGTCAAATAGTTCAAGTCTTTACCTACTATCCTAGAAGAATGTTTGACCTTTGTATTCAAATATATAATAGAGGTAAAGATCAAGACTCCATTAGACCCAAAATGGATAAAATTGGGTGCTTCCCTCACCGAGGAGGAACATGAAGTCTTTACAACTATGTTGAGAGAATTTGTAGATATCTTTACATGGGCTTATTTTGATATTCCAAGTTTAGACCCCACCTTAATTCTACACCACATTATGGTCAATCATGATGCCAAATTGATAAAATAAAAGATACATAAGATGCATCCTTATATTACTATCTTGGTAAAGAAAGATTTGGAAAAACTATTAGAAGTAGGATGTATCCAATCCATTGACTACTCAAAATGGATATCTAATGTTGTACTTGTTAGCAAAAAGCCTAAAGGAATCAAAATCTATACTAATTTTTGATACATGAATAAATATTATCTTAAGGATGAATTTTCATTGCCTGATATTGACATGATCATTGAATCCATGGTAGGTTATGAAATGATTTCATTCATGGATGGTTTTTCAAGATACAACCATATCAGAATGGCACCATAAGACCAACATAAACTAGTGTTCACCAATCCATGAGGAACATTTTATTATTAGGTAATGCCATTTGGTCTTAATAATGATGGATTTACATATCAAAGGGCCATGCCTATCATATTCCATGATATGCTACATGATATTATTGAAGACTATGTCGATGACATATTAGGAAAATCTAAAACTAGCGCTAACCATCCAACAGTGCTACATAAGATATTTGAAAGATTACATGAGTATAAAGTCAGACAAAACACAAATAAATGTGTGTTTAGTGTAACCTCAGGAAAATTACTTGGATTCATCATGTCTCATAGAGGTATTGAATTCAATCTAGCTAAAGTCCATGTTATAATCAAGATGCCAACACCAACTAATTTGAATTAATTCCATAGTTTATAGGGTAAGATTCAATCAATCTAATACTTCATCTCTTAGTTAGTAGACAAGTATAATTCATTTACATATATTTTGAAGAAGGGAGTTGCATTTCACTAGGATGTTCAATTCTAAATAACTTTATAACAACTTAAAGACTATCTCATTAATCCACTTATTTTATTACCTCCTATGCTGGGAAATCCATTCTTGTTATATATATCAGAGACTGATAATTCCCTAGAGGCACTCTTAGCTCAACATGATGACAATGGAAAATAGCATGACTTATACTACCTATGTCATACCTTGGTCATATATGAACATAACTATGCACCCATTGAAAAAGATTATCTAGCTAAGGTCTTTGTAGCTCAAAAACTACACCATTACATGTTGAATAATAAGACCATGGTCATTTCAAAAGTAGATCTACTCAAGTATCTACTATCCAAAATAGATTTACAAGGTAGAATGGCCAAATGGATCCTACTTCTTAGTGATTTTGACATAGAGTATGTCAATCAAAAGGCAATCAAGGGACAAGTTCTTGTATATCAACTTGCTAAAGCACCTCTTGCAGACACAAAAACACTCACATTTCATTTCCCTAATGAATCCATAATGATCATCATTGACACACCTCTTGAGGAGTAACACTAGAAGCTATATTTGATGGTTTATTTATTACACATGGCTCAAGGGTAGGCCTCTTATTTATTACACCATAGGGGGATCTAATCCTTGAATAAGTTAGAATTAGATTTCCTTATATAAACAACATGGCTGAGTATGAAGAACTTATTACATGACTTTGATAGGAATTGAATTAGACATATATCATCTCTAAATTTATGGTGATCCTTAGTTAATCATTAATAAGGTCATATATCATTTTTAGACCAAAGATGACAAGTTGGTTCCATATAACGCCATGGTCGACACTCTTAAACAACAAATTGCCAACATTCAATTTGAACACATACTAAGGGATAGTAATATAACTAAAAATGCCATGGCCATTATTGGCTCTCTAATTTAACAAATAAATAAAGCTAGAGAGTATCAGTTCCTCATCAAGAATTTGTCAACACTAGCTCATGAACCTTCAACCGTTGTAATGATTTGTGATATTGTTGGTCCTACTTTATCTTGTACTCAGACCTTTATAACTACCTTCATGACCAAGTTCTACCACCTAACGTATCTCAAAAATAAAACAAAGCCTTTATTCATCATTCCACTCATTATACTCTACTTAGATCCATCATTTACCACCATAGTTTTGATGGAACACTACTTCATTGTTTAACTTCAATAGAGTCTACACTATCATTAAGAGAAGTTCATGAAGGATTATGTGGAGATCATTCTAGTAGGGTAATCCTATCCAAAAATCTCTTGCATTCTAGTTATTATTGGCCCATGATAGATGTAAATGTAGCTATATATGTAAAGAAGTATGACAAATGTTAATGGCATGATAATCTGATTCATTCCCCAACCTAAAATTTAAAATTGATGTTGACACCATGGCTATTTGCTACATGGGGACTTAACCTCATTGGGAAGATCAACCCCACTTCATCTAATAGCCATAAACATATCCTTACTGCCACTGAGTATTTTACTAAGTGGGTTGAATCTATACCCCTCACTTACATGATTGGAAAGCAAATTTCCAAATTCATCTTCAACCGTCTCATTTTTTGCTATGGTATCCACTCTGACATTATATCTAATAATGGAGGGTCATTCAAGAACAAGGATGTAGAATAGCTATGTCCTAAATATAACATCATACAACATTTTTATACAACATAATACATTCAAGGTAATGGCCAGGCTGAATCATTGAATAAAACCATTATCAATATTCTCAAAAAGGGTTGTCAATGATGTCGATCATGATTGACACCTATAGATATTACCTACCCTTTGGGCATATCATACCAATCATTGTGCCCCATAGGAGCCACTACATACTCACTTGTTTATGGTACTAAAGCCATCCTTCCCATTGAGGTTGAATTGCCTTCACTAGGCATCTCTCTCAAGCATGTCATGGATGATCATGACTATCAAGTGGCTTACCTGAAAGAGCTAGACCTACTTGATGAGAAACACATAGCTGTGATCAAAAATCTTTGGGCATATCAGAACTAACTCAAATTCTACTATAATTGATGTGTCAAATATATAAAATTTGAACTTGGTGATCTTGTTCTGAAAGAAAACCAAAAGAATACCATGGCTGAGAAGAAGCATAAAGGTAAATTAAAACCAAACTGGATATGGACTTTCATCATTACATAGATTATGGATTTGGGGCATACATGCTTACCACACTAGATGGAGATGAATTTCTTGAGCCAATGAATATTACTAACCTCAAGTGGTACTATGATTGAGTGCTAAGGTGTATTATATGTAAATACCATTTTAGTGGTGCCATTTTATCACTATTATTCTTTGTACATATACCATTCTTATATATCCTCTTAGCCTTATCCACTTTACATTTTTTACCTATCAACCCAATGTGTTCTAAATCCTAGCCCATTTGACCTTAGTTTATACCATTTATTATGCATTTTTAGCATCGAGGAATCTGATCAATTTCATCAATTAGTTTAAGTGCTTCAGATAGAGATCATATTTTGGAGTAGTGTGATAAAAATTTTAGTAGTTGCATCCTTCATTTTTTTTTTATCACCAATCTTTCTACTAATTATAACTTCCTTTGGGAAAATTAGTACCCTTGATCTATGACTTTGTATCCTAGTTATAACCACCTATGGGCAAACTAGGGGTAACATTTGTTTATTAATCTTTGACATATGAACTTGCCACTTCTTATTGCATACTATACCTTTTTATCAACTGTGCCTATTTTGTTTGAATTGACTATTACACTAGTCGAATTCCTTCACTTTAGGGTGAAACTATAGTGACTTGAGGTCCTACTCTGGGACTATGTAGGTAGTGCTTGATACTTGTTGAGGTTAGCTTAGTCACCCTTTTCATAACACTCTTTCCATTTTGTGAGCAACCTAAGTTTGAATACTCTCACTATTTTGTGAGCTTGAACCATTTAGCATCTCATCATTCTTGATCGAGTTGAGATACTTCCAAAATTCTAAAAACACTTTAAAAATCATTAGAAAAAATAAAAAACATTTGACCACTTCTTTGCCTTAAGGATTCTAGGAACCCTTACTAAGTTTCAAGCAAACCACTTGTCACTTAGTTTCCCCATCCTTTTTGGCCTTTTCACTCATGCACTTGCCATTTTACAAGAGCATTCCTCTTATTCTATCACATCCATTTTATTTTTTTTCATCAGTTATAACATTCTTCCCATTCTTTGGGAGAACTACATTTGGCTTGAAGTTTTTTATTGGATATTACATCCATGAAAATATGTAGGCAACATCCACTTTCTTAGTACATATGGAGACAACTTGACCACCCCCCTCCTTTTCTTCTATTCCCCCATTTTGTTTATTTATTTAGTTGTCTCCTATTTTCTATGGGCAATGTTCATATGATTTCTATTACATTATTTATTTGTTTGTATCTACTTATTTAGTTTGTTTGTCTACCTATTTGTTTTCTTTTAGCACTATTACCTTGATTCAATTTATGTGTGTTCATTAGGTGATCCCTTTCCCACACTCATACTCAAATCCATCCATATTCATATGTTTACATTGTCATCATGGTTTCTATCATTGGTGCATTATTTTCTATTAAGTATTGGATTACAGGAGTCAATCCTCATGTATATTTTAGTTAAGTCCTCATGATGTTATACCTAATGCCCACCGACATGTGTTACAACAAACCTTAACTTCAAGAAGTCTATTCGGTAATGATGACATCAACATCTCTTTAACACTGACATCTTGATTCAATCCCAATCATATCCCAAATAGAGTAATTAACAAATAAATAATTTCAACCTTTATTATTTTAGATGAGCATTTCCCTACTAGTAAGTTGTTCCAATTCATCATTACCCTCTGTGTTAAATTATCATCATCCTCAGCCAAGTTTATCATGTTTACCATAATCAAGGTCCAATGATTATAACCACCTATGGGAAAATCATTACACATCATCCCACCTACATTTCTCAATGATTATAACCACCTTTGGGCAAATCATTATGTTTTTACCACTTTACTTTTTATTCCCATATAGGGGCATGTTGTTATCTTGTTTGTCTATCTTAACTAAGATAGCTACATCTTCTAAATGATTATAAATTCCTTTGGAAAAATCATTGTGTTATCATACCACGTTGCCACTATTAGGGTACAATGCTTATAAATGCCTTTGGGTAAACCATTGTACACCATCCCACTTGCATTCTCAATGATTTTGATTAATTTTTAAATATCATTATATTTTCACCCCATCATCTTTCCTTTCTTTGGTCCCCTCATTTTGCTTCTTTCTTTTTGAGGGGCCATTTTCTAAATTACTTATGCCAACCATTCCCTCAAGGGGACATCATGTAGCTAGTTTATCATCATTGTAATTGTAAGCATATAAGACCTTTTCAATCTTTGAGAATATGTTACTATGCTTATAACTTACAATTCCTTCCCAAATAGGGGCAAACTATAGACACCTAAATCTATGCACCAATAACCTCCAACCAAGCTTTTGACCAATTTCCAGCTAAAATGCATAATTTGGCCTAAAAATACTAAAATGCATTAAATGAGTTGAAATTGATATATTCAAATGTTGATTCTAGATAGGGTATCCCTAAATGAGGCAATGCAATTTATGGGCTAGATAACTTTGATCAGATCATTCTGATTCAAAATGTTAATTTTGTACCTAGGTGATCTGGATTGTTCTTTCCTATCAAATCTCTCAAATAAGGCATGTGCCTTTGGTATTTAATATTGATAATATCCTAAATGGGATAATAGATCCAATACATCTGACATCACCTTCTAATTCTAATCTAGTCAAATTTTGGACCAATAACAAGGTATTTTGATCAATTTGAGTAATTTGTGCACAAAGTGATTAAACATGTTTAAAAGCTAATTAATCCAAATCAAGGCCTAATTAATAATTCCATGGAAAATTGTTGAAAACTTGTTTTTAGAAATGAATATTAAATATTTTCATCATTAGGCAACCTTATTTCTTGGGAAGACATCCCTAGGCCATAAATGCCACAAATATCAGGATTCATGCCTCCCATGCCTCATCAAAGCCTTCCATGCCTCTTAATTTCTCCTCTATCCCAAATATTGATGAGCTTATCTATCAATTTTAATTTCAAAATTGGATTAATACTTATCCACACATCTCAATCCTAAGATGGATGGTTTAGGTTGATTATAATCAATCTCAAAAATCTATAAATAAGAGGCCTTACCACATCATTTCTAAGCTTAATTTGTGCAAATTTATAATGTAGGATTGGTTTTAAAATCTTCATAAAAACTAGTGCTACCATGCTAAATTGATTCCAAACCAAGCCAAGCCAAAGCCAAAGGTGCCAAGGAGAGATGGAGGTAGCCAAGCTTCCATTGATGAGGACTTCATGAGCACAAATTAAGCAAGCCAATAAATGAATACTTTTTGGAGTATCAAGGAAGGTAAGGAATGCGTGTTTTCTTGAATTTTAGTTTTGCTTTGTTCATTTTTTCTTCACCAAGATCACCCTAGTAGTTAGGCATGAAGATGTTAGTTTAGTGTGTTTTTTTGTCAATTTGTTTTGTTTATTTTGTCACTATCACAACACTAATATCCTCTTCTAAGCCAAATTCCTAGTTCACACATGCTATTGTGGGGAAGCCATAATTATTCCACTTTGTTCCAACGTCCCCAAGATGTTTTCTCATAGTATATGTCATTCTACCAATCGAAATTAAGCTTCCAAAGTATAAGCCTTTTTTTTGCCTGACCAAATCCTCTTCAATTCTATTTTATAATTAGAAAGCAATATCTTGTTTAGCCAACTTATCTAGTACATAATTTGTGAGGCATAGGGGCTCAACCTTATTTCCCTAAACCATAATGACAGTAAAGTCCAAGTATAGGAAAAAGTCTCCTTTTTTACTCAAATTCTTTAGGATGTTTTTTCCAAGTTGAGGCATAGGTGAGCCATAAATGTCTTGTCATACCTATGGGTAATCATACTCACATGTCCTAACCATATGCTTGTAGTAATCATATACATGCAAGAAATGGTAGTGGTTATAGATTCTATTTTTTATACAATTTATGGTCAGAGCCCACAGATTGCCCAAGTCCTTATAATAGTTTCCCATGACTACATCCACCAAATATGACATCATTTAAAAATATCCCATGTGGTGGGAAATTTATCCTCATGTAAAATCTACTCCCTCAACCTCAAACTAATTAGCTCCCCCAGGGCATACACAATATCATATGTAGTAATGGTACCCAATATAAATTTATAAAATGGAAGTTAGGCATACCATATAATCTATTAAGCAGAACCATACCTATTTGTATTCCTAACTTGAATTTTTTGATTAGAATGACTCCCTTTAGCTTTATCCCTTTCCAAGTGATATATTGGTCTAGGAGTAGCCATGAGGAGAGCACCTTTAGGATTGAGGTTTATGCTTTGAATTACACCCAAGGTGTTTATTATAGTAGATGTTTGGTATGCTGAGAGATACATACCTCTAAATATTGTTTCCAGAGATGCACATGATCACTATATCACCATGAGAATATAATGGATAAGCATCTTATGATATTTTACTAAAAAAGAAAAAATACCTAATAAGGTCTATGCATGACATAAATTCTAGTTTGGTCATGGAAAAGTGCAATCTTTGGCATTTTTAGGCTAAAATTTCTTGAATGAATAACATTTATGCTATCACTATTTCATCATCTAATGAAAACATATCAACTAATTCAATAACATCCCAAAGTTTTGAATAGTTATGATACTTATCTTGGAATATCTCTATGTCAAAGATAGTATCATTGAACTTTGTAAAATCCTTGATTAAGAATACAAATGGGGGATTTGTTCCTTTAAGCATCTTAGATGAGGAAGCCATAAATACATATTCAAGACTACTACAATTTATTTTGATATGATACATACTATGTAATCACTTCAACTCATAGCTTAATCACTATTATACTCACAGAATAAACTAGGGCTCTCAGTCACTGTTAGAAATGAAGATGCTTCGATTGAAAGTTAGCTTAGATGTAAATGATGACTTCAATGGATATGTATTGTCTAGATAGGATCTTTAATTTAATACCAATTTGTGCCAAATAAATATGAAACATTCACTTTTCAAAAAAATTAGCTTGTGTTGGTGAGGGTCCTTAATGTTTATCAAATAGGAAATATTTTATCTCTACTTGGCTAAGTATATAGTGAGACTTAGTAATAAAATGTCTTAGGATGTACACAAAAAATTATTTTAGGCCTATGTTTGTAGAATAATTCTTTCAAGGAATTATTTTTGGAGATAGTGTCCAAAATAATCTCCCTGAAGGATTCATCTAAGCAAAATCCCAAAGTAATTCTTTTGGAGGGCTATTTTAAAGGTCTAGAGGGCAATCTCAATTTCCTCTAAGGGTACTTTTGATCTGAAGGGTCCAATTTGTAGTATATTTTGTCCATGACAAAAATTTTGAAGGGTATACTTTGCAAATGGAAAAGGGGACTTTAGAGGCTCTAGAAGGGTACTTCCATATGACTAAGGGGCACTATGAAAGTTCTGAAGCGTATAATTATCTCGAACAAAATGTCTAAAGGAATTAGCTAAGGAAAAATGTTTGGGACAAAAGTTTCGAAGGGAAAGTGGGAACTTCAAAAGGGCCAAAAGGTCACTTTTAAAATATCCAAAGGGCATGTGACCTTTAGAGGAATTGTTTCAAACCTTTTGTATCAAACAAAATGTCTGAAATAAAAAGTCTAAAGGAAATGGTTTAGGGAAAAGGGTCCTTTCAAAAGGTCTTAAAGGAATTACTTTAGGGGAATTGTTTCAAAAAAAATGTTTGTAAAAATTCTCTTGAAGCATCATTTTTATTGGAAAAAATGTCCAAAGGAATTGGTAAAGGAATAGAACAAAAAATTCATAGGAAAAGGGTAAAAGGAAATTCCAAAAGTGTCAAAGGATTTTTTTTGAGAATTAAGGTCAAAATACATATCCTGAAGGATAAGCCCCATAGGGTGAAGGGTTAAAAAACATATTCAGAAGGTACTTCCACACAAAACCTAAATGATATGTGCCCCCAAAAGAAGTGGTCAAAAAGGGGTAAAAGGTTCATTTGAAAAGGCTGAGGGGGGCTAGTTGGAAGGGTTGTGAATGGTAGGTTTAAATGGCAAAGGCAATTTTGAAAGTTATAAATGGTAATTATCAAATGTCAAAGAGTACTTTGACAAAAGTCCTAAAGGATATACTTCATAAAGGTTGAAGGGCACTTCCAAAATTCCTCAAAGGTTACTTTTGTATGGCTAAGGGTCATTTCATAAATTTTGAAGGGTATATTAGATAGGGTCAAATGGATAATCTGATGAGAAATTTGTTTTGGGGAAAGTGTGTATGGTCTAGAGTTCCTTAAGGCAAAGATTCTATAGGTTGAATTATTTTGGGATAATCATTTTAGATAAAATGTCCATAATAATTTCTTTGATAAAATAAGGCTTCACTAATATAAGCTCAAAGGAAAATAAGACCAAAAATTCTTGAAACACAACATCCAAAATATAATTTTGAAAAAAGTCTAAAAGAATTAGCCTAAAGACTATGAACCCAAAGAATTCATTTTCAATGCATAATTTATTCTCATAAACACCATAAACACAATGCCAATATTTCTTGAATATAAGAGGCCAAATCATGATCTTTTCCTAGAATTTGCATAAACATATAGGAGAGGGGGCTCAAAATTAAAATAATAATCTGAAAAAAATCGGTCCCCATTTCCTCTTAGGGAAAATGTGGGGTGTTAGGTACAACAAAGGTTAGCTTGGATAAGTTAGGGTAATGTCATGTTTTGGTCATATAATGTTCTAGACATGTCATAGAGAGTTAAAGTATGGACAAGAGATGTTATAAGTGATTAGGATTTTATCAAGGTCATTTCATATATATATATATACATATATATATATATATATATACATATATATATATATATACATATATATATACATATATATATATATACATACATATATATATATATATATATATATATATATATATATATATATATCATCTTCTAATAACATTTCATGATGTTTTAAAACATTTAAGGATTTTTTGTGAACTTAAAGGTGGTAAAAATGAATGAAAATGTGATTTTTTGACTAACTCAAGTGTATGTCAAAGTTACCTAATTCTTAAATACATAAAACACAACTTAAAAATATATTGTAGTAGTTAAACAATTGTAACACTTGTTAGACAGTCAAAATAAATTTAGACTCTTGAGTTTTAAAGCCATCTTGAGGAGTTAATGACTTGTATAAACTTATTTAAGTCACTTGTAGGTAAAAAGAGTTTTAGAATGTACTTTGAGCTTCCAAAGGCTATAAAAAAACTTGGGAATAATTTTAAAGCTCCATAATTTTACAACACTATCTTTATCTTCTATCGCTCCATTCACAAGCTAGTGAAGGCCAAATTTAAAAGCATGGTATAGGCTGTATAGGTAGAGTTGGTAGCTAATATTTAAAAAAAAAAATTGGAACTATATGGGATTAAAATTATTGGTATTGGTAAATTTATTTTTGTCCTTATATTTATGAACAATCGATATGGAGCTAGACTTCTTTCTGAAGGCTTAAATCCCCATAGGCTAAGTTTTGTGTAGCTATATAACAAATGTGAACTCTTTTGATGAATTAAAATAGTTGGATTGAGTTCTTAAATGTCTATAGATGAATTATACACATTCACTCATTATATTGGCATGTGTGTATGGTCTTTTGGCAAGAAAAGTGACTCTTGTGTATAGTTTGAATTGGATGGCTATATTTATGAGTTTAAAAGTTATTAAATTAGTGGTTATTCATTATATTTTATCATCTTCACAATACATTAATTACCTCATGATTATGTATACATTCCATAATAGTCTCAATATGGTCACTTATTTCATTCACCTTATGGACTGTGTTTTGTGTGTCTGCATAACAAAATGATTTGAGTAATTTTTAGTATGTGTTTATAAGGAAATTGAGAGTTTTTTTAATTGGTATGATGAATTTATTCATAAGTAAAAATTATATTTATTCCTTAAAAGTCATATTCACACTTTTGAAGGCTTCAAACACAAGGTTGCATAAAATTCACCTACAGACCCATAGGTCTGTAAACCCAAGAGAAATCCATGTTGTCGACATTCAAAGTGAATGTATTATACATGAAACCATGGTGATATTTTAATTTGAAAATTTTATTAGATCAATTAATAATTATAAAGAGTTTGAAGTCAATGAAAGTTGAATGCTGAGTTAACAAGTCTGCTCATAAGAGAGACCTACATGACTGTATATGTGAACAATGAAGCTAGAGGTGATATGATGTCTTTAAAAGTCTAATGGAACTGGTAATGTAGTGATAAAGACCCCCTAATGATTAATGACCACTGCTATAATGTCATACTGGTGTAGTGAGAAGAATAACTCAAAATCATAAACTCAGACCTTTCAAAGGATACTTACAACCACCTATGTAGGGAGTTGTCAAAAGCAGTGATATTGGTGACATTTGGAATTTAATTAATTTAAAATGACCTAAATACATAAATAAAAATATGATAAATAATTTAGAGATTAAAATAAAGATAATAGAGAATCATGAAACTCTAAGACATAATCAAAACTCTAGAAATAACACCTACAACCACCTATATTGAGTTTATCTTTTAAATTGATGAATAATAAAGTAACAAGAGTTTAAATATGTTGAGGAAGGAAACAAGCCAATAAATATCATAAAAAATTATAAATATTTTTAGTATTATTAAGTAGGATTCTTAAAACATCAAGGTTGTAGTCATAGTCCTAATATGCATAGGCAGATAGTCACCTGTAGGTGTGTTTGGATAATTAAGGATATATTGTCACTTGGATGTGCACCCCTTGAGGATATTCCTATCTCTCCTAATCTAAATGGAACAATGGAAACATATCTCTTGTTGTGGGTAACAATTTGGTGAGATGAATCTCTAGAAGGGCTAGTTTTTTTGATGCACTATTTGAAGTACTTTATTACCTATCAAATTTGGATGAAAAGGGTTAATAAAACTAAAAGGTGATGCACCAATATTTTATTTATTATTATTGACTAAAATTATAATACTTAGATTAAAAAAATATTTCCTTACACAAAACTCACAACACAAGATAGATTATTAGATCAATGTTTCATAAACTAGGTTCAAAAAGGTATTTTGATAGTTAGGAGTGTAATGAATAATTAATTATTAAAAAATAGACATGAACCAATTATAATACACTTATACACTTGAAAAATAACACTAAAAAATAATTGTAACAATTACTCTTCTGCACACTTCGTGAAAAATCAAGGATAACATGCTAGAAAATATCATCTTTCACTAGACAAGATAAAGAAGATTGCAACAACACTTAATTATACAACATGTAAGTAGGAAAATTAACTTATTTTATTTCTTTAAAATACATTAAAGTAAAAAAAATTCCAGGGTTTCACCATCAACCAATGAAGGGCTGCTAAAAGGAGCCAAAAGAGTCAATATTTATAGCCTTTGGGAGAAGAGCAAGACAAGGGAAATCCAAAGGTCACTTGGACATTTTTCAAGCTGAGAAAAGAGGTTAAAATTTCATGATAAATAGGTATCAAATTAACCATGAAATTTTATGAAATCCAAGTGTCCATACAAGTCATGAGACTTATGAAAAGTGGAAAAAAAAACTCCTTATCTTGGCTTAGAAAATTGCCTTCATACTTTGTACCTATTTGAACATCCCACAACTAACTAGGGATAATTATAATGATTGGGATGTGAGAGAAGTATTTTAGATATGCCTATCCAAGCATTATTTATAGTCATAATCCTCTAGAAACTCTTAGAAGGAAGCCATCACTACCTATAGTAAAAAAAACTCCTTTCTCAATCACCCCTCACACTTGGCCTTAAAATTGGCTTCATTTTCCCATGTAAATCCATATAATGGAGTGAATAACACTTTTAAATACTCTCCATGGCCTTATACTACTTAGGTACACCTTAAAAATTCTCACACTTAAAGTTTTCACCCTTCTCACCATTGTGTTCACTATGCTAGTTTTGATAGGCTAAGAGGAGAGCTATTTTTTTAATACTTTAAGTTTTTAACAAGTATTAAATGGCCATAGGGAGTTATAATAAGTCTATATATTTCCTCCAAACTTGATTGCATCTCTTAGAATTTCCTAGAACATGAAAAACACACATAATGGTAAAAAATACCATGTTTTACAGCCTATCTTTACAATTTTGTATAGATAAAAATTATGGTAGGAATATTTAGTGACTCTTATATAAGTTCTAATAGATTTCTTGGTCAAACTATGTCATCTGGATAGCTCTCTAAGTTTGTTTTCTCTATCGGGTCTTAACTGAGGCTTAGTAGGGTTTTAGGCAATTTTTACTCTTAAGCATTTCTCATCAATTTATAAAATTTAACTTTCCAAAAATTCCACAAAAAATATTTTAACTTACCCTAATAACCCCTCCAAAATCCTTTGGTTCCCATGAAAATTATTAGAGGATATATGAACACTTGAAGTCACCCCGTTGAACTTGTTTCTACCTTTATTACATGATTAGACTCTCTTTGATCTATAAGTATCTTCCATGTAAGTTTATTTGTATATAAAAATATAATACATGTCTATTTACATATCCTTGACATGAAAGAGTCAACTAAATATGCCACCAAGAGTTAGAAATGAATATGGACCCCCGATTGGCTCTAGGTCCCTTCAAGGCCTAATGGGTTTAGCATGTACCTTGAAAGTTTTAGATAATTGAACTAATATATCATGGTTGGTTTGGTATATTATTATTATTAATGCTTAATTAAATATTTTAAAACCATAACATAACCTCCCAATCATTCCTCTTCATTCTTCTCTCTCATTCACCAACTAGGCCTAGTGAAAGCTTGTCTAGTTGGACTATATACAAGGGTATTTTGGTCATATTGAAAGGTATGAGCCTGAATTAGTTATTATTAACATATATTTTCCTTTAATACACCTAAAAAAATTCTTCTAAATGTTTCCCAAACCTTCCAACAAGTTCTTCATCCCTTTTTGGCCTCATTAGCTTGTTTTGACAAAACCTAGTTTTCCTTGATTGGCTGATCTCTAAGAAATAATAATGAGGTATATCCCTCCTCCCCAAGGAAAATTTAATATTTTTAGAGTTTTTAAAGGTAATAATTATAATTTTTACCAAATTTTTTTATCTATACTCCTTGATTTAGGTGCCTAACCAGCTCAAAATGCCCAAAAAACCCTTTAAAAAGCCTATTTTCCTGCATTTTCCTCAAATCCAACTAAGAGTGACTTATCCATGATAAAAAATTATCCTATGATTGTTAAATTTTTTTTCCATATATAATTAATGATACTAAATATTTTTATTCACCCAAAAACATTACTCTTCTTTGAATTCCTCATATTCATCTATTGAGCAAAGAGGTTTCCTAGATCAATGTACGGACTAATAGCTTTGGGATGGTAGGGAGAATAGGTGATAAATTGGAAAAGTATTGAGGCTTGTTAAAATAATTTTTTTATAAATAATTATTTATTTATATTTCTTTTTAACCCTCTTCTTCTACCTAGACAAGTTCATCTCCAAACTTTATCATGAGTGCACATAGTTGTAGGTGCATATAGGGGTTTAAGAGACCTTTATAGGTTTGTTTCATCATGTTTAGAGCATGTGAATTCCATAAATATCCTAATGTATATGTTAATATGTTATTTAATTAGGTTCAATTTTATCTTTAACCCCGTATATGAACTTTGGGCCTCAAAACTTAGTCCTTTCCTACCTGACTGAGAAACTCTACTTTTTGAGTATTGTATGCACATATTAGCTCATTTGGACCTTGTTCATGATGTGTTAGGGTATAATTATACAATTAAAACTATAATTAAATTAAATTAAACTCACTTATCACTCCAAATTTTCTAAACACCTCACATCGGCCTTACTTTTCAACTTGATGAACTGTTGACTATGTTTCTTATTTGACTGTGACTACTCCTTTAATCTCTCCTTGTAGGTGTGTGTTAGCTCATTTGGACTTGGTAATGATACGTATAGAATATTAATTTAAAAATTATAACCATTTGATAACTTATTATACACTTTATTCACCTTTTAGTCTCTTTGGGTTCATAACTGGGTTTCTTCTTGCCATGACTAAGACACCCCTATCTATTGATTCTTCTAAGTGTATATGGCTATAAATAAGCTTGGTTATGATGTTTTAGAGATTCCCTTAAACCCCATTTCGTCAAAAAATACATTATTTAACTTAAACTCAAATTTATATTATTATAATACAACTTGGGCATCAAAATTGAGTCACTGTCTTATACCCTACTATAGGTTTCCTTTTTTCTTATATATGGACACTTGCAAGTGGATGTAGGGCTTAAAAAACTATACATCCATATTTTATTAATAAAATTCATTCCATTTTTTCTGACACTCAACCCATGAGACTAATTTATCCATGAGGTAATTATTTATCTACTTGTGGGATGCAAATTTATTTCAAACTTCTAAACCTGTAAACAAGAATGCAGACTTTTAGTGTTTTTTTTTCCACTTTAAGGCTCTAAACTTCCATCCTCTCCTTAATTTATAGCCATAATATTTTTAATAGGTATTTTTTATGTTATGGGATACATGTTTTACCAATATAGGTGCTTTAGAACTTGTAAGCATGTTGTAGGATATTCACAAAAACCCCTTGGAACTCTATTTTCACATTTTAGGGAAAGTTTCCCTAAACTCAGTCTTTGCTTCTTTCAAAATATCCTACATATTATTTTGACCCATTATAACCTTAAACAATTATATAATGGTAAAGATACATATTGGAATACAAAATGAGGCTTATTTCATATTTCAAGCCTCTACACAAGAATTCTCAAAGCTCTATTGATACACCTATAGATGAACATTCTTACACATAAGCAGTAAGATTAGGTAGTTGTCATGGAATTTGAAGTCTACATTATAATTTTATTTAAAGATTCCAAGGCCTCCATAAATACCTTAAAATGAAATTTACACATTTCAAAATTATTGAAACCAATACTAAGGATTTCATGATGTCATCATGAGATGCCTGTATTTGTGTATGGGTTGAAAGTGGACAGTGAGTGTTGAATAAAATAACATAGGTGTAAAAGAGGCCTCATGAGAAAATAAGAACATTGTAAATATCTCAAACACATTATTTCCATTTAGGATAATTCAATACAAGTTTTAAAACACCCTTTTCAACATGAATATCACTTACATATATATGGAATAGAGCAGGTAGAGCGTTTAATGACTATATCAACAAGGTGGATAGAATTATGACTAAACTTGCACCTCTCCAAACATAAAAAACACATCAAATCATAATGGCTTAGAAAATTTATACACCATGATTAAAAATCCATGAAGAAGATAGACAAGCTCATATATGTGATTGTAAGTGAAGTTAAAGCATGGAGTAGATATGAGATATGGAAAGGCTATAAGCTGCCTAAAAGATGATATGGAGAAAATAAATCATGGAATGAGGTGATAATATGTCCCTCAAACATGTGTAACATAATTTACCAACTACATGAGACCTCTAAAATAAATTAACACTCTAAAAACAAGAACTTTGACTAAGACTACACATGGTGGTACCTTCCTATAATATGGACTAAATTTCTCATAAAAACATAATGAAACATGAAAATAATAATGGATACCATATGAGAAGGTATCCAAAATCCTCTAGAGTCAACATCACAACTAGTTCATATGGATTTGACCAAAATGGATCAAAACTTATAGGGTGCATGAAATAGTTAGCAAAAAAGTATAGTCAGCTTGTAAAGGATAGTTCATAAATCACAATTAATAAATCCTTGCACTCTTGATATGTAAATGAAGGTATTTGATTTTAATATCAATTAACAAAAGCATTTATCCTAAAACCTCTTGAGTTATCCATACTAAGCACAAACCTATAGGTCACTTATGTATGTATAGAAATGCAAAAAAGAAAAAGAATAGCTTTGGATTTAAAATGTCACTTCCAAATTTAAAAAAAAAACATTTAGATCAATGTTAATAATGTGAAGAATCCTTTTATGATCTTTTCCCATGTGTCACACTTCCCCATGGGTTGTATAAGTGCCATTTTCTCCCTTTTTCAGTTAGATAACCTATAATATTTTGATGTAACTAGAATACATGATATTTAAACTGACCTCTTGGACATTTTAAAGGAAAAAAATGACATTTGGGTACCTTGGGAATCATGCCACTTGCATTTATGACTCTTAAAATCTCACCAAAAGGCTCAAAATAACAAATCAACCCATTAGATCATGACTAAGGGTAATAAATACATTAGATAACATCAAATGAACTATAATAGATATTATGACAAATATTTAGACCCCTAAATATCTAAAAAACCTAGTTTTTTACCTACAGGGGTCCAAGTTCGACCTAAAATTCAAACTTGGTCAATAAAATGGTGACTCATAGGGGTAGTATGCCTGCTATAATAAATACTAGTGGCCTTATCCTATCATCGACCAAAGGATTCAATGAGTTATTAAATAAAAATAGAAAGGAATTGCCTAAAACACACACAAAACAACCATTACACACCAAGAAAAAATAAGACAAACAAGACTCACACATGTGTATAAATAATTAGGGAAAATAAGTAAAAAAACAACTATGTATAAGGAGAGAGGAGAAACTTAGTAGAAATAATTGAGATATTTCCCATTGACTAGGATATGAAGCTCATCTCCATCCAAATTTGAGAGTTGGAAAGCATTACCTTGCTTGCATTGGGTGATAACATAAGGGTCACTCCATAAAGCATCAAACTTTATGTATTTTCTAGGTTTAGCCCTATCTTCATCCCACTTTAGAATAATGTCTCCCTCTTGGAAACTTATTTACATGAATTTATTATCAAATTATCTCTTTTTTTATCTTTATGAACCCTCATAGTTTTCATAGCTTGATTTATTATCTCTTCAAACTCCATCAACTCACACAACCTAACCTCCATGCTTTCATTTTCCATCAACTCCAGTTGATAAGTGAGATCCAAGGCTATTAGCTCAAGTGAAATAGGTAGTCTAGCTTCTCTCTTATAAACAACTTTATATGGTGAGTTTCTATTTTCTCTCTTGGGGGTGATTCTATCAGCCCAAATAGCTATCTTTAGCTTTGAATTCCAAGTTATTTAATTTTCCTCTATTGTCCTCTTGATAATCCTAATTAGATTCTTATTGGTGGACTCAGCTATTTTATTCCCTTGTGGATAATAGTTGGAGGAAGTACTAAGATAGATGTTATGTTTCAAAGCCCACTCACTTATCTTCATTCCAATGAAGGCTAATGCATTATTTTAAATTATTGTTTAAGGATCCCTATAACTTATCACTATGCCTTTATAGAAGTCTAGAACTAAACTTTCATTTGCTTCCTTGAGAGATACAACCTTCACCCATCTTATAAATTAATCTATATAAATCAATACCCACTTGTGACTAGTACTAGAAGGTGGGTTGATTAGGCCTATGAAATCTAGACCCCATTGAAAAAAAAGTTGGTCTACATATATTAGATGAAGAGGCAAGGCTGTAAGATTTTGTTTACCATAAAAAAAAGTACATTTTTGACACTTCCTTACCCAAGCATTAGTGTCTTTAAATAAACTAGGCCAAAAATATCCATCTTTCATAATCTTAGCAACTATGGTTCTTGAATCAAAGTGACCACTAGCTGGTCCATCATGAAACTCAATCAATATTTTATAAACCTGATCTAATTCCAAACATATAAAAATCACACCTAAGAAGTCCTTCCTAAACAACACTCCATCAACAAGTACATAAGGAATAGATTGTAATTTGAAGTAGCTTCTTTTAACTCTATTTACGCCTTGTAGACACTCACCAATTTAAATAAAATGGATCGTATATTGTGTCTAAATACTCATTGATGAATATGGAGATATCATAGGGTCATCATGAAGTGATAAGACAACCTCTTTTTGTTCCTTCAAATCTGAAGTAAGGTACTCACACAACCCCTTTCCTTTCACTAGCTTGGTTGTCTTGATTTCTACATCATACTCTATCACTTTTATGATCCAACCAGCCCTTTTTTCATTCAAATATCTAATAAAAAGGATTTTTTTGACACTAATATGGGGTACCAATATGATCCAAGAAATAATTCAGGTGATAATTCGGGGGACGGTTCTACCCCAATTGATGATGAAACTTCTAGGAGCCATAACTTTTACACCGTAGCTCTAATTGACTCCCCATTTTAACCATTGGAAAGATAAGAATTAGGAGAACATGGTGAGATGGAATAGATATTTGATAAATTTTTTTACCCTTTAAAATCCAATATAAGTTCCCTAATTTTCAATTTTAGTAGTGTAGTCTAAAAATAACATGTTTCTAAAAATAGTAATTCCTTGAATTCTGTATTGTTTTAAATCATGGAAATCAAACCACATAATCTCCCTCAATATTTGTGACCTTACACATCCTCATCATAATTTAAAAATGTGTATAAATTAATATGTAACCTAAAATTGAAATCAAACATCTCTTCCTAGAGGTAAACTAACATTGCTCCACCACCTACCCCAACCTTGCTTCTATATCCATCAAAGAATAGATGCCATAAACCATCCATATTTTAACTTGGTTTCATCAATTTTGGCATGAAAGAGTCATCCTAATGAATTAAATATATTCCAATACTAAATTCCTCTATGAATTTTTAAGGATCATGCTTATAATGTTCATCTCCCCATTCAACTAAATACAAATCATAAACTCCTTTAAAAGAAGATGTTAGAGATTGATCTATGTGAAGTTCCTCCTCATCAAGAATGGCATAATTTACATTTAAAACTTTAATCATGTATGGATCTAAATGGTTATGATGAATAGGCTCTGATTCAATTTTCACCTTGGTGCCATACTTTGTTCTAAAAACCATATATTTCAATTGGTTTCCATGTATCCACCTATCTTGGCTGAAAACTCTCTTGACAAACAAAAATAAAAGTATGGAGGTAAATATACCATAACCACATCATGAGGAATGGAAAAATTAATACAAACATGTAAAATAAAATTCAAATCCTTAACTACTCCCAAGGTATTTGTTGGTGATCCATATAATTATAGGACTCCTTTAGCCATTGGTTCATACTTGAGGCCTAGTTTATCTACTATTAGTGGCATAATTGAAGTAATAGCCCCACTATATATAATGAAATTATGAACTAAGAAATCACCAATGATAAATGATATATAAAAAGGATGAGTCTTATTGGTTTTCTTCACTTGTCCATCAATGGGCTAAGTTCCATTCACTAAGACAACATTTTCAGTCCTAGATGATCCCACTTGGTTACCTAGTACTTGCAATTAATTTTGAAGCACATATTTTTGTCCTATTATTTTTCATGAATACCATAATGAAATATTCATTTGTAACTTCTTCATATAATCCACAACATTGATAGAAGGATTGTTCACCTTAAGTGGCTCTTTGTAAGCACTAGTACCTTATGGTGTAGCTTGTGAAGTTGGATGTGTAGGAGTTGGCCTTGCATTATAAAACTTCTTATTTTCTTGTACCTTAGGAGCTAAGTTAGACACACCCACCATTAGATATGATGTATGATTCAAAATAGGTCCTTTATTATCCCCTTGTGTCTCTTCATCGGCCCTCTTCTTAGATGTAGTGTTAGAGGATACACTAGCATTCACATTACTTAAATTTACCAAATGATTGATGACACAAAACTCTCCCTCCAAATGATTTATAAGAGTAGAATCATATTTTGTTTGTCTATTTTCCATTTCATTTTGCATTGGCACCTCAAAAATGGAAATTTGAGGTGTTTAACTACTTTGCATTATCATGGCTTGATTATGCATTTCATTGGCATATGCAACTTGGCATTGATTTTGGTCATACGAAGGATAACATGGTTATTCTTGAACAAAGATATTTTGAATGAGAATAAGATATTTAGATGATGATGGGGAATTAGGATTTTAACTTTGTTAAGGTTTAGCTTGAGTGATTTGACCTTGTCCTTGAACATTACCTTGAAAAGAAGGCATATTTGCTTACCCAAACTAATTATAAGATTGGTAAGTCCTATAACTTTGAGCTTGTTGCCTTTTAAGAGAAACCAATTAATTAGTAACACTTTGGAGCAAGATATTTACTTCATGAATCTCATTGATAGGGGTAAGTTTAGACTTTTTCTGACTAGGCAAAGGAGCTAAGGTAGGTAATGCAACTTGACTAAGAGGATAAAAATTAGGGAATAATGGAATTAGTTGTCTAGGAGTAATATTAACAATTTAAACAAGACAATTCTTAGCATTAATGGCTATCTCATAGGTATTAGGTAGTGTATTCCCAACCATAGATTGGATCATTATGGATACATCACTATTTAATGCTTTTATACAATACAAGAAATCATAATTTGGGGTAGGTCCCACAAGTGCTAGGATCCTATCCCATGTATTTTGAAATATAGAGTTAAAATATTACATAAAATATTGAGAAAACCTCTTGATAGTGTTCAATTGCTCAGCTAGTGATAGATAATCATTTTTCTCTCCAAACCTCTTTGTCAATATATCTCCTAGTTCATCTCATGAAGTAATTGAATTTTTAGGTAGAGTCCCACACCAATCTAAAGATTTCCCTTTGAAAGACAATGCTAGTAGCCTAATAGCCACATTATCTTGGATTATATTATGAATTTTGTATAATTTTTATATATTTATAATTAGATTAATAGGACATTTTCCACTAAAATATGGAACTCTCTTAAGGGCTGATCCAAGAATTTGGTCATATTGAGCAAGATTCAAAGGAGATGATCTAGTAAAGGCTACAAAAGGTTAGTTTATATCCATCTTGGAATGTAGGATATGGGTATTATAGGTTTAGCTTAGTAGGAATTTTGACTTATTAAACACCAACTTTCTTGAATAAGGATTAATATCCATAAGTTTAAACCTTTTGACAAAATATAAGGGAAGTTACACCAAATCAAAGGGTAGACCTTTAGCAATAGACCTAGTGGTCACCTTTGGCATGGAAATTAAGGATTGGTTAACAACCAAATATTTTAAAAACTTAGTGGAGTTTCCAGGTATTAAATGTATATGTTCTTGTCCCTACAACTATGCCAAGACTAACACCAATCTTGGACAATCTTCTAGGAGTTAGAGTCCCATCAGGAATGCTAAAAAATATTATCACATGGATGTGCACCACTTGAGTAGATGCATATCTCTCCTCATATAAGTGGAATAATGGAAACATCTCTCTTGTTATGGGTAATAATTTAGTGAAATGAATCTCTAGAAGGGCTAGTTCCCTTGATGCACTCTTTGATGTACTTTCTTACCTATCAACTTTAGATGGAAAGGGTTAAAAAATAAATAATAAAACTAAAAGGTGATGCAAAAATATTATATTTCCTCCTATTGACTTAAATTATAATACTTATAACAAAACATAGCTTTCCTTACATAAAACTAACAACACAAGATAAATTATTACATCAATGTTTCATAAGCTAGGTTTAAAAAGGTATTTTGATACTTAGGAGGGTAATTAATGATTACTTGAGAGAATATATACATGAAAAACTTATAATAAACTTATAAACTTGAAATATAACACTAAAAAATACCTATAATAATTACTCTTCTACACACTTGATGAATAATCAAGGATAATAAGTTAGAAAAGATCATCTTTTACTAGATAAAACCAACAAGATTACAACAATAGTTAAATATACATAATTTAAGTTAAAATTCACTTGTTTTTTTCTTAAATATACATTAAAGTACAAAATTATCTAGGGTTTCACCATCAACCAATGGAGGCTGCCAAAAAGAGCCAAAAGAGTTAATATTGATAGCCTTTAGGAGTAAAGCAAGACAAGGGAAGTCCAAAGGTCACTTGGAAAGTTTTAAAGATAATAAAATAGGTTAAATTTTCATGAGAAATAGGTTTTAAATGAACCATGTAATTTTATGTAGTCCAAGTGTCCATATAGGTCATGAGACTTATGAAAAGTGGCAAAAACAAATCCTTGTCTTAGCTCATAAAACTACCTTCATAATTTGTACCTATTTGAACATCCAAAATATAAATATGGATAAGTTTTATGATTTTTATAAGATTAAATTATTTCATAAATACCTCTCCATGTGTTGGTTTTAGTCCTCCTCCTCTGGAAACTCATGGAAGGAAGCCATCACTGCCTATGGTTTAAAAAACTCCTTTTTTAGTCACCCCTCACACTTGGACTCAAAATTGGATTAAATTTTTCATGTAAATACATGTAATGGAATTAATGACACTTTAAAATACTCTCCATTTACTTATAATACTCAATTACACCTTAAAAAGGCTCACACTTGAAGTTTTCACCCTTCTCACCATTGTGTTCACTATGCCAGTTTTGACTGGCTAAGATGAGAGCTATTGTTTCAACACTTATAAGTTTTTAATAGGTATAAAATGGCCATAATTAGTTATAAAAATTCTATATATTTCCTCCAAACTTTATTTCATCTATTAAAATTTCCTAGAATATGCAAAACACACAAAATGGTCAAAAATACCCTATTTTACACCCTATCCATACAAATTCATATAGATAAAAAGTATGGGAGTAATCCTAAGTGAGTCCTATACAAGTTAAAATATATTTCATGGTCAAAATATGTCATATTTATATCTCTCCAAGCTTTTTTTCTCCATTAGGTATTGATTGAGGGTTTAATAGGGTTTTAGGCAATTTTTAGTCTTAAGCATTGTTCATAAAGTTCTAAAATTGAAATTTCCAAAAAATGACAAAAAACTGATTTTAAATGACCCTAATAACCCATATAAACTAATTTGGTTCCTATGCAAAGTCTTAGAGGAGATATGAACACTTGAAGTCACCCCATCGAGCTTGTTTCTACCTTTCTTACATTCTTGGACTCTCATTGAGATAGAAGTAGCTTTCATGTAAGTTTAATTGTATATAAAAATATCATAAATTTATATTTACATCTCATTAACATGTCATAATAAAATATACATCCCACCAAGAGTTATAAATGACGATGGACCCCCAATTGGCTCTAGGTCCCTTTAAGGCCTAATGGGTTTAACATTTACTTTACAAGTTTGAGTTATTTGAAATGATATATCATGGTTGGAATGGTATCTCATGATTTTTAAATCTTAATTAAATATTTTAAAACCATCACATAACCTCCCAATCACTCCTCTTCATCATTCTCTCTCATTCACCAACTAGGCCTAGTGAAAGCTTGTCTAGTTGGACTATGTGCAAGGGTATTTTGATCATATTGGAAGGATTGAGACTGAATTAGTTATTATTAGAATATATTTTCCTTTAATACACCTAAAAAAATTCTTATATATGTTTCCAAAAATTTCCATGAATTTATTTAGCCCTTTTTGGCCTCATTAGCTTGCTTTGTTAAAACTTGGTTTTCCTTGACTGGCTGACCTTTTGAGATAAAAAAATGAGATATATCCCTCTTCCCAAAGGTAAAGTTAATAATTTTTAATTTTTTAAAGGTCATAATTATATATTTTACCAAAGGGTGTAACTGGATTTCTTGATTTAGGTGCCTAACCAGCTCAAAATACCCAAAAAAAGCCTTTAAAAAGCTCATTTTCCTATATTTTCCTTAAATCCACCTAAGAGTGACCTCTCCATGCTAAACGAATTATCATACGATTAATAAAAATGGTATTAATATAAAAAAACATTCTAATTAACCTTGGTTTTCACCCAAAAACATTGTTATTCTTTGAATTCCTCATATTAATCTATTGAGCAAAGAGGTTTCCTAGCTCATTGTATGGACTAATAGCTCTAGGCAGGTAGGAAGAATAGGTGATCAACCTAGAAAAGTATTGAGGCATATTAAAAACAAATCTTGATCCATAATTATCCATTTTTATTTTATTAGAACCCTCTTCTTCTCCCTAGACAAGTTCATGTCCAAACTTTATCATGAGTGCACACAGTTGTAGGTGCATACAAGGGTTATAATAAAATAAAAATGGATAATTATGGATCAAAATTTGTTTTTAATATGCCTCAATACTCTTCTCCCTAGACAAGTTCATCTCCAAACTTTATCATGAGTACACACAGTTGTAGGTGCATATAGGGGTTTAGGAGACCTTTTTTCAGTTTGTTTCATCATGTTTAGAGATTATTAATTTCATAAATATCCTATTTTATATTTTAATATTTTATTTCATTAGGTAAAATTTATCTTTAACCCTATATATGCACATTGAGCCTCAAAATTGAGTCCTTTCCTACCTGATTGAGAAACTCTACTTTTTTACTGTTATAGGTACATATTATCTCATTTGGTACTTTTTCATGATGTGTGAGGGTATAATGATAATATTAAAACTATAATTAAAGAACCTCAAACTCACTTATCACTCCAATTTTTCCAAACACTGCATATATTCCTTGCTTTTCAACTTGATGGACTGTTTACTATGTTTCCTATTTGACTATGACTGCTCTTTAAAACTCTACTTGTAGGTGTATGTTTTAGCTCATTTAGACTTAGTAATGATATGGAGGTACTATCCATTGAACCATGATAACAATTTTATAATTTATTATACACTATATTCACCTTGTAGGATCTTTGGTTTCATTACCGGGTTCTTCTTGCCATGATTGAGATACCCCTATATATTGATTGTTGTAGGTGTATATGGATCCCACTAAGCTTTGTTATGATGTTTGAGATACTCCATTGAACCCAATTTGGTAAAAGAATACATTATTTAACTTTCACTCAGCTTGAGAGTATTACAATACCACTTGGACATCAAACTTGAGTCATTTTTCTATACCCTGTTGTAGGTTTCCTTTTTTCCTGTATATGGACACTTGTAGGTGGCCATAGGGATTAAAAAAATATACATCCACCTATTCTTAATAAAATTCATGAAATTTTTGTGACATAAATCTATGATACTAATTTATCCATGAAGGAATTCTTTATTTTCTTGTGGGGTGTAAATATCTTTCAAACTTCTAATCCTGTAGACAAGAATGCATACTTTCAATGTTTTTTTAGGCCACTTTGCGACTCTAAACTTCTATCCTCTCCTTAATTTTTGACCTTAATCTTTGGTATAGGTATTTTTTATGCTAGTGGCTGCATTTTTTACCAATATATGTGTTTTGGAACACTTGTAATCATGTTTTAGGAGATTCACAAAAACCCCCTAGAGCTCTATTTTCACATTAGGGAAAGTTTCCCTAAACTCAGTCTTTGCTTCTATCAAAATAGCCTACATCTTTTTTTGCCCCATTTGAACCTTAAACAAGTATAAAATGGTCAAGATACATATTGGAATCCAAAATTAGGCTTCTTCCATGTTTCAAACCTCTACACAATAATTCTCAAAGCTCTGTTGATACACCTATAGATGAGCATTCTTACACACAGACAATAAGCTTAGACAGTTGTCATGGAATGAATAGTTTGAATTACCCTTTAATATCAAGAGTCAAAGTTCTCCCTCAATAACTTAAAATTAACTTTACAAATTTTAAAAGGATTAAAACCAATACTAAGGCTTTTATGACATCATCATGAGATGCATGTATGTCCATATGGGCTAAAAGTGGATGGTGATTATGGAATAAAACAAAAAGGGTAGATAAGAGGCCTCATGAGCAGATAATTTTTTTTTAAATCTCTAAAAAACATGATTTACATTTAAAATACTTCAATACAAGTTTCAAAGCACCCTTTTCAACATGAAAATCACTTAGATATATATTGAATAGATCAAGCAAAGTGTTTAATGACTAGTTTAACATGTTAGATGGGCTTATGACCAAACTTACACCTCTCCAAAAATAAAAAATAACTTTATTGAACTCCTAATGGCTTGGATAATTTATAAACCATGATTAAAACTCCATGAACAAGATGGACAAGCTCATACATGTGATTGTAAGTGAAGTTAAGCATGGAGTTGACTATGAGAGATGATAAGGCTAAAAACTATATAAAAGATGATATAGTGAAAACAAAACATGTAATGAGGTGTTAATATCATGATAACACCTATGTAACATCATTTATAAACTACATGAGACCTTTACAAGAAAAAACACTCTATAAACAAGAAGAACTTTGACTAAGACTGCACATGGTGGCACCTTCCTAAAACATGGACTAAATTTCTCATCAAAATATTATTAAAAATGAAAATAAGAATTTAAAACATTTTATAAGGTATCCAAAATATTTTGGATTCAACATCACTGCTATGTACCTAGGGATATGATATATTGATGTATATGGGTTGATGGAGATGCAGACATGTGGCACACATCCCCTTAGTTAGTTATATGGGTACAATATATTATGATAATAGAGTAATTTGTGGAAGTAGTACATTGGATAATGGTCAGCCTACATTTGGATTAGGAGGTTATCCATCCATGGGTTAGATAGATGTATTTATATAGGAGATGATTGTCATGGTAAAGATATAAGTAAGCATTGAGTATTCAATTGTAAGAGGATATTGGAGGTTGTCCCCTCAAAGAGACATTATGGAGTTATTCCTTCCTAAAGGAGTATTATATGGTGTTTCCCTACCTTAAGATTATTTATGCATATATTGAATATCAAGATCTTATCAAGTGGTATCAGAGCTTTGATTTGGGCAATTTGTGGAGTGAAGCCCTAGTTTTTTTAATCATCAATAACTTTTGATTGGTTACAAATTTTTCCACAAATGTTTTGTTGGATATGGATAATATTTCAAATAAGTCACAATAAAAAAAATTGAGATTTTTTGATTCATTTTGAGGGAGTTATTTCTATTTTAGGTTTTATAATAATTTAGCTATATCTTTTGAAATATAAGTAATTTTTATTCTAAATTTTTACTGGAGATGTAAGAAGATATAAGATAAGCAAAATCAAAATTTTAGAATTTTTTGAGTTGTTTGAAGTGATTTGTTGTGATTTTATGGATCAATTTTGAAATTTAGGGTTTCATGAACCCTAATTTTTTTGTGGATCATGGATTTGTAATCATTTTGAGGGGAAGATGATATTGATGCTAGAGAATGGTGGCTCCTTTTGGAGAATCATTTAAAAAAAAAATTGGGCATAGATGATTACTTCCTTTTTTGTCTAGGTTTGCACTACATTGGTATGATCAATTGGGCTGTACAAAAAGGTTTTCCTCATGGAAATAAATGGAATAGATCTTTTTAGATCATTGGGATATAAAATAATAAGTAGAAAAAGAAGAAGTAGTAGAGGAAGAAAAAGCAGAAAAGAAGAAGAAATAGAAGAATCAACAAAAGAAGAAGAAGAAGAAGAAGAAGAAGAAGAAGAAGAAGAAGAAGATGATGATGATGATGATGATGATGATGATGATGAACTAGATGATAAAGGTTCAAATTATTTGGCTCCAAGGAAATCTGAGTCAATTTTTCAATTTCATGGATGCATTCAAAAGAAAAGGGTTATTATGTCCATAAACCCTACCATTAAGTATAAATTCATCAACATTAATGTGTCCAAGCATCTACATGTTCAAGCAAAGAATATCAAAGAGGTTCAAGTAGATGGTAAGAATATTTCAATGTTTGAAGATCTGAAGCTCATTATGAAAAAATATGTTTTGTATTCAGATTTTTATGTTTTGGATATGGATGATGTGTATATAGTTCTTAGATATCCATGGTTAGAGACTTTGGGAACAATTAATATTAATGTTCAGAAAAAGTTCATGAAGTTTTGGTATAATAAAAATAAGATCACTTTACAAGATATCATAGTGAAAAAGTCACCAATAACAATCCAGGTAGATCATGAGGATGAGATTAAAATAGGTGATGAAGATCATGATAAAGATTTAGATGATATAGATAAAGACACACTATAAATTAACCCTTCATCTACTCAAGAGACAAAGAAGAAAAAGGTAGAAGAGGTAGAAGCAAAGGTGGATAAGGTCAAAGTATTAGAAAAGGTTGAGGTATATAGACACCCACATCATCATGAGAGGAAACAATCATGGAACTAGGTGAGTAAGTGTCATAATAACAATCATTTTGTCTATACAAGAAATAAAATTTCCAATCATTATGGATATGCATGGAATCCAAAGAAAAAATACTATGGCACATGGAATGACTGGGGAAATCATTATGAATATGCATGGAAGAATACCTGCTATGGTCATGGTTGGAATTAGAGAAGTGCAGTGGAATATGGTACATGGAATAAAAAGAGGAGTAATTATGATGGGACACCAAAGCAATATAATTATGATCATGAATGAAATCAGAAGAGCACAAGGGAATTTGGAAATAATCTTGGAGAGTTATCACCTACCAAGATCACATTTGGATGGCTAGATGATCGAGATTGGAGACAAGTGTGCAATGATTTAAATCACACTCATTATTTGGTTTCTTCTTATGTTTCAGGGATGAAACATGCCAAAGAGGTAAGTAATACTATGTACCTAGGGATATGATATATTGATGTATATGGGTTGATGGAGATGCTAACATGTGGTACACATCCCCTTAGTTAGTTATATGGGTACAATATATTAGGATAATAGAATGACTTGTGGAAGTAGTGCATTGGGTAATGGTCGGCCTACATTGGGATTAGGAGATTATCCATCCATGGGTTAGATAGATGTATATATATGAGATGATTATCATGGTAAACATATGAAGTAAGCATTGAGTCTTCTATTGTAAGAGGATATTGGAGGTTGTCCCCTCGAAGAGACATTGTGGAGTTATTCCATCTGTGTTTCCCTACCTTAAGGGTATTTCTACATATATTGAATATCAAGATCTTATATTCAATATATGCATAAATACCCTTAAGGTAGGGAAACACCATATAATACTCCTTTAGGAAGGAATAACACCACAATGTCTCTTCGAGGGGACAACCTCCAATATCCTCTTACAATAGAAGACTCAATATTTACTTCATATGTTTACCATGATAATCATCTCCTATATATATACATCTATCTAACCCATGGATGGATAACCTCATTAATGTACTACTTCCACAAGTCATTCTACTATCCTAATATATTATACCCATATAACTAACTAAGGGGATGTGAGCCACATGTCAGCATTTCCATCAACCCATATACATCAATATATCATATCCCTAGGTACATAGCAATCAATAATTGGTTCATATAGATTTGACCAAAATGGAGTAAAACCTATAGGGTGTATGAAATAGCTAGCAAAAAAGTATAGTTAGCTTGTGAAAGATGGTTTATAAATCACATTTGATCAATCCTTTAAATATTTATATGGAAATTAAGTTTTATAATTTTTATATAAATTCCTAGAAGCATTTTTTTTAACTTCTTGAGATATCCATACTAAGCACAAACCTGCAGGTCACTTCTATATGTCTATAAATGAAAAAAATAAGGAGAATTGTTTTGGATTTAAAATGGAATTTATAGATTAAAAAAATATTTAGATGAGTGTTAATAAGGTGAATAGTCCTTCCATTATATTTTCCCATGTGTCACACTTCCCCATGGGCCATACAAGTGTTATTTTCTCCCTTTTTTAGTTGGTTCTTTAGATTTTAGTTAGACAACCTGTAACATTCTAATGTAACTAACATACTTGATATTTAAACTCACCTAGTCGACATTTTAAAATAAAAAATGACACTTGGGCACCTTGGGAACCATGCCACTTACATTTATGACTCTTAAAATCCCACTAAAAGACTCAAAATAATAAATCAACCCATTAGACCATGACTAATGCTAAAAATACATTATATAACATCAAATTAAATATAATATATCCTATGACAAAGATTTAGACCCATAAATATCTAAAAGACAATGTTTTTACCTATAGGGGTTTTTTATCCTCTCTTATTTGTAACTTACATGGAAATTTGTCTACTCTCTCTCCTACGCATTTCTTTTTTCTCTCTCACATGTGCTTTATATTGAGCCACTTTTGGCATTGTAATGATCCTCCACCTAAGTATGGTGAATCAAGACTCATTTTTAGCCTTTGATTAATAAATAATAACTTGGTTTACCTTAACCATGAAATGTTTCAATGTGCATATTACACTAATTGATCTTGTTAAGTGATAGTTTCACTTCTTTGGCATTTTATCCTTGTTAGCATTCATATTTAGTTTCAAAAGATTTTTTTAGGTCTCTTGAAATGTTCAAATGAAGTTTTAAGGAGTTTATTGAGTTGTATCTTCACTAGTGTCATGTCATGACCTTTTGTTTAGTCCTCCTAGCTCAAGCTTGCTTCACAAACCTCCATGAGAAATACTTATGTAGAAGACAGATTTGGATTAGTGTCATATATAGGTTAGGATTTTATTTGAAGTATAATTATAGTTGGATGGTAGTGATTAATTTAAATTTAGTGCATCAATTCATTATGATATTCTTACTTCATTTTGCCTCTCTCCCTTTTCATCTAAATGAGTTAGTAGTATAGGTGATGAGCAATCAAGACAAATCTAGGGAGCTAACCATTCAATCTAGATGTGTACCCCTAATATAGACAATCTATAGTCCTAGGGGTAATCCTATGTTCCACTCAATTTAGATTTGGATTTAACTACCTCTCTAAGGGTGCAAAATTTAGTGAAAATAGGGCCATAATACAAGGGGTCAGAGGAGGATGTACTTAAACTGAGTCTACAGTAGTTTTAGTCGACAAAAAATATTAGTATAGGATTATCAATATCAATATTTAAACAATGTTATATTTGTGATATTGAGTATAGAAATATGTAAATATTATATCCTCAATTTTTACCCTTAGAGAGGGTCCTTTAGGACCTTTCTAATTGATTTATAATATTAGGATAAACCTAGGCTATGGGTAACCTATGGTGGGGTTGAACCTTTGAAGAAGGCCAGATTCCTCTTGATGATCACCTAAGCTAATTATTTCATAGGGAAAAGGGTTATAAGGGGGAAAAAGTATCCTAATAAGACTAACATGGGATGCACTAAAAAATATGGACACTCACATGAGCTTAAACCCACAATAGATTAACATAAAACAATTATAGCTCACACAGCCTCATAATCTTCCTAGTTTCATAAGTATTTCATATAAGAGGTTCAAATAGAACATTGATCCAAACTCTTAATAGCTTGAAAACACCATAAAAGAGGCAAGAAAAATGAAAATGAACTATGAATATTATCCTTCATAAATTCATCATGCACAAACATACTAAGCACTAATCAAAGGAAAGAGATACAAAAAGAGTTAATATTATTGCTTCAAGAGGTAGTTCTTAATATAAATATTTTGACAAGGTTTAGCCTTATAAAATGAGTACCCTTTTTCAAGAGTCTCAATGAGTATCTTTTTCTCCAAGAAAGATAAAAAAATCTAAAATCTAAGAACCCTTTTAATGGAGAAGAGAATGGGGTCATATAAGAGAAGGGAGAGAGAGAAGAGGGAGTATGTATCATTCAATGAGTTTTCACCTTTCAATGCATGCTCTACCATATTTTGGTCCAATCAAAACTATTCCATCATCACAAGTTAACCTACCTTAGCTCTAGTAGATAAGATGTAGAAGATAAGAATAAAATTTTCATGATGAGTCTTGATTATTATTAGGAGGGAAGATCCTCAAAGCTTCTAAACAACATTAAATTCTCCATTGTGCTACTTTAATCCCTAGATGTCTTTGTTATGATCTTCCACACCATCTCCATGCTTCATTATGAGGGTAAGGTACTTATATTGTTATATCTGACAATATCATGTCCAAGTCTATTTTTGTGGCTATTTGTTAGAGCTGGGGCCATATTGAAAGATGAGACACTCCTTCATAGTCACCTATCTAACATATTTCAATATCTGAACATAGGTCCTTTTCTATAGTTTAAAAACCAATCTCCCTTATTGGTTTTCCTATAACTATTAATATTGACAAAAGAAGCTTGCCATGTGGTATAGTCTCATTTTGATAATAAGTTATCGACCCTTGATTTGTATTAGGTCTAAAGACTGATTTTATCTCCACAAAGTTTTAGTGATGACCCTTGATCCTAAAATATCCACCCTGGTTCAACCTAAATTGTTTATGAATTTAAATCCTTGGAATTTACTTACTCAAGTCAAAAAATACTTCATCAAAAATTTCTTTGGATCACCTTTGCTCATTGGTTGTCGATTTCCAACTTAGACTTATTGATTTATGCCAAACTATCTTCTCCTTATTAATATTCAAGGTACACTAACTCCATGACTTTAACTCAACATTTAGATCTATATGTATGGATGAACATGAGCCTTTGATCTAGATCCTCTGATTCTTTGACCTGATCATATGCCATAGATATTTGATGTATAAATGAAAGTGATCCTTTGATCCTGCTAGAACCCATCATTTAAACTCAAATAGATGATTCATAAGGACCAACATTTATGTATGCATGCCTATTTTTAACATTCACACAAACATATTTAATGTTTGTGTGACTGTAACAATTAAAAACCTAATGGTTTTTTGATGTCTTAAATTTTACATCTATACTCCAATCATTGATGTCTATAAGCCCATCATGTACATCTATGATCCTATCAAAACTTAAAACCCAATGGTGTTTTTGATGAGATTTATTTTGATGTTCACATTCCCATCATTGACATCCACATGAACACATAAGGATTTTTTTAAATCCAAACGGTAATTTTCTAGGGCTCAAACTTGATGTTCATCTCCATGTCCCATTCTACAAGTTAATCCTTAAAGACTTAGATATTAAGATATAAATCTCATCAAGACATGAATTTTATAGAGTAAGGTCTTGGCACTAAGGGCATTGATTCCATGTGATCCTTCATCCCCATGGGTATTTATAAGCATAATTATAAAATGCACAAGTAACTTGACCTATCTATTTGTAAATGACATCCTAATGATTGTCTATTACTTCAAGACTTATACTTGAGATTTTGATTGATCCTTGAAAGATTCTATGATTTTCTAAAGCTTTTAAAAACTCACCCATGACCCTAAGATACTCAGACACCATGAAACTTACTTAGATCCTCTTCTTTGTAACTCTAGACCTATTTTAAACCTTTGGTCCACTCATTCCTTAAACCATGCAAAATATTTATATGTGGGACAAATTTGGCCAACATCTTTTGTGACTCATAGGGGTTACATGCCTACTATATAAGATACTATTAGCATTGAACTAATCCATTAGGCACATGGAGTCATAGTCTTTCCTCTTAATTAATGTGAGACTGATAGAAGTGCTAACCCTTCCTAAAACCTTCCTTTGAAGAAAAAAGGAACAAAAGAAACAAAAAAACATAAAGTACCTAAAGAACTTATTGAAAATGAAACACACTATTGAAATATAAATGTGCACATGACACTTAGAGGAAAGCATAGGAACCACTCTAATATGCTACAATATTATATAATATATGCAAATTTTTTAATAAGAAAGTTTTAAATGAATTCCATTGATTGGGATGGGTGATACTACTCCATCTAGTTGGGAAAAATAAAAATCATTATGTTGTTTACATCCATGGATAAAATAAGGACCACTCCATAAGATATAAAACTTGGTGTGGTTTCCTAGATTGGCCTTATTTAAGTCTCACCTAAGGACTAAGTCCCCTTCCTTGAAGTTTCCTACTATGGCTCTCTTGCCAAAGGCTTTCTTGAATTGAGCTTGATGTGATTCTAATGTCTTCATTGTAAGGTCCCTATTTTCTTCAAGCTCCATTGGCTTTTCCATCCTTATGCTCATAGGCTCACTCTCCATCAACTCAAGCTGATGGGCTAACTCCAATACAAGAAGTTCAAGAGAAATAGGCAATTTGGCTTCCCTTACATATACAAAGGCATATGGATAATTGCCAATTGTAGTTTTAGGATTCACTCTATTATCCCATAAGGCAATCCTTAGCTTTGTATTCCACACTAATTGATTCTCTTCTATGGTCCTCTTGATAATCCTTATCAAGTTCTTAGTGGAATCTACTAGTCAATTTCCTTGAGGGTAGTAGTTTGAGGATGTGCTTAGGTAGATTCCCAACTTAAGATCCCATTCAATTATATTCATACCATAAAATGCTAATCCATTAACTAAGATTGTATTAGTTGGGACCCCAAACTTGGTCACTATGTTGTCATAGAAGTCCAACACTACTGTCTCATTGGCTTCTTTTAAGGCAATTGCCTACAACCACTTGGTGAAGTAGTTAGTTGAAGTGATCACCCACTTATGTCCTACAATACAATATGGATTGATCATCCATATGAAATCCAACCCCCATTTCATGAAGGGTTTCTCCACTTGAATTGGGTTGAGTGAAAGAGTTGTTAATATCTACTTTCCTATAACTAGAGCACACTTTTAGCATTTTATGAACCATGCATAGGTATCTTTGAATAGGTTGGACTAGTAATATCTAGTTATCATTACATTTTATACTATTTTTATTGGATCAAAATGGCCTCCTATAGGTCCATCATGAAGTTGATCCAATATATTTGTTACTTAATTCTCATTAATGCACCTAAGAAATACCCTATTAAAGACATTTTTGAAAATAACACCATCAAATAATGCATAAGGTATGGACTAAATCTTGAAATACCTTATTTTTTCTCTATCCAAACCTTGAGGGCATTCTCCTATCATTAATAAATGGGTCAGATCTTGGTAGATAACTATTTTGAAGTGGAGGTGCATCTGATTATGAGTTGTTTTATGTCACCAAAATAACCTCTTTTTCCTCTTGAAAGTCATCCACTATATACTCACACAATCCTTTACCTCTTACCATTTTGGTGACTTTGATCTCTAGATCATACTCCATGACCTTGGTAATCTAGCTTGTTCTTTTCTCATTCAAATCCTTGTAGAGGAGAAAGTCTCAAATCTTTCACCATTGTTTTGCATCAACATAGCTGATATTTTATCAATATTGGCAATGGTGTACAATATAAAATCCTTTGATAAGTTAGGATTTATAAGTGAGGGTGCCTGGGTAATGGTCTAATTAATGGACTAAAATGCTACCTTACCCTTATTTAACTAAGCAAATACTTGGCTCTTTTTCACCATGGTGGTGATGGGTTTGACCGGGTTTGTAAAACTAGGTATAAACCTTCTCACAAATCTTATTTTCCCAATGAAGCTTTGGATTTGTTTATTATGCTTAGGTATAGATAATGATAAGATAACACTTATTCTATCATGGTCAATGGATAATCCATCCTTTGAGACAATGTGACCCAAATTTTTTCCTTCATGGATGGAAAACACACATTTCTTGGGATTTAAAGATATCCCATACTCTCTACATATTTTAAAGATCATCCTTAGATGGTCCATGTGATCATTGGATTTATTGGAGAAAATTGTGATGTCATCCAAGTAAACCAACATCATTTGATTCAACAACCCTTAGAAATCCATGTCCATGGCTCTTTGGAAAATTTGCATATCATTTGACAATCTAAAAGGCATCTTCTAGTAAGCATATGTTCCCCAATTTATGGTGAAGGTAGTCTTATATTGATCTTTTTCTCTCAAAATTACTTGATTTTAACATGAATATCCATCCAAGAAAGAGAAGCATTCTAAACTAGGAACTATTTGAAGGAGTTTCTCCATGGATGGCAAAAGATAATAATCCTTCAAAGAGACCCTATTTAGATCATTAAAATCAACATATAATCTGATCTCCCCACTCCTCTTCCTCATAGTACCAAATTGGCTACCCATGAGGAGTTCTTAATCGTAAAGATGATCTAGGATTCAATCAACATGGTAAATTATTTACTCATAATATCTTTTATTTTGGGGTTTATAGGCCTCTACTTCTACTTGATAGGCTTGACATCAGCCTCTAGTTATATTATGTGTTGGGCATCTTGGGATCAAAGCCTCTCAAGTCACTATATTTCCAAGTAAAGATGTATACATATTATTTACAAAGTTTTATGAAAGTATGCCTCTTATCTTTAGTTCTTACCTATCCAAGCTTGAGGAGCTTATCTTTGAAGATAAGGACTTTTTCATAGTTCTATTCATTGGTTGACATTATTTCTTTGTCTTTTCTCATATGATTTCCCTCATGGAAAAGACCTTCAAGGGTGGAAAACCCTTTAGGAAGCTTATTGTATCTCAATTTAACTATTTGATCTTCATATTGATGTTGAAAATTTTCTTGGTTCATTAAAGAGAATTATGCTTCTTGCTAAAAGAAATAGGCAATTTGTTTGAAATTTGTAAAGACCTACCAATGAGCTTCATTATCTAGCATTGATGGTCTCACCATCACTTTGAAATGTGGCTACACCTTGGTCTTTTTCAAATCATTTGGGATATTAAATTGAGCTCCCATAGCTGCAAACCTATTAACATGTTGATTCTACTTTCTTGGTATGGCTTAGATGTTAAAAACCTCAAAATCCTCAATTAGGTCCCACACTCCATGTTTATAGGACTTCATCAAGGGATTTTTGGTGATATTCTATCTTCTAACCTGGTGCACTATTAATTCACTATCCCCATAGACTTGCAACTACTTGATTCCTCTCTTATTATCCCATTGAAGGCCATGGATGAGACCTTCATATTCTACTACATTGCAAGAGCAACTAAATAAGAACCTGTAAGAAGAGAAATAATTGTTATTGGAGGGGGACACTAGCATTGTACCTACACACACTCCATTATTTCTCTTAGAACTATCAAAGAGAAATTTTCATAAGCCATTAGGATTTTCTTGAGGTCTAGTGAGGGATGGTATGGAATGATCATCTTCATGTAAATAGTAGTGTATATACCTAAATTCTCTGACCTCATTACTATAAATAATATTCATATTAATCAAAACTAATTCCATTAATCCCATTTATTCTAATTCATCTCATTCTAATATCCTCCTTTATCCTAATCCTATCCTTTTATTTAATATCCCCATCCTTTATTCTCCTTCATATATTAACATTAGTCATTCCACTCCTTCATTAATTATACTTAATCCATATTATCCTAATATAATCCTAGTTATCTCTTATTTGAGAATTTTAAATTCACATGAGCCCACCTAACCACCTAGTAGGCCTAACCCTAGGCTATTCTACACCCCTAGTCTATAATCCTCACCTAATCCCCATCTAAGCCCATTCTAAGCCTAATTGAAACCTAAGAAGGTTTTTAGACTCCTCTAAATATATAACTTTCCCCAAACCTCCCTCTACTCTCTAGAAGCCTCTAATTCTATATGTTTCTAAGAAATTTTAAATTCCTTAGATAATTCATAGCCTTTGGATCTCCTCATCCAACTTCAAACCTCAACCCTTGATTCTTCCCTCCACAATCTATACATGTAAATATAATCCTCCATTGGATCCATCTTATGAATGTATAACAAATCCATGCTAGTCCATGAATCAAGCACTCATCATCAAAATCCTTCATCATTCCATCACTATGCCAAATTTGAGTCTACATGTAATCAATTATCCATTTACAAGTCTTGAAAGGAGGTATGAAGAAATAAGGAATTTGGTAATTTTCATATCATTCTAATTTGTTTCTAGAATCCTTCCTAATAGGTAGTTTGAGTTTTGAGTTTTGAATTAGTTTGCTTAATTTATATAGAGCTCAAAATCCTACTACATTATGGTGGCCATAGTGGGACTTGCTCCCATTTGATCCATTTTTCTTGTTAGTTGTATTTTTTTCCTAACCTACAGGGTTATTTGAATCAAGAAAATCTCAATTTTTTTGAAATTTTTCATACCCAAGTTGTAGTAATAGGTTTGAACTAGTAATCATGACATTATCCAAGTCAGTCATGATATTACCCTCATAAGTCATGATATTGCCTTTATCATCCACTTAATTGCTACTATTTGCTTGATTGAGTAGGATTTTAGTCATATGACAATACTTTGACTTGTGATTCATGATTTTATCAAAAAATTCATGATTTTGTTAAACTAAGTTGTGATTTTGTTAACCACTAATGATTTTGTCTTGATAGGTTTCCATATTTCTATAAAACTGTGACTCTGTGAGTCATGACTTTATCCTACAATAAGTAGTATTGACAATGGTAGTCATGATGATGTAATTCTCAGACACATGCCTTAAATCATTTTATTTTACCTTGTTGATTATTTTACATGTTTTGTCTATTCTTATGTGTTTTTCTATGTTTTGACTCTTTATATGCAAGATAGGCAAATCTAACCAGGACTCAAGTAGTTGTTTACCATTATAAAATACCATAGATCTCAAAATAATTATATTAGTTTGGTAATCATGGTATTAGGACCATCAGTCATGGTATTGTGGTCTTCCATAAAACCATTAATGGATTACCCCTATTAATTAATTTGTAGATTCTATCTTGGCACCCTATGTTCCTACAAAATATTTTTGATATCATATTGTTTTCTATTTACAATTTTTAGGGTTTTCTTGCTTTAAGTCTATGTCTATTAGCTAACCTTAGTTTTGTATTGAGATCTTCTTGTCTTTATGTGGTTTTTGTGTGATCCTTTTATAGGTTTATAGCATGAAAGGAGGTAAAGGAAGGAGAAACTAAATTGAAGACAAAGATAAAAATAGGCCATACCCATTTCTTTATCCTTGACAAAACTATAAGTATCAACATTTTCATAGTTGTGATATTATTCTATTGAATAGAGATATTATTTCCCTAATAGTGATGTTGTATTATTTAATGTAATTTTGTTATTCTGACCATAGATTATCATTTCAAATTCTATAGGGAAAAATTAGAATTGGATTTGCTCAATTTTGATTAACATATCATTTGAGTATCTTTTTGGTCAAAATTTTGAAAATATCATAAATATCAATGTTTAGCTCATCATAAATCATCTATAAATAATCATTTTGGCATCAAAATTAATCTATAAATCATCTATTTTGGTCATGTATCCTAAAATTTTGAAGTTCTATCATTTGTAATAATATAGTAACTCTCTATTTGATTTCAGTGGTGATTTTGTCATCTCAAGTCATAGTTTTGTGGTTTATAACAAAACTATAACTATCAACATATAGTCAATAGTGATATTGTAAAATTGGATCATGGTATTGTCTATCTAACTATGCTTTTTTAGGTCACCATCATGACTTACAAACCCTCTACAAAGTTACAACTTGTGACTCACAATTTTTTTTTAAATTATGACTTTGCAGTCTTTGGTTATGGGTTTGCTCTATGCATTCACAGATTTGTAGAGAGTAGTGGTTTTGAAAAAATCTTGAAAACTACTAATATTTTTTTTATAGGACCCATTTTCATGTCAAATAAAACCACTAATCTATGGACTTATAGGTTATTTGTCGAAGAATTCATTTGGCACATTAAAAATCAATTTTATCTAGTATATATCTTTTGTAAAAATCATTATTTGTATATATATATATATATATTTTATGTGTCAACTTGTAAATAATTATCGTATTATGCTCTCCACACATAGGTAATTAAATTGGTTAATTAACTATATTGTGTGTTTTATTGTTAGCCCCCCAAGATAACACATTATGTAGAATTGATCCCCACACATGGACTTAGTATATAGGGTTTAGTGTCATTGATTTCATCACCTCACACTAACCAAACTCCATGTTTTTGTGGACTCTAAAAATTAGGGATAACTATAATTAGGCTAAATAGTTTACCTCATATAGGTCATCCATGAAGGGGAAGAGTTAACTCTCTAAACCAAACATTAGACAACACCCTATACAAACTTGGGCCCCAATGTAACTTCATGTATATCAAGAACTCATATAGAACCTTGTGTATACCTAGATTAGGATTCTTCAACTATAACATGTATATCACTATTAGAGTTACTATTAGCTCCAAAGTAACTATTAAGTACCAGTGGGGTTAAGAGGGTTTGATCGATATCATAATGGGTCATCAACCTAAAGCCTCACCCATGAAGCCATTGGATGGTATAGGAATTAGGTTACACATGCTTGATTTTAATAATCATACATTTTGGATTTCTTAATTGTGTGTGTGTTGTGCTAAACCCATGTTATTTATGAGCTGAGTCAGACTTTACCCCAAACCTACATGCCTATCTAGGTCTTTACACATCATTTTTCCACATCATCCCATCTTCCTTTATACATATAATTTTACCTCATTATTTCCTTATGCATCCTTATCCTATCATCCTTTGTGCATATCATCTTAGGTTTGCTTCATCCTCTTGTATATCCTTCACATCATCTTGTATATATTATCCTTTTATATATCATTGTATTACTCTCATTATATTTTAACCACATCCACCCATCATTATTCATACCCCAATTCATCTTACATCCTTACCCAAGTCTGCATCATTAACTACTTATCTTCACATAGTCACCTCATCCCTTCATAGTCCAACTATATCCACCCATCCTTGGTCATCCCCTATCATTTTGATCATCATCTTGTATATAATAAAAATCATATTTTATATCCCTTCATCTTGAACATAATTATCATCACCCCTTCCACAATCTTTTTTATTGTATAGTCTTCTAGTCATATCCTATCCTAGTCTCATCGATTATTTATCATACCCCATCAAATATCATAATCACATCTCATCATCCACATCAAGTCCACTCTATATATAACAAATCATTTTATCTTGAAATTACCTTTATCACCCATCTAATATATGTTGGAAAGTTTTTATTGATGTCATGGTGATGTCACGAAGGTGTCCTAGTGAGTGGATGAAGAGCCTTGATAGTTTATGTGACAATGATAAAGTTTACAATGTGATTTTTATTGTATGCTTGAAGTATGGTTGGTTTATATTTAGTTTTATCATGATTATAGATGTTTAGGGATGATTATGGAGTATTGAGAATGTGTAAAGAGTCCATAAGATGTTTTTTAATCTTTAAGAGCTTGTGTGCATAAGTGGAATTCATCTAGTTGTCCATTGTTTTCATCTAGAGACTTTAGGTCTAGTGGCATAAAATCTAAGTAGGTAATTTGATAAAATAACCATTTCTATGTTGGAATGAGTTAATGTAATTGATCATATGGGTATGATCACATTACTCATTTGTTTTTATATGCTAGATCTCAATTCATGCATTGAATCATAGTCAAAGATATAAGGGTGCAAAGTTAGCTTTTTAGTCAAAATTCATTGTTTTCCCATACTTATATAAATTTGAATTTGGATAAAAAGAGTCAATTAATCATATTTATAAGGTCATCATTTGCACACGTGGAGGTATTAGGATAAAATGATCATATGGGTTTGTTCATTTTTTTTCCTAGTTTATTTGTGCTAAATTTTAGATCATATGATATAACACATCAAAAAATATACATGTAAAAAGTTAGGATCCCAAGTAGTTGGAATGTGTTTTCCCATAGCCAATTTTTTAATGTGAAAATAAAAACCAAGTAATAATTTTTATTGTAAAATATCTCACATGTGTGGATGTTTTAAGACAAGGTGATCATATGGGTTTATTCAGCTTTGAGCCTAGTTTATTTTTGATAAATTTTAGATCATGCACTAAAGTGCATAAAAATTTATGCATATTCAAAGTTGGCCTCTCAAGCAGGTTTCTAACATAGTTAAATCTGTGATAAAATATTTTGAGAAGGTATTTTAATGGTGATATATATCATACATACGAAGGCTTTAGAAGTAATGTGTCATATGGTTGGATTCTCCTATGTGAGGAGATCATTTGGTCCAAATTTAAGATCATGTGAGTAAGAATAGAATAAGTTATTAAGGTGAAAATTTGGCCTTCTAGGAATATTGAAAAGGTCCCCATAATCATTTCTACACAAGTTAAATCTTAAATAAGATCGATGGTGTGCATTATTCCAAGAAGACAATAAGTAACAAGATGAGGATAGGTGAATTATGTTTAAAGACTAAGAAAAGGTAAAAGATAAGGATATAATGGTGAGTAGGTGTTCATACAGATTGATCTAATGGTGATCATTGATAGGTAAATACCTTATTGATCTACAAAGGTCGATGGAGTAGGTTGAGTTAATGTTTTTAGATTGCACAAGATGAGGTCAACTATCAGATGTTTACTGTCTAGCTTTGGTAGTCTATATGTTAAAGCTTAGACAAGATCAATGGTGTGATATTAATCCAAATATGAGAGGACATGAGATGTGAGATATTTTTTTAAAATTAACTGTGACCATTTGTATTTGAATATTTGAATTTGCAAAAGAAAACTAGTCTATGGTTTTTGGACCATATATTTTGATCTAAGAAGAATTTGCTCATGCAGTAAGAAGAAAATTAATAGAAGATTATAAGGTTCATCTATAAATATGGATATGAATATATATAAGTGTTTATATTCAAATATATTAATGTTTAAATTTGATTGTGTTCATGCCTATTTTTTACGTGACTTGAGAAGGATGTTTGAGCTTGTGTTGATGTTGTTTTGATGTCTCATGATGAATTAGATATTGAAACATGTTATATACTCAATGAGGATTATTTTTATGGATTTTTGAGGTGTTTTCAATATATTTTAAGTATGAATTATGCTTAATAAGTTGATTTTATGTATTTTAATGGTGTTCCTATGTATAGGGTCATTGTTTGAGTTATTTGAGCATATGCAAAGGTGAGCTAAGATTACTATGATCATTTAATAATGATAAAGGGAAAATAAGGAATGTACCCATGAATTTACAATTGGTCTTATTTTTTTTTTAATTTTATGATGTGTTAAATGGGTGAATAGGTCTCCTTGATACCTATAAGAGTTACAAGGGCTTTATTCAAAGTATACTTGCTTAAGGGTGACCCATAGATGCTATGGCTGACCTATGAATATTGTATTGAGCCATGTCTTTTTGTGATAGATACCTTAAGGGATAAGGCATGCCTAATGGATTAATAATGTGTGTATTATCAAGATTGCTTTATAAATAATGAAATCAAAGTTGGTGATTTCTAGATTTTGTGTGAGAGACTTGGGAGAGATTTGAGAGAGTTGTGTGTGTGTGTGAATTATGGAACAAATGAGGGTTATAATGACCTAAGGATTATTTTGATAGAATATAAATTTGAGGACTATTTGTATGACCTATTGGTCATAATTCTATTGGCAGAATAGTGCTCTTGCAGATTGAGTGTCAACAAAGGTGAAGAGTGATAATCAAAAGTCGATCATCAAGTGTTGAAGACATCAGTGAAAAGGTGTATGTTTTCATAGGTGTTATTGTGTAATCTTATCATATAAGGTGGTTGTATCCTCCTTTTAAGTTGAAATTTGTTAAAAGGTTTGGTTTTTGTTATAGCTTAATAAGACAGGTGTGGAAGCACCTTATAGGATTGTAGTCTCATTAAATAGGAATTGTAGTTATTTGATCATTTGTAGATGCTTTAAATTGGTTCTTGTTATTATAGGATAGTATTCCAATTATAGGTTCTAGTGTCTTTTCTCCCCCAAGAGGGATTCCTACGTATGACATGTGTTATGTGATTGAGCTTGCATTGTCTTTCTTATTCATTGATATGAATGTTTTATATGCTTCATATATGCTTAAGTGTTTTTAACTATCATAATTGAATTTAGATTATTTGGGATCACTGATTCACCCCCCTCTCAATGATTATATCTCTAACAATTGGTTATAGATTAGGTCTTTTGGTAAATACTTAACTACTTAAAGGTGATCTAAGGTACAATATGGGTATTCATCAAGGAGGTTTCTTTACTAAGCAAGCACCAATGTTCAATGGATCTAATTATGATTTTTAGATTACAAGAATGAGGACATATAGTATGTCCTTAGGGTTTGATGTATGGCAATCTATTCTAGATGGTTATGTTTCTCTTATTATGCCTCCATCTAGTGATGCATAGATGGAGTTATTTTAAAACAATTCCAAGGTTATGAATGTTATCACTTATGGTCTTTTAGAGATTGAATACATCAAGGTAATCCATTATACATCTACTAAAGAGACATGGGATAAATAAATAATTTTTATGAAGGAGATTCAAAGGTCAAGCTTGCTAAGTTTCAAACTCACTGAAGGCAATTTGAAATTCTTAATATGAAGGAAGAATATTATGTGGCATCCTTTCTATAGAGAGTTGATGAGACTATGAACATTATTAGAGGTCTTGGAGAGAATATTTAAGAGGCAACGGTAGTCCAAAAGTTATTAAGGTCTATATCTCTCAAGTTTGATCCAAATGTATCTGCTTTAGAAGAGAGTCATGATCTTACTCAGTTGAAGATGGATCAATTACATGACATCCTTACTACATATGAGATGAGAATAAATGATGATATACCACCAAAGATGGAAGATCTATTCAAGATAGAGATGAATCCAAAAAAGAAACTCTAAGGTAAGAAATCTAAAGAGGATGACATATCTGACATTGATAAGGATGAACTAATTGCTTTGATTAGTAGGAAATTAAACACAGGCTCAAGGAAGTATAAGGGTAAATTACCCTTCAAATTTTTCAATTATGGAGAGATAAGACATATTTATCATAAGTGCCCTCATAAGCATGAGAAAAAAAATGATGAAGAGCATGGTGATCTCCAAGGTGATAACAAGAAGACATATTGGAAGAAAGGATTTAAAACATTTAACAACAAGAAGGTCCTTCAAAAACAAGAATATACTCTATACCAAAAAAGATTATAGCTTGTCATATGAGAGTGAAGAAAGTGACTCAGAATATGATCATGAAGATGATGGTCCTACTAAATATGAATATCTATACATGGTTGAGGAAGGATGTTTCTCACATCAAAATTTGTATAATTAGAGTGATTTAGATAATGATGAAGATGAAGTGGACTGTGAGACTATTTTGATGAATGATCTTGAAGAACTAAAGATTGAGAATAAGATCAATAAGAAGATGACATATAAACTCAAGGACTATGAGGAGAAATTTAGTGTGTATGAGGAAAGATTGAATAAAAACACCAATGAACATGAAGATATGATTAATCATATCAATTGTCAATTGGAAATTCCTTATATAATCCTAAACGATAAAGAATATAAAATTTCAAGGTATGTTTTTGAAAATGAGTCTTTAAAATCTAATCTATAAAAGACAACTAGTAAGGTGAAGACATGCGAGATTTAAAAAGAGATCACGTGATCTAGAAAATATTTTGAGTGGTCAAAAGTATGATAGTGATAGAATTAGTCTTGGATATGATGAATAATAAAATACTATAACTCAAGATAATATAAAGACCAATGTGAACTATGATAATCATACTTTGAATACAAATCATCAGATACAGAATAAAGGTGCTAGTAGAGTGAAGAAAAATTAGACTAGTTAGCCAAATGCCATGAGGTATGCAAGATTCAATTTTTAATATTACACATGTAATCAATTTTCTCAAAATTCTAGAGAATTCAAGAGACCTATTAGAAATGATTTTTCATGGGACTATGTTGAGGGTCATCAGTCAAAAGGAGTGAGGAAAATTAAGTGCTTTAATTGTCTTGATGTGGGACACTTTGAAAACCATTGTCCATATAATATTAGATAATGTGAGTCCTCTTCAAAAGTGGGAGGTTGTTTTATTTTCATGATAAATGACACATGGAAAGTTTATGTCCAAACATATTAAGACAAACTATATTTCCATCAAGGATTATGGTACACTACAATTGTGAACAAAGAGGTCACATTCTTATATTATACAAACAAAGGCCATCAAGTCAAAATGAGTTTAATTAGGATCATAAAGTGTAATAAAGAAGGCATGTTAACACATGCAAGCCAAAGGTGACAAGTGTGAGTCATAATGATACTGTAGGTTCAAGTAATCTATTTGCTATGGTGGAGAATGCATCATAAGTTGAAGAGTGCCAAGGGCTCTCATTATCTTCTCATGTTGAGAATAAAGAGATCAAGCTCAAAGAGAAGACCAAGGTTTTGGTTGAATCTAATCCTAAGGTATGTATAGATCCAAGTGAACATACTACTATTCTTGAGCATGGATCATGTGAGGAACATCAATTATTTGTGCCTATTAATAAGTTTTCAAATTGTAAGGTGGATCCTTCAGATGAAAAGGTATGTAATGAATCTTTATTGTCTCTATGTATTATTAATCCAATTCTATAAGAAAATTAGAATGATGTAGTGGTTGATCATGTTGCTTCTCTTAATAATAAGAATAAGAACTACAAGTATCAGATGACTAAGGAGGAGAAGGAATATGAGGAGTTATGGGAAACTCCTAGTTTCACACCATGGTAGAGCATTATGGTGTAGAGGAGGTCTCTATATATGGTTTTTGAGAGACTAATTTTCATGGAGAAGCAAGTTTTTTGGATCAATATAATAATTCCAATCTATATAATAGACTTATGTTGATATTAGAAGGTCATTGGTTAAGGTAGAGAAACAACTTCCTGAGTTTGCTCCATAAGTTTGTGAAGGAGTTATAGTATAGATTCAGAATGGGTGTTTATATGTGGCTTAATGAGGTTGATGAAAATTTCAATAAGAGTTTTATGCTTAGAAATTTATATGCACTTATTTTTGATGTGTTCTAGGTGCTTTTGTAGTCTAAAGGTATGTTTGTGCCAATTGAAGATTTTTGACTGCTCTCAGTTTTCTTAGTTTTTGGCTTAGGGACAAGTAGGCCTAGAAATGGGTGATTGGAATTATATGTTACCAATGGTTTGGAAGATCAAATTTTGTTACATAAATGTGTGATGGGTGTCTCTAGGTGTGCAATAAGTTTCAAAAGTGTGTGTTAACTAGAAAGAGGTTTGTTGACTTTATTTGTTTTGAGATTCTAAGGTTTTGGGATCTAATAGAAAAGTAGTTTGACTTATGAGTTAATATATAAGGTTCCTTAATTTTTTGAATGATAAAAATTGGTTGTAAAATAAATATTCATAGAGATTTTAAGGTTTGTGGTTCTCAATTTATTCAATTTTTTGTCAATATGGAGGGCTAATTAACTAGTAGGTTTGTGAAAGAAGTATGTTACAAAGGATGACATTGGTCATTAAATTTTTTGTGATTAAGGAGGAATATGAGTGTGATCTATATATGAATTTTAAGGTCTTGAAGATGTATCTACTAAAAATTATGTGCTCTGCAAGTTTTAGGTAGGGCTACAAGGAGGATAGATAGACCTAGTTTAAAGAAGAGTTTTTTCTCAGTTTATCCAAAATAAAAAGGTATGTTTATTTCAATAAGAGTTATTAGGCTGGATGAGATAATTTTTCCTTATTTTTGAGTGGAATGAAGTTATATTTTTAGTATTTATCATGGTTTGATAGAGAAGGCTAGTAAGCCTATATGTTGATTCTTCATGGTGTGTAGAGATCTGAATATGCTCAAGATGTGAAATGGATCAAAAATATTAGGAATAGTTCCTCTAATATGTTTATTTATGTTTTCCATCATATTTATGTGTTTTTTGTGCTATTTATTCATTGGTTTTAGTGTTTGAATGAAGAGAGTATTGGCATGGAGTAAGAGGATGTTGTTAAGGAAAGCTGAAGTAGGCTCAAGGTAAGGGGAGTTTTTATCATAATTATAAGATGGTCCTTTCCTATTTGATATTATTTTTAGGTCCTCAAGATAAATTTGTGCCCACTTTTTCATTGTGTCAAAGGGGATAAATTACTTCTTGTGGAAATTTCCTATTTTGGGAATACCTAAAGAGAGAGAAAGTGAGCTATATATTGCTATATATGATGGTTGTTAACATCAATGACAAAGGGGTATATTGTTGGAGAGGTTTCAATGATGTCATTGTGATGTAATTAAGGTATCCTAATGAGTGAATTAAGAGCCTTGATAATCTATGTGATAATGACAAAGTATGTAATGTACTTGTTCTTGTATGTTTGAAGTATGACTGGTTGATCTTCAGTTTTGACATGGTTAGAGATGTTCAAAGATGAGTATGGAGTATTTAAAATGTGAAAAAAGTCCCTAAGATGTTTTATAATCTTTAAGATGTTGTGTATAAGTGGAATTCATTTGATTGTCCATTATTTTGATGATCTCACCATTATCACATGGGAATGAGTCAAGGGGAGTTGGTCATATGTTTGTGATCACATTAGTCCCTAGTTGTTATGAACCATATCTCAAATCATGCATCAAAGTTTAGTAAAATATATAAGGGTACAAAGTTGGATTCTCAGTTAGAATTCACTATTCTCCCATACTTAGATAAATTTGCATGTGGCCACAAAGAGCCAAGCATGTTGATAAGGTCAACATTCACATGCGTAGGGGTGTCAGGGAAAAATGATGATATGGGTTTGTTCATTTTTGTGCCTATTTTATTTTCACTAAATTTAAGATAATGTGATATATCATGTCAAAAGATATGCTTGTGCAAATTTGGGCTCCTAGGCAGTTTGACTGTGTTTTCCCATAGCCAATTTTGCAATGTGGCAAGAAGATCCGAGTAAGAATTTTGATGGTAGTATATCTCACACATGTGGATTTTTAAGAATAAGGTGATCATATGGGTTTATTTATTTTTAGTCTATTTTATTTATGCTAAATTTTAGATCATGTGCTAAAGCATGGAAAAATTTATTTGTGTTCAAAGTTGGCCTCCCAAGTAGGTTTTTGACATATTTGACTCTGTGACATAATATTTGAAGAAGGAATTTTAATGGTAATATATCTCACACATGTAAAGGATTCAAGATTAATATATCACATGGTTAGATTATCTTATATGAGGAGATCATCTGGTCCAAATTTGAGATCATGCGAGTAAGCACAGAAGAAGGTATTGAGGTGAAAATTTGGCCATCTAGGCATATTGAAAGGGTCCCGATAGTCATTTCTACACAAGTTAAAGATTGAGCAAGATCAACAGTGCACATTGCTCCAAGAAGATAGGAATTAATAAGATGATGATAAGTGTATAATGTTTAATGAATAATAAAAGGTAAAGGATAAGGATCCAATGATGAGCATGTGTCCATATAGATTTATAAAATGGTGAACATTGATAATTAAAGACCTAACTAATTTGCAAAGATTAATGGAGTGTATTGAGTTAAAGTTTCTAGATTGTACTAGATGAGGTTGATTATCAGATGTTTAATGTCTTAAATTGGTAAACTATGTGTTAAATATTTGACAAGATTGATGGTGTGAGATTGATCCAAAGATGAGAGGACACAAGATGTGAGCATTATGTTTGAAGATTAACTATGACCGTTTATATTTGAATATTTAAATTTGCAAAGGAAAAACTAGTCTATGGATTTTGGACCATATATTTTGATCCAAATAGAATTTTCTCATGAATTAAAAATCAAAGTGGTAGAGGAATCCAAGGTGAATCTATAAAAATGGATTTTAATATCTAAAAGAATATACATTCAAAGTTATTAATTATCAAATTTGACTATGTATTCATGTTTATTCTACAAGTGACCTGAGAAGGATGTTTGATCTTGTGTTGATGTTGTTTTGATGTCTCATGATGAATTAGATATTGCATCATGTTATAAAATCCATTAAGATGATCTATATGGATTTTAGAGGTGTGTTAAATCTATCTTGAGTATGAACAATTCTTAAGAAGTTGACTGTATGTTTAGTAATAGTGTTCTTATGTATAAGTTCTCTATTTGAGTTGTTTTAGCATATGCAAAGGTGAGCTAAGATGACTATGATTATTTAAGGATGATGGAATGGACATATAGAGTGGAAAAATGCATTTGGAAGTGGTCATATGTTCTTTTTTTGTTTGATGATGTGTTAAATAGGTGAATAGGTCTCCTTGAGACCTATAAGAGCTACAAGGGCCTTATTAAAAGGTGTAACTGCTTAAGGGTGACCCATAGATGGTATGACCAACCTATAAATATTATATTGAGACATGTATTTTTGTGAGAGATTCCTTAAGGGTTAAGTCTTGCATAATTGCTAACCAAGGGTTTGATTATCAATATTCCTTTATAAATAGTGAAATCAAAGTTGGTGATTTCTAGACTTTGTGTGAGAGACTTGAGAGAGATTTAAGAGGTGTGTGTGTGTGTGTGTGTGTGTATTATGGAGTGAAGGAGGGGTAGAGTGCCCTAAGGATGATTATAATATTAGATCACTTTGAAGACCATTTGTATGACCTATTGGTCATAATTCTTATTGGTACATTTATTTGCTTTATTGCATTTACTTGTATTTATTATTTATTATTTTGGTGCACTAATTACTTATTATAATTAGTTTATTATGTTTATTAATAATTTTCACCAGATAGATAAGCTTGCTTAGCTAGTAGTTAAGTTAGACACTTATCTTATTACAATAGATTTCCACTCCACTATTCAGGGTAAGATATGATAAGATTGCTTAACTAGTAGTCAACTTGTGTTGATCATTTACATAATTTGGACACCTATCTTATTAGTGTGAAGTTGCACTGCACTATTCTTGTAGTTAGATATTAATTAAACTACACATGTTGTTTGAGTTCCTTGATCTTTATCATGTATGCCTTACTCTAATAAAACAATGGCTATTTGTGTATTCTACATCATATTAATATTGAATTATCAGAGTAATTCATCATATTTGAGTTATTATTTTAGATATACAGTTATTATTTATTATAGTTATTATTTTATCTCTTATTTATGCTTTATATTAGATTTATTAGATCTTATAGCTAATTCTAACATGGTAACAAAGTTATCTTAAATCTATAGATTACTAAATATTTAAGAGAAAAATATTTAGATATAGGATTGGTTATTTTATTTTGTATCCAGGAATAAATTGGAGATTTGTAAAGAATTTATAAGATCACCATTAAGTTCAAAGTGCCTACGATAGTCAAAATAGTCTACAATTTTTTCCAAATTGGGCACAAGAGGTGAAATTGGCAAGGGTTTGATCTAGAAGTACCACACCCAAATCTAGCAGGTACATAAAAATTGAAGAGTTTCTAAAAAAAATGGACCTCATGGTTTCATTCAAAAGACATAAAAACCTATAGATCCATATAAAATTTGTCCAATTTGGACATAGTCACCCTGAAAGGCAATTTTTTTAATTCCTAGATATGGTTGTACAAACCGTATAGACTATACAAACCAATTTGCAAGGGCAACTTCAGGAGCCCACCATTTGAACACTGGGAGTTATTTTTGAGTAAATATTTTTTTAAATAGCTTAAAATATTATGCTCTTTGCTATTATACTTTTAGTTTTTTCTAGATTTTTCTAGAATTTAAATTTTTCTACAATTGCTCTTGCCCATCCTATTTTTTGTAACTTTAGAGGCTCATAACTTTCACATATGACCTCGTATTGAGGTTCCATTTTTTTTTCAAAGTTAATATTTTTTTATCACAACACATTGGTGTATAAATGTTTTTAATAAAGTGCATTTTTTTGTACTTTTAGACAAGAGGGCCTAATTGAGCTTTTTGTAAACTGAAAAAATTATAATCCAACCTTATAATTGCACTCAATTATAAAGTGCCAAAAAAATAGTTTCTAGGTGGGACAAAACTAAGTAATTTAGTGGGGTTTTGTGGTGTGTTTTTTACTTTGATTTCTACTTTGTGATAGTTTATTTCCAAAGGCATCATGGGGAATCCTAAATTCCCACTATTAACAACATATAATTATAACACATAGAAACAAAATGCATGTAATACATTAATGATGTTAGGATATACACCTTAAATAACAACTCTTCTTACTCCACCTGATGATGCAAAAGAGTTACAACACTTTCTCTTTGAAACTACTAAGGTAATTGGATGCATTCAGTCTTCCATGTCTTTAGATTTGAATTTCCATCTTGACAAATGTATAACTCCAAAAGAGGCTTGGGATAATTAGCATCATTATTTGGAAAAATAGATGAGGTTCACGGTTACCAAATTCACAACAAAATCATTAGTTTATATCCTAAAAATTATGCTACAATACAAGACTACATCACTAAAGTCATAGATCTTAGAGCACAACTTGTTGAATGTAAAATTGATAAAAAAAGATATTCAATTGATTTTTAGTGCCTTACATAAATTAGGTCTTGAATATTTATCCTTTATCTCTAGCTTTTAGACTCATAGGCTCAAATTGGGCACATCATATCAAATGCCCACCTTTGAGGTATTCTTTGAGATTATAATGGTTGAAGAAAAAAGTTAATAGCTATGGGTCTAATCAAGTCATCCAAATCTCAAGATCTAATTGCAAGTCAACCTTAACATAAACAAGTTTTAACATCAACATCTAATATAATTTCAAGTAAAAAAAATAATCATAATAAGTCACAAAAGGGTAAGAATAAAGGGAAATAATCTTCCTCATAAGGAGATTATAAATTCACTAATAAGAAAGGAGATTCACAAAAAAGGACTGGCACTCCTTGCTCTTATTGCAAAAATGTGTTTCATAGTGAAAAATATTGCTGGAAGAAAGAGATTGATGAACTTAAGGGTCTTATAAAAAAAAATAACATCAATCAATCAAAGGATTCTTCCACTCCTTCAAATTTAAGGAAAGTGAAAGCTAAGGCATTAGTTACATTGACAAATTCTCCCAAGTCATGGTTAATTGACTCAGGTGCTTCACACCATATGGGTTTTGATCGAGAACATTTTTTTGGATTAGAACCAAGTTCCTTGCCTCATATTCTCATAGGTGATGATTCTAAGGTATATATAATAGGAAAAGGTATAGTTGATGTTGATAATGGTGTATTTGAGGATGTCCTCTATATGCCAGAGTTATCAACTAACATTCTCTCTGTCTACCAAATCACTCACTTTGATACTGGTAGGAAAGTTGAGTTTACACCTGATTCTATATCAATCATAAAATTGGAGGATAATGCCTTAGTTGTATTGGGAGAATTCAACAATAATACTTGGATTTATTCATTATCCCACTTTGTGCCTTAGTTTTCCTCTAAAACGTTTCTCTCACACACTAATTTAGTGAGCAAGCTATGGCATGAGTAGTTTGGTCATTTGAACTATCTCTATTTACAATAGCTTAGTCATTAGGAGATGGTTATAGGACTTCCACTAATTCAATTTTTAGGCAATGTATGTCATGGTTGTGCCTTAGGCAAACATCCATATGATCAGTTTGATAAAGGGAAGGCCTGGAGGGCTAAAGAAGTCCTCAAACTTGTTCATAATCATTTAATAGGTCCATTACCTACTTTATATTTTAGTAAAACTCACTATGTTCTCAAATTTATTGATGACTATTCTAGAGATACTTGGGTTTATTTTTTGAAACTCAAGAGTGAAGTATTTGATAGATTTCTAGAGTTCAAAGCTCTAGTAGAAAAATAATCTAGGAAGTATGTTACGATTCTCTGCATAGATAATGGGAGGGAATATGTGAACAATAAGTTTGAATAATTTGTGCTCTTAAAGGAATTGAACTTCAATATTTAGTTGCATATACACCTTAGCAGAATGGTGTAACAGAGAGGAGTAATAGATTCTTAAAAGAGATGGAAAGTTTTATGATTCATGCAAAATCTTTAGTACATGAATACTAGGTAGAAGAAATTAATTATGTTGCATATATACAGAATAGAGTTCCTCACAAAAATTTAAAGGGGATAACACCTCTTAAAGCTTGGTGAAATAGGAAGCTAGATGTGCCTCATTTCAGAGTCTTCAATAGTCCGTCATGGGCTCACATACATTCAGACAAGTGCTATGCTTTAGAACAACAAAACCAAACTTGAATATTTGTGGGATATCCTAATGGTACTAAGGGATATCAACTCATTAATCCAGATTCACATGATCTTATTATAGTGAGAAGTGTTTACTTTGAAGAAAGTCCTTTAGACTTGTCTTCTAACATTTCTCATTCTTCTTCCTTAGAAGAATCAAATATTAGTGATGATGATACTCCTACTTCATTTACTCATATGGATGATGAGGTAATATTTCCCTAATTGGGTTTAGTAGGTCATGTTACTCCTCCTCTAGATCCTTACCCATTGATGCCTTTGTGGGCTAGATAGACTTTGGTAGATGCAAACCCTCTTACTAGGGATCCATTAGATAGAAGGAGAACACGGTCACAACATGATCTTTCACATTCCTACATTTCCTTAACTTCTAATCCATAGTATTTTCAATAAACCATAGGGAAATTTGAGTGGGATTTAGTAATGGAAGAAGAGTATGACTCATTGATTAGAAATAATACTTGGGATCTTGTTCCTCTCCCTGAAAGAAGAAAATTAGTATGATGTAGGTGGATATATCAGACTAAGTTTGTAGTGGATGGAAATATTGATAATTATAAATCACACTTAGTGGCCAAAGTTTTTTTGCAAGTTAAAGTCATTGACTATAGATAAAGATTTGCACCTGTTGCTAAGATGAATTGCATTCACTTGATACTAGTTATTGGTGCAGCTCATGGTTGGGTTATATATCAGATGGATATGAGGAGTGCATTTATTCATGGGGATATTTATGAGGAGATATATATGGAGCAGACATAGGGGTTTGTTTAAGATTATTCATTGGTGTGTCACTTACATAAATCTCTCTATTGTCTAAAACAAGCCCCCAGGGCTTGGTATTCCAAGATGGACACATTTTTCTCTTAGTTGGATTCTCAAGATGTCACTCAGATATGAATGTCTACATTCTATGATAGGATGATTCACTATTGTACTTAGTTCTCTATGTTGATTATCTCATTTTTATAAGGAGCACAACATCCATCATCAGTAGTGTTAAGACTATACTTCATGATAGGTTTTCTATGATAGACATGGGCTTGTTACACTATTTTCTTGAGATTCAGATATCACAATCTTTTTTTGGGATTACACTTTCATAACCTAAGTATGCCATGGAATTGTTAGCTTAGTTTCACATGGTTTATTTTAGGCTTGCACTAACTCCTTTCTTATCTACATTTAGAATTCAGGTTCATTTTTCCACTCCCTTGGTTGATGCCACATTGTATCACCAACTTGTAGGCAACCTCATCTAACTGACTCATACATAGCCTGATATTTCATATGCAGTTGGCATGGTTTCACACTTTATGTAGACACCACATGACCTTCATTGGAGATATTCTAAGTGCATTTTGAGCTACATTTAGGGCACTATCAAATACAAGATTCACTATACATTAGGTATAGGTTTAGACTTAGTGGGATATATAGATTCTGATTAGGATAGAGATTATGATGATTGTAAGTCCACTTTTGGTTACAACTTTCACTTTGGATTTGGCCCCATTTATTGGTAGAGCAAGAATAAAAATTCTATTGATCTTTCATCTATAGAGGCTAAGAATCATGGAATTATTAATGCCACTACTAAGGCTATTTAGGTTCAAAATATTCTCACTAAGTTTGGTGTTCTATTTTGGAAGCCATCAGTCATCTACTATGGCAACTAGAGCACTATCCAAATCTTGAATAATCTAGTTCATCATCAGAGAACCAAACACAAAGATCCATATGCACTTTATTAGGGAGTTGATTCAGGTTGAGATCTTTGATCTTTAATATTATCCTATGAAAGAACAAATTGTAGATATTTTCACCAAACCTTTCATTTAGAGTAAGTATCTTCACTTATGATCTCTTTTGGGGGTGTGAGACATTAGTTCTTCAAGGGACATTAGTTCTTCATGGGGGGTCTCATAGACCTTCATTTTGAGGAGGAGTTTTTTTTCCTTTGGTTTTTCTACTTTCCTCATCTAATTTTACATAGTATCTAATATGGCTACACATTATCGAGACTCTTATCTGCATAACCCTACCTAAGCTTCACTTATGGGGGGTGTTGGTGAATTTATTTACTTTATTACATTTACTTGTATTTATTATTTTGGTGTACTAATTACTTATTGTAATTAGTTTATTATGTTTATTAATAATTTTCACTAGATAGGATAAGCTTGCTTATCTAGTAGTTAACTTAGACACTTATCTTGTTACAGTGGAGTTCCACTCCACTATTTACAATAAGATTTATTAACTAGTATTCAACTTGTGTTGATCACTTACACAAGTTAGATACCTATCTTTTTAGTGTGGAGTTGCACTCCAATATTCATGTAGTTAGATATCAATTAAACTACATGTGTTGTGTGAGTTCCTTGATATTTATCATGCATGCCTTCCTCTATATAAGTAATGGCTATTTGCATATTCTACATCAGATTAATATTGAATTATTAGATTAATTCATCACATTTGAGTTATTTATTCAATTTATTTATTATCTTAGATATATAGTTACTATTTATTACTATTACTTTTTTATCTCTTACTTATGCTTTCTATTAGATTCATTAGATCTTATAGATAATTATAACAATTCTCTTGGTAGAATAATAATCTTATAGATTGACTATGAGAGAAGGTGAAGATTGATAATCATAAGTCCATCATTAGGTGTTGAAGACATTAGTGCAAAGGTGGATGTGTTCGTAAGTGTTATTGTGGTAGCTAATCATCTAAGGTGGTTATATCCTCCTTGCAAGGTGAAACTTGTTAAAAGGTCTTCTTGTTATTTTATCTCAGCTAGATAGGTGTAGAAACACCTTATGGGATTTTATTCTCATTAAATAATGATTTTAGTTCCTTTATAATTTGTAGATGGTCTAAATTATTTATTGTTATTATAGGATAGTAGTCTAATTGTAGGTTCTAGTGTATTTTCTCCCCCAAGAAGGTTTCCTATGTATTAAATGTGTTATATGGTTGATCTTTAATTATTTATCTTGATCATTAATATGAATGTTGTTAATTATTTATGAATGCTTAAGTGTTTGTAAAGATTAAAATTTAAGTTCAATTAGTTGGGCTCACTGATTCACCCCCTCTTAATGATTATACCTCTAAAAGTCTAATCCCATACTATCTTATCCTTGTTGGATTTTTTGCTCATATAGGTAAAAATCATCCCTATATAATCCCTTATCATTTCATCAACATATATCATCCATTTTCATCATGTATTATATCCCATAGTGAGAAAATCAATCTAAGGTCTTGAGCTAGGCCTATCATGCACATCATCCCAATCCAATATCATTCATTTGATCTAGTCTCATACCCTAGTCAGTATAATATTATCAAGTTTCAATATAGTAAATCCATCAATCATCAATCTTGTCTCTATCAACCTTGCCTACTCATAACTAGCACCCATCATATCATCCTCTTTCTAGTTTGATTTTAGGCACCCATGAAATCCTCAATCCTTTTGCTATATTGACAACTAAACATCATTGATAGGATGTTAGTTCCTATTAAACTATCCATCTAAAATCTAACCTTAGTCTTATATCATCCTAATCACATTTATAATACTTCATCATCATTATCACCTATCATATTAACTTAATCATTTAGAACCACTTTGTTCAAGAAACTATCCTTAATTCTTAGCCTACCCTAAACCACCACCATGGAGTTAGACCTTGCTTGTATTAATCAATACATAACTACCCATAAGGATGAGATCCTATTAAAGTTAATTATGATGGGCATACCACTCCTTAAAGGTGTTAACCCCCTCTAACTCATTTCACCTCCCATCTAAACCCATTCATGTGAATCCCACACCAATACTTTATCCTCTAGTCATAAACCATCATCTACCCATTCCCATACTAGCAAAAGGAATCCAATCTTGGTCACCTTGACTCCTTCCACCCCTTCACATCAACCACCATCTAATCCAAAGTCTAATGCTTCCACATCTAAATCACAATGTGAAGTGGGTCATTATCCTCCATTTCCTATATCCTTAGAATATCTTTTCAAATAATTAGTTACCACTAACATGATGGTCTATCCACCTATTCGACATCTTGATCCTATTAAGCCTACACCCTCCTGGTATAAAGATAACCAATATTGTGCATATCACCAAACCTAGGGGCATACTATTAATCAATTTCATGACTTTCAAGACTTTGTCCAAGACCTCATTAAGTATGGTGACAAAGTAATTGAGGATAAACCAGATGAGTCTCAATCCTTGGGTGCATAAGAAGAGGAGTGCCAATATTTCCTTCACAATCACAATCAATCCTTCCCCTTCCAAACCAAGGTCAAGACACCACACCCATATTCCATGATTCCCCCATCCTCAATAAATACTCCATCAAAGTTGAGCCTACTCCACATGATCCTAGTCCTCCAATCTCTCATGAATCCTCTCACTCATCACATCAAACACCTCATGTTGAGAGGCCAATTGTGAAAAAATAATCTTCTACTCATAACATTGCATCTTGTATATTAGAGTTTGTACCAAAGTCAGCATTAGAAGTCATATATTTAGTAGGATCATATTCAACACCAAGATCTAAATTAGATTCTTTACAAAAAACGTCATCCCTCATATATATCATAGTAGATATAAATAATGCTAATCCATCACTAGGCATATATTTTGATCCCAATTAGGATCATGATGTCATAATATTTCTTGCAAGCCTTATATATCAAAGATAGTTAGAATGAATTTGATCCTACATTGGATGCTTCTACTATAGATGATCCTCATGATATTTTTATTTATCTTGAGGATATTTTCTCCAATGTTGAAATTGGGTCTCTTAAGAACCCTTATGAAGACTATGTTTCCCCATCACCACTCATTGACCTCATCACACCCTTACCACTACCTTCATCTATCATAGACCCTTTTCTCCCCATCGATGATCACTTAATCACTTCCCTCTATAAGGACAAATAGGAACATACATCATTAGACCCTTCCTTGAACAATATGATAAGGTACACCAATATAAAGGTCTAAGATCATATTCTAGAAGTCATAAATCATGATCAAATCCTATTTAATCCCATCAATCAAAATCAAGAATATTCCAATCATTAGCCTAATTTTAATATGTCTTCCCCTAATGGAGCCCAATATCAAGAACTAGAGGAATGTCAAAGTCAATATAATTATTTATCAAGTCAAAAATCAATCTTTCGTGGTGAAGCCCAAAATCAAGTAGTTAAAATCAAAGTGATGGCAAAAGCACTATCACTATGACCAATAATCCTTCAAATACATAGATCAAAGATGAATGATAAATTCAAAGTGCCTTAGATCTCTTGTAGTCTTTATCAATTGGTACCAATCAAATGAAGCATGTCCCACATCTCCAATGATGTATGTGACTACCAATCCTAGTCCTCTATCACCCATCACCCCATCCTATCATGATCCTATCATCCATTTTAGTCCTAATCCTCCATCACACATCATATCATCCTATCATCCATCAAAATTAATATCTAATCAAATCCATACCTCACATTACCTCCCTTGCCAACATTGCCTATCCTAGGGGAAACAAAGACACCTAGTTTATATATCTAGAGGGGTCTCTACCAAGCATCAACTAAGGTCACACAGAACCTAATACATCTAATAGCATGATCTTACCATCAAACATCCCTATAAAAGGTGTTATCTAAAGATATCCATAATGATATTAACATATTTCATCTCTCCCTTTCCCAATAAATCAAGATGTTATCTAAAAGTCCAAAAAAATCATTCATCCAATGGTGAAAACCAATCTTCTGGCACCTTGGGAAACTACCATGTTGAAAACAAATTTTCAGCGTCATGGTAAAATCATCTATTATCCACATTATCTCTCCACACTTGGGGGAAAAATCCATCCATTTCATATCCTTTACCAAATCCATACTTTTTCCATATTCATCCATCCACATCATGTCCTCCATCTTATATTTTAACTCTTGACCTTTGCACAAAAGTAGAAGGTGTCTTAAAAAATTTTCTCAAATCATATTGGCATATCCCCCAATGTACACTTGGGAAAATAAAAATTTGGTTCCTTCATGATGATTTCAATGGTAATCCTTAGTACCTTCTTCCTTGGTCCCCATTACCCTCATCATTTTATCATCTCATCTATCAATCCATCCATCTTTGTCCTAATTGCTAGGCTTGGTATTCCCTTTGCTAGTAACCCCATTTGTATAGTGTACATACATATCCAAAAATCCCTAAATTTTTTAAATATGTTAAAAACCCTAAAAATCTAAAAATATGAAAAAGTAAAAAATAGTTCATGGTATCTCATCTTATATCCATCCCCTAGTTACATCCATCTCCATCCATCTCCTATCTTCCCATCCATCATCTTTTGATACTAAATTTTGTCTTAAAATCTAATCTTATTGGTCACCCATCCCTTCATATCTTCCATCCCATCCTATTGGCCAAGTCCAATCAATAGGAATTACCTTGTCAAAGATTTCAATCTGGCACCCATCGCCTCCCTATCAATGCCTTATCACATCTAGCACCCATACAATCACTTTTTACAAGTGTGAAAGGTATTTGATCCCATCTCTATTAGTGCCTTTTAATAACAATCACCCATAAAATCACTTTTTTCTAGTATGAAATGTATCTGATCCCATCATTTATTAATCTCCTTGCTAGTATGAAATGTATTTGATCCCATCATTTCCTAATCTCCTTGCTAGATTGGACTCTTATAAGGCCTTGTTTATTGGTAATCCTTGGTCATAACTTTTATATATCACCTTCCTTGGCCACTTTTCAATTTTATTTCAAAACCAAATCATTATTCAAAGTTCTTCTCCCATCCTCTGTCCTTCTATCCTCAACTAGGGGAAACATCTTAGCCTAATACTAATCATGATCACCCATGTCCTTATCCTAATCTTAGACTCTCATCCAAGTCCATAAATTTATCCAAATCACTATCTAATCCTCATCATCACTAGTATATTCCCAATCCACATCTATTCTTATTCTATAATCAAATCCTAATCCAACCCATCGCCTAGTCACTCATCCCATCATTAGACACAACATTGGGCCACTGTATGTAGATACTCATGTGTGTTACTTGTTTTTATTATTTTCATATATTTTATCATGTATATATCTTGTTTTTATTATTTTTTATTTTCATCATATATTTTTTCTATTGGGAAATGAATGAGGATGCTAGTAGGATAACAAAAATTCCCTCAAGGATGCAGAGTTCACTACTTGCCCATATACCTTGGCATCATGTCCTCTTGGTCATACTTATATCATGGGTCATACTATTAAGTGTCATATCTATTGGATTAGTTATACTATGATGATTTTTATGACATTATGAATGCTTGATTTCCTATGTCCTCCCTCATCATTTATCTAATCATCTTATCATCCCTATTTCCATTACTAATCCAATCTTCTTGACTCATCTAACTAACATCCCATATTTTATACTTATCATCTTCATCCCATAATCTAAATCATATCATTCCATCACTAACAAGTCTAATAATCTCCATCATCTTTAATTTCTAATCAATGATCATCATCTTCATCTTCAAGTTATAACTACATCAGCCTGAGGTGTTTTCAGACTATGTAGGCATCACTTAGCCACTTTTTAGTACCCAAGGATAGCTCAACCACTATCTCATATTTCCTTATCTATCTTATCTTTCATCATGCTTGAGTCCTTCATCAATCAAAATCCTTGAGATATAATTGTTCAATCTATTGATTAATCACCATCCTCATAATCATCTCTAACCTTTTCATCAATTACCTATACCTATTGATTGGGATTGATAAATCACAACTTCCATATTTTTTTCCATTTTCACTTGATTTATCACTCCCTTGCATGTTTCATTGCTAGATTCATCATCACATTGTGGCTCATTGATTTGGTGTAATGTATTCTAATTCTTTTAGTTACTCAATCTTATCGATTCATCTCTATCATCAACTTCATCATATCAATAACCTTTATCTTTGAGCTACACCCATCATTAATAAAATATTCATCTTATCCTAACTTATAGAACTCCCTTGCATGAATCCTTTCTTGGGATATGTATAAATATTGTGGCCTTTTAATCCTATCATCATCTTGTTATGGTTGATTAACCCTTGGGATGTGTTGGCAACTATAATACCCATCATATTTACCCCCTATGCATACATCTTTACTAGGGGCACTATCAATTTGTATCTCACTTCTCAAGCCAAACTCATATTCTTCATCTTCTATATTACATATATCATCCCATCCCCTATCTATCTATCACACACCACCCCTTATTTTCTTCTTTTAGGTGGCCATTCATCCTTGCATGTCCCCTTAAGGGGGTATCATATCCCCTAACATATTTACTAAAAATCATACATGACATGATTTTTATCTAAAAGACCATTACTCCTTCCACTTTGATTCACTCCTAATTCCATTTCAAAGAGGGGAAAATTTTATACACTTAAATTTACTTACCTCATTATTGTCGATAATATTCTTACTAATCAACACTAATTATGTAATCCCATTTATTCTAATTCATCTCATTCTAATATCCTCCTTTATCCATATAATTTATCCTAGTCCTATCTATTTATATAATATCCCCCTCTTTTATTCTCCTTCCTCTATTAACCTTAGTCATTCCACTCCTTCATTGATTCTACTTAATCTATATTATCCTAATCCAATCCTAGCTATCTATTATTTGGGAATTTTAAATTCTCATGACCCCACCTAACCACCTATTAGGCCTACACTTAGGCTATCCTACACCCCTAGTCTCTAATCCTCATGTAATCCCTATCTAACCCCCTTTTAAGCCTAATTAATTCCTAACAAGGATTATAGACTCCTCTCAATCAAGAACCTTATCCAAACCTCCCCCTACTCTTTAGAAGCCTCCAAGTATAGAGGCTTCCAAGGAATTTTAAATTCCTTGGATAATTTATAGCCCTTGGATCTCCTCATCCATCTTCAAACCTCAACCCTTGATTCTTCCCTCCATAATCTATATAATAAAATCCACTCCTCTATTAGATACATCTTATGAATGCATAACTAATCTATGATAGTCCATGAATCAAGCACTTATCATCAAAATCCTTCATCATGCCATCACTATGAAAAATTTGAGTTTACATGCAATCAATTATCCATTTTAAATTCCTATAAGGAGGTATAAAGAAATAGATAATTTGGTAATTTTTATATCATTCTAATTTATTTCTAGAATCCTTCCTATTAAGTAGTTTGAGTTTTGAGTTTTGAATTATTTTGATTAATTCATATAGAGCTCAAAATCCTACTACAAGTAGACACCCATTTCCTTCTCTTCAAATACATCCATGGGGTCAATTGGTTGATGTTCATTCCATAACTCATCTAGGAACATGTCTGGTATCTCCTTGGGGTGAGTGTTTAATTACTAACCAGCTATATGTTCATCCTCATCAAGAATGGTAAAATTGAGGGTTATGATGTATGTCCCATAAGTCTCTATGTGGAATTATGTAATGGGTTAAACCTTAATAGACACTTTGGTCCCATATCTTATTTTTAATGCCATGTATGACCAATCTGCTACAAGATAAACTCTAATATTTATAGTGAATTCCTTGGATAGACATAGGAAAAAATAAGGAGGCACATCTAAGATAAACACATCTTGGACCAATATCATAATAAGACAAGGATGTAAGGTAAATTTAATGTCGTTGATGATATTATATGTATTGGTGGAAGAACCATCATGATACAACACTCCCTTAGATTTAGACTCATACTTTAGACCAATCTAGTCTTCTATAGACTTTGGAATTACTAAGGTGCTAGACCCACTATCTACCAAGTAATTGTGCACCAAAGAGTCACCAATGATTACTAAAATGTATAAGGGAGGAGGTTTGACCACCTTACCTAATTTCCCTTCACTTTGTCCTTTGGTTGCATTCGTGAGAACCTTATTTACCTTACTTGATGGATTATCTAAAACTAGTGCCATATTAATCTTAGATATACCCTCTTAAATAATATCCAACTATTTAGGCATGGAAAGCATATCCCAAATTGGTACACTCACATTTTAATTCTTAATTTGTTCCACAATGTTTATGGGTGAACCACCAACCTTTGGTTGTGCTTTGGGAGCCACTACTATACTTTGAATTTGTGAGTTTTAGGTAACAAAGACATTCCCCTAATTTTGATTCCTTGGATTTATTGGAACCTTTAGAATAATTGAAAAACTAATTGGCTTTGATATTTAAGGAGTAATGGTAGGATTCTCTTTAATTTATTCCTAGTTAATATCCATGTTCCTTATTTTGAATCTTATATTAGCTGCCACTGGGATGTATACCTAGTTAGAACTAGCATACTGGTTGAGTGCATAACAATTCTCTTGATCATAATTCACCATTTTATCACCCAAATAGATTGTTCCTTGATTAGTGTTTTTAAATTATTGATTCTCTTTTAGCCTTGTCATCATGGGCACCTCTATGTTTTGAGCCATAAGAGATTGATTTTATCCATAATTTATAGCCTACTATTAATGATCATTACAAACTTGGTTAAGGTTAGTGTTTGGGATAATGGATTTCCCAAAAGATTTATTCCAAAGCATAGCACCCTCAACTTCTTGAGAAACATTATTTTGAATAGGGACCAAACTATTATAAGTGCTTGAAACATTTATATTATACTTGCTCTATCTATTGTAGCTAGGCTACCCTTATCTTTGGTTTTGATCTTGACCTTAGCCTTGGAATTTTCCTTAATATGATCTCTTATTTTCTCAATAATATTTCTGATAAGGTTGATATGAGGCTTGGTGAGGCCTATTGAAATATTTTTTCCTCTAAACATTTACTAGTGCATTTCCCAAATATTGAAACATGCTCTTAAACTCTTGAAAGTTATTTTATTCTTGGGAATCACTAGATCCACTAGTGGAAGCATTTTCTTACTTCGGTGAGGGTATATTAGAAATTATAGGAATAAGAGGAATGACATATAGGGGTATAATATAAATAGGAGATAGTCTAATCTTAGGGAACAAAGGCATTAGTGGTCTAGGTGTAAGCTTGCTAGCCTATAACAGACAATTTTCTGCCCTGATTACCACCTCATATGCATTTAGCAATGTGTTCCCTCCCATAGATTAGATCATTACTAAAATGTCAATATTAAGGGCCTTAAAATAGTATAAGAAGGCAAAGATATGGGTAGACCTAATAGAGACTAGGATCCTATCCCAAGTATTTTGAAACCTTGTGTTGAAGTCTTACATGACTTCATGAGGGGCTCTTTTTATTATAATCAACTATTCTACAAGTGAAAAATGGTCACTTTTATCCTCAAATATTCTACATAAAGCATATCCTAATTGGTCCCATGTGTCCATGTAATTAAAATCCAATATTTTATAATAGTCTAAAGCATTTCCCTTGAAAGAGATGGATAATAACCTAATTTTTACATTTTCCCCATTGATATCATGAATGTTTCAAAAGTTGGCTATATCCATGATGTGCTTAGAAGGGGTTGCATCTTGGTCTCCTATGAAATAAGGGACTCTTTTAAGGGATGATACTAGAATAATATCATTGTTAGGGAGGTCTAGAGGACTTTGGCCATTAAAATTCTTAAAATCTCTTGGGATTGCTATGTCTATGAAAGGGTTTAATAAAGGTCTTATTGCAAGGGTAGGCCTTGAAAGTGATTAAAGAGAAAAGTTTCCTTTATATGGGTGTGTGTTAGCAAACCTTAACTTCTTGAATTTGACTTTGTTGTTACCTTTGGCATGAGTGATAGCTATTTCTCTACATCAGAGTGTTGATTGTTCTTTTGGAGTCACTAGATGTTACTATGTGAAGTTATAACTATTAAAAGATGATAAAACCAACATAAAACTTGATCAATATTTTCTTTAGATTGGGTCCCATTGGGTGTGATAAAAACTATTATAGCTTCAATTTTCACCCTTGGTGAGGTTTCTTTAGGCCCTTTCCAATTGAGCTATAATATTGGGACAACACCAAGTTCTGGGTAACCTATGGTGGGGTTAAACCTCCAGAGAAGGCCAAATTACTCTTGATGATCACCTAAAATAATTTTTGTATAAATAAAAGGGTTATAAATTAGAAAAATGTTCTTAAAAAGGCTAAAAGGTGATGCAAAAAAAAATATAGACACTCACATGAGCTTGAACCCACACTAGATCAGCATAAGATAACTATAACTCAAACAACATCAAAATATTATTAATTGCATAAGTTTTTCATAGAAGAGGTTTAGATAGAATAATAATTCAGACCTATAATAGCTTGAAAACAACTTAAAAGAGGCAAGTAGAAGGATAATGAACTGGGAAGATTATCCTTCATGAATTCATCATGCACAAGCATACTAAGAACTAATCAAAAGCAAGAGATAGGCAAAGAGTTATTCTTATTACTTCAAGAGGTAGTGTTGTCACTTGGATTTTCACCCCTTGAGGATATTCATATCTCTCCTTATCTAAGTTGCACAATAGAAACATCTCACTTGATATGGATAAACAATATGTGAGATGGATCTCTAGAAGGGCTAGTTCCCTTGATGCACTCTTCCAAGTACTATCTTACCTATTAACTTTCCATGAAAAGGGTTAAGAAGATAACCTAATAAAACTAAAAGGTGAAGCACAAATATTTAATTTCCTCCTATTAACTAAACTTATAATACTTAGATCAAAATAAAGCTTCTTTCACACAAAACTCACAACTCAAGACATATTATTACATCAATGTTTTATATGCTAGGTTTAAGAGGTATTTTGATACTTAGGAGGGTAATGACTAATTACATAGGATAATATAGTCATAAAACAATTCTAAAACACTTATACACTTAAAATAGAACACTAACAACTATAATAATTACTCTTTTGCACACTTGGTGAACATTCAAGGATAACATACTAGAAAAGATCATCTTCTAATAGACAAGACAAACAAGATTATAACAAAAATAAATTGTATAGCATGTAAGTACATATATTAAATTGTTTTATTTCTTTAAGAGACATTAAATTACAAAATTGGCTATGGTTTCACTATCAACCAATAAAGGTTGCTCAAAAGAGCCAGAAAGGTCACTATTTATAACATTTGGAAGAGGGGTGAGACAAAGGAAGTCCAAAAGTCACTTGGACACATATAAAGATAATAAATGAGGTTAAATATGCATTAAAAAATATATTAAATGAAACATTCAATGTTAGGAAGTCCAAGTGTCCATATAAGTCATGAAACTTATGAAAAGTGGCATGAAACTCTTTGTCTTGGCTCAAAAAATTGCCTTCATGATTTAGACCTATTTGAACATCCCAAAATTGATTATGGATAGGTTTTATGATTGGAATTATAGGGAATAATTTCAAACATGCCTCTCCATGCATTGGTTATATTCTTACTCATTAGAAATCTCCTATAAGTAAGCCATCACTGCCTAAAGTCTAAAATAATCCTTTTTCAGTCACCCCTCACACTTGGACTCAAAATTGGATTAAATTTTCTTTAAAAATACATGGTATGGAGTTTATGACACTTTTATATGCTCTCCATGTCCTTATAATACTCATGTACACCTTAAAAAGTTTTACACGTAGATTTTTCACCTTTTTCGCCATTGTGTTCACTATGCCAGCTTTGTCTAGCTGAGATGAGAGTTATTATTTGAACACCTAGAAGTTTTTAAAAATAATTATGTGGTCATAGTGAGTTATTAAAATTCATAATATTTTCTCCAAACTTTATTTCATCTCTTAAAACCTCTTTTACCCTATAAAATACATAAAATAGATAAAAGAACCTTTTTTTAACCTATCCATATAGGGAGGGTAGCATAAAAATTGATGAGGATGATACATAAAGAGTCATATAAAACCTATAATTACTTTCATTTCCATTTCATCCCATATAGATATATATCTAGCCTTCTTTTCCCAATCGGGTCTTTCTAAGGGTTTATTGAGGGTTTTAGAAAGTTTTCTTCCTTAAGCTTTGTTCATAGAGCCCTAATGTTTTAACTGAAATTTTTTTCCAAAAACATGATTTTAGTTTAATTAAATAACTACTCCAAAATTCTTTCACTTCCATTCATATCCTTAGAAAATATATGAGCCTTTAGAATCACCCTATCGAGATTGTTTCCACCTTTCTTACATGCTTGGACTATCTATGAGATAAAGGTAGATTTATTATAGGTTCATTTTCATATTAAAATATAATACATGTATCAATACATGTCATGAACATAATAAAACTAGTTACAACACTCAAGAAGATATATAAGTGAAGTTGGACCCCCAATTGTCTCTAGGTCACTTTAAGGCCTAATAGGCTTAGCATGCACCCTATTAGTCTTGTATATTTGGAATGATTTATCATGGATCATATGGTGTCTCATGTTCTTTAATGATTAATTAAATATTTCAAAAACATCTCATAACCTCTCAAGTACTCCTTTTCATTTCTTCCTCTTAATCACCAACTAGGCCTGATAGGAGCTTATCTAGTTGGATTGTGTGTAAGGGTGTTTTGATCATTTTTATAAGTTCAAGAATAAATTAGTGATTAATATCATCGATTAACCATAAATACACCTCAAAATATTTTTATTTATGTTCCCAAATCATCCTATGAAACACTTTTCCCATTTTTACTTCATTAGCTCATTTTGCCAAACCCTAATTTTTCTTGACTAGTTAACCTCTAAGATAAAATAGTGAGGTATATCCCTATTATCCAAGGAAAAGTTAATATTTTATGATTTTTTTAATGTAATAATTATAATTTTTACCATATTTTTTAATCTATATTCCTCCAATTAGGCACCTAACCAACTCTATTTGTCCAAAAAAGGTCTCTAAAAGGACTATTTCCCTCTAATTTTCACCTCTTCCTAAGAATGACCACTCAAGGATAACTCCAATTATATTATGTTTTTTTAAAAATTTCATCCACATTTAATTCATGCTAAATTATCTTTAAATTCACATAAAACAACTCTTCTCCCTTAGATTCTTCATTTCTACCCATTGAGCAACGTGGGTTTCTTAGCTCACTCGTACAGATTGCTACCTTTGGCCAATAGGAAGAGTGGGTGATCATCTTGAAGGGGTACTATAATATGTAAAAATATTTAATTAATATATCATGAAAAATCTCAATTTTAAATCAAACCCTTTCCTTCTTCCTAAGCAATTTCACCTCCTTACCCTCAACATGACTGCACACTTAGTTGTAAGTGTGTATAGGGTTTCAAGAGGTATGAATAGGCTTATTTTACATTGTTTGTAGCTTATGAATTTGAAAATTATATTAATAGATGTGTTAAACTTATTTTTTAATCATTATAACCCCTCCATTACCTTTTGTTATTAAGCATAGGATATACTGAGGGGGGGGTGAATCAGTATATCATATATCTTATAAAACTTTCCTTAACCAAATTCCACTTAATCAAACATTCAAGATATGAAATAAAACTCAAACAATAAACACCACACAAGATATATAGATACACCATATATAACATGGAAACCCAATGTGGGAAAAACCATGGAGAATAATCTCAAGTATATGAATGAGCACAAACCCAAACAATATTCACAAGCCAAGCTTGCAGGAGCACCATACCCCTTTGCTGAGCACCAACCCATAGGAGCACCACACCCCTTTTCTGAACACCAACATTTCTACTATTCATGAGCACCAACCCACAAGAGCACCAACCCACAAGAGCACCAACCCCTTTGTGTATACCACACACCTATCTCTCAATGTTGCTATCTCAATGAATGATAGATAAATACAACATCTCTTTCCTCTCTCTCACCTTTTCTCTTCTAATCTAGATATAGCAAATACAAATCATATCCATCTCTCACAATTACTCTTCTAAGCTAGATATTACAATATCGAATCAACCTCTCTCTTCCATATTACAAATGGCTTCTCAATCCTTTATTTATATATTTAAAAATGAACTTTGGCCTTCCCCCTTTGTGACCCTTCAATCCTCATGGAAAATGGTGCCAAACTTGTATGACCCTTCATATTCAAGCCTTTGAAAAGTCATGTGGTGACCCTTCATGACCAAAAACGTCCTTCCATCTTTTATCCTCATCTTTGTGAGTTTTTGTATTCCTTAAGGTGTCCCTTCATGATAAATTGTGCCCTTACTCTTTTATCTTCACTTGGTGACTCTTGGTATTCCCCAAGATGACTCTTCATGGGAAAATGCGTCCCATCCTTCTTTTGTCTTTACCCCGTGGCTCTTCGACTTCTCCATGGGCCCTTCTTTTGTCTCATATGCAACCAAAAATATATTCATTAATATTAACTCATATTAGCCAAGATATATTTATTAAAAACAACATTAAATGAAATGGGGCCTTTATCACCAATAATGCTAGATCTTTTACATCAATGACAATATTTCCAACATTTACATGTACCTTAAACTCATAAAGTGATTATTTCCTTGTTCTGACTATGAACTCTACCAAGATGACTATTATAGGTTATTTTTACCTCTTTAGAGCTTAGAGATCATGTTATAAGACCTTAATTAAATACTTATAATCACCTAACACTTTTTCATACTTGTGTTTACCTTTAATGGGCTAAAACACCACTAAGACACCAAGATTATAACTCTATCTCCATACTCAGTTGTAGCTTCTCTTTTTTATGTAGAAGGACACCTATAGGTGTCCATGAGGATTGAAATACTATATTAAAACATCATGATTATGATAATAATTCCTATTTTTACATTATTCAATCATTAGGATCATTATAACTATAATATAATGCTTTTCTTGCTCTTGGGAACTACAATTTTCACTCACACCTCAAAACTTGTAGATAACGAAGGATTTTAGTGTTTTTGTGAGAAAATTTAAGGCTAAAAACTTCTATCTTATCTTCATTTTTTGACCCTCATATTTTGAATTTATCCTATATATCCTATGGGTTACAAGGTTCACCTAGCTATTTGTTCCAATACTCTTGGAAAACATGTTATAGGATATTCACAAAACCCTGTGGACCTCTATTTTCTCAGTTTAGGGAAAATGCCCTTGTAATCAGTATTTATTCCTTCCAACATATTTTACACCTTATTTTATCCTTTTAACACATCCTATAAGTTTATCATGACTCTTCCAATTTTTATTATTTTAAAATTACCCTACCATGTTCTAAATCTCCCATTTCAAGGCCTCTAATGTTCTAAGGTACCACATAGGTGGTCATTAGCATACATACCAATAAGGTGAAATTTTTAATAGTATACACGATACTAATTTTTATCAACCTTATATGCTCTCATAAAATATCCAAATTCACCCTTCAACAATATTAATATATTAATACATCTCCTAACTTTCACATTCAACATGACTTCAACAAAGGCTCATGTGGGTGTGCATATGGGTTGTATGCAAGCAAGGGAATAGAATGGAGAAGAAAAATGTATGAATGGTCTCAATAATAAATAAAACTTAATTTAAACCCTAAAATACATTATTTCCATTAAGGAGGTATGAATACAAGTTCCAAAACATCCATTTCAATGTTAAAACCAATTACAAACATCTGAATAAAGTAGGTAAGGGTATCTAATGGATGTTTGATATGATGAATGAGATTGCACACAAACTTTAACTTCCCAAAACATACAAATGAAATCTCTCCAGATATAAATAACTTATTAAATTGATATACCCTGAGTAAAACTCCATCAACAAGCTAAAACAAGCTCTATACATGTGTGACTCAACATGAAATTGAGTAAAGTGTTGATTGAGATGAATGACAAGATTTAAAGTTTCCTAAAGCATAATATGATGAAATAAATTTTTTAAGAGATGGACATATGATCTTGAGACCTATGTAACATCATTTTACATTAACATGAAACTTGTATAGAAGACCAACATTTTAGAACAAGGCAGATTTGACTAAAACTTCACAATGGTGACACCTTCCTACAACATGAGATAACTTGCCCATAAAAACACCATAAAAAATTAAACTAAGTATGTAGATCATCTGAGAAGGTATCCAAAATCCTCTAGAGTCAACATAACTAACTAGTTCATATGGATTTGACCAAAATGGATCAAAACCTATAGGGTGCATGAAATAATAAGTAGAAAAACATAATTAGCTTATAAAGGATGATTCATAAAGAAAAATTGATAAATAATTATACTATTTATATGTAAATAAATTACTCTAAGTTTAATATCAACTCCCATAATAATTTACCTTTAAAAAATCTTGAGTTGTTTGTAATAAGCACAAACCTGATGGTCAATTTTGTATGTCTAGAAAGGCAAAGAAGAATCATAATGGTTTTGGCTTAAAAATGGCACTTATAGAGAATTTAAAACATTTATATGATTTTTAGGAATATCACAAGGAATTTTATTACCTTCTTCCATGTGTCACCTTCTCCCATGGGCCATACAAGTTCCAAACTCACCCTTTTTAGTTGATTACTTGATCTTTAGTTAGATAAACTAAAATATTCTAATTTAAATAACATACTTAATAGGTAAATTTAATTTTTATATGTTTTAAAGGAAAAAAAGGACATGTGGGCATCTTGGTAACTATGCCACTTGCATTTACGACCCTTAAAATCCCACTAAGTGACCTAAAATAACAAATAAACTTTTTAGACCATGACTAAGGCTAAAAATACATTAGATAACATCAAGTGAACTATAATATATCTTATGAAAAATTATTTGACCCTTAAACATCTAAAAAACCAAGTTTTTTACCTATAAGGGTCTAAATTTGACCTAAAAATCAAATTTAGTTAATAAAATTGTGACTCATAGGGGTAGTATGCCTACTATACTAAAGATCAGTGGCCTTATCATATCATAGGCCAAGGGAGTCAATTATTTATTCAATAAAACTATAAATTAATTACCTAAAACATACCAAACAACCACAACACACCAAGCAAACATAAAACAAAGTAAGACAATAAAAAAACTCACACATGTGCATAAATAGTTAGGGAAAACCAAAAAAAAAATTATGTACAAGGAGAGAGGAGAACCTTAGTATCAATGTTTGAGATATATATTATTGGATACGATATGAATCTCCTCTCCATCCAAATTTGAAATTTAGAAATAATTGTGTTACCTATATTGAGTAATAACATAAGGGCCACTCCATAAAGCATCAAAATTTGTGTGTTTTCTAGGTTTATCCCTACCTTCATCCCACTTTAGAACAATATCCCCCTCTTATAAAATTCTTGGCATGGATTTATTATCAAAGTATCTCTTTGTTTGATCTTGATGAGCCCTCATAGTTTTCATAGTTTGATTTCTTATTTCTTCAAGATCCATCAACTCACACAATCTAACCTCCATGCTTTCATTTTCCATCAAATCTAGCTGGTAAGTGAGATCCAAGGCTGGTAACTCAAGTGAAATATGTAGTATATATTATCTCCCATAAACAAGTGTATATGGTGAGTTTCTAATTGCTCTCTTAGGGGTGATTCTATCAGCTCAAAGAGGTATCTTCAACTTGTAATGCCAAGTTATTTGGTGTTCCTCCATTATCCTCTTTATGATCCTAATTAAATTCTTATTAGTGGACTCAGCTAGTCCATTCCCTTGTGGATAATAGTTGGAGTAAGTACTAAGATAAATTCCATGCTTTAAAGCCCACTCACTTATCTTCATTCCAAAGAAATCTAATGCATTCTCTAAAATTATTATTGAATTAGCCCCAAACCTTGTCACTATGCCTTCATAAAAGTCTAGAAATAAAATTTTATTTTCTTCCTTAAGATATATATCCTCCACCCATATTGTAAAGTAATCTATATTAGTCAACACCCACTTGTGACCATCACAAGAAGGTGGGTTGATTAGTCCTATGAAATCTAGACCCCATTGCATAAAATGCTAGTTTATTTGTATTAGATGAAGAGGTAACGGTGAAAGATTTTTATTACAATCAAATAGATCACATTTTTAACATTTACTTATCCAACCAAGGGTGTCTTTGAAAAAACTAGGCCAAAAATATCTAGCTCTCATAATCATAGCAACTATAGTTCTTGGAGTAAAGTGACCACCATATGGTCCATCATGAAAATCAATTAATATTTTATCAACCTAATATAATTCAAAAAATATATAAATCACACCTAATAATTCCTTTATAAACAAAACTCCATCAAAAAGTACATAAATAATATATTTTAATATGAAGTACCTTCTTTTATCTTTATCTAGACCTTATGGACACTCACCGGTTTGAAGAAAATGGATCATTTCTTGTATCCAACTTCTCATTGGTGAAGATGTAGATACCATATACAATCATCATGAATGAATAAAATAACCTCTTTTTGTTCCCTCTAATTTGAAGAAAGGTGCTCACATAATACCTTCCCTTTCACTAGCTTGGTTGTCTTGATTTCTACATCATATTCCATCACTTTTGTGATCCAAACAACCTTTTTTTATCTAAATCTCTACTCAAAAGGATGTATTTTACATTAGTATAAGGTATAAATATATTAATATTATTTTTATATAACATATTCCTAAAATTCTTTAGACTTATAACAACTGAAAGTACTTGCTTCTCTACATAAGTGTATCTTACCTCATAGCCTTCCAATCCTTGACTAAAGAAGGCAATAGGATGCTCTAAATTTTCTTCATTTGATTGAGTGAGAATAGAAAACATTACCTCTTCATTTCCAAATGTATACAAGTTTAAATTCTCTGAGAACTTAGGACTTGCAAGAGTTGGGGCTTGAGTAATAGCTTGCTTGATCTCTTCAAATCTTTTCTTCCTTGTCCTTGTCCAAGTAAGCACTTCATCTTTCCTTAGCATGGAGGTTAGAGGATAGAATAAATTAAAAAAATAAATAATAAACCTCCTTATAAAATTTATTTTTCTAAATAAACTTTTAAAACCTTTCTTATGTTTGGGCAAAGTCAATGCCAAGATTGCACTCACCCTTTCAAGATCTATGTATAGGCCTTTCTTTGAGACTGTGTCCCTAAAGTTTTCCTTCATGGATAGAAAACACACACTTATTTTTATTGAGAGAGATTCCAAACTCTCTAAATATCTAAAAAATATACATAAGGTGATTCAAGTGATCTTTTGCATCCTTGGATAAGACTGTGATATCATCAAAATACACCAACACTATATCATTTGTTAGACCTTGAAAATCCATATCCATTACACATTGAAATGTTTCCCCAACATTAGACAAACCAAAATACATTTTAATATAAGCATATGTACCCCATTTAGTAGTAAACTATGTGTTATATTGTTCACTTTCCTTTACCAAAATCTAATTATACCATGAGTATCCATCAAGGAGTGAGAACCTTTCACTACCTACAACAACTTGAAAAATATGCTCCATAGAAGGAAGAGGATAATGGTCCTTCAAAGGAACTATATTAAAGTCTCCAAATTAAACACATAACCTGATTTCCCCATTCTTTTTCCTTACCAAGACTAAGTTTTCCAACCAAGATGAATGCCTAATATGAAAAATGATCTTAGACTCAATCAACTTTATAAGCTCCTTTCTCATGAGAGGCTCAATCTTAGGATTGATTGGAATTTGTATTTTCTTGATAGGATTAGCATTCTAATTTATATATATATGGCATTTTGAGATAAGTTTGGATCAAATCCCTTTAAATAACTATATTCCCATGGAAAGACACCAAAAAATTCCTTGCATAACTCAATGAAAGCATATCTTTCTTCTCTATTATATACCTTCCCAAGAGTAAGCAACTTATCCTTGAAAATTTGTACTATCTCATAGTTTTATTGCTTAATTGACATGCTTAGCATTTCCCTCTTCAACTGATCATCATCATTGAATATACTCTCAAGTGTCACTAAGACTTTAGGGAACTTATTTATCTTCAATTGTACAATCTTCCCTCCATATTATTACTATATTTTGGACTGATTCTTTGAGGAAAACTCAAATTCCTATTGTATGAAAAGAGATATTTGTTGGTCACTGTCAAATACCTACCAATTAATGACATTATCAGGTATAGAGGGCCTTACAATCACCTTGAGATGTGGCTAGTTCTTATCTTTACTTATCCCCTTTGGAACATCAAACTAAGCTATAATCACTACCAACCTATCAGTATGTTTGTTGTCTTCTCTTGGGATAGACTAGATGTTGGAGGTTTTGAAATATTCCATAATATCCCACACTCTATGATTATAAGACTTCAATAAATAGTTCTTAGTTATATTTTATCCTCTTGAATCAAAACCAACTCACTATCACCATACACTTCAACTCTTTCACACTTATTTTCCTAGCCCACTCAAGGCCATAAAGGAGGGCCTCATATTCTACCATATTACAAGTACAATTGAAGTGAAATATAAAAGTATAGTAATACCTTTCCTTGGATGGAGAAACAAACATTTCTCCACTACCTACTCCAACCTTGCTTCTAGATCCATCAAAGAATAGCTTCCATAAACTATCCATGTTTTCATTTAGCTTCATCAAATTTGGCATGAAAGAGTCCTCCTCATGAAGTCAATATGCTCCAAGATCAACCTCCTCTATTGATTTGTAAGGATAATGCTCAAAGTTCTCAACTCCCCATTCATCTAGATATAAATTAGAAAATCCTTCAAGAAAAGAGGTTAAAGATTGATCCATGTGAAGCTCTTCCTCATCAAGAATTGCATAACTAACATTTGAAACTTTAGGCATGTAGGGATATAAATTATTTTTATTAATAGTCTTTGATTTAGTATTCACCTTGGTACCATAATTTTTCCTAAAAACCATATAGGACCAATTGGCTTCCAAGCATCCACCTATCTTGGTTGTAAACTCTCTTAACAAACAAAGAGAAAAGTATGGGGGTAAATCTGCCACAACCACATCATGAGGGATGGAAAAAGTAGGACAAGAATGTAAAATAAAATTCAAATCCTTGACTACTCCCAAGGTCTTTGCTGGTGATCCATCTATTTGTATAAGTCCTTTAGCCATTGGTTCATACTTGAGGCTTAGTTTATCTGCTATTGACTTGGGCATAAAAAAAGTACTATCTCCACTATCTATGATATAATTATGAACTAAGAAATAACCAATGATCAATGATATATAAAAAGAAGTATTATTATTTTTCTTTACTTGTCCATCAATGGGTTGAGTTCCATTCACCAAGACAACATTTTCATTCCTAGTTGATCTAACTTATTTACCTAATCCAAGCCATTATTTTTGAAGGGTATATTTTTGTCCTAGTATTTTCAATGAATCCCATAATGAAATATTCATGTGTAACTTCTTCATTTTATCTACCACATTGATAGAAGGATTACTCACCTTGAAATGATCTTTGGAAGCACTAGTACCTTATGGTGTATCTTGTGAAGATGGATGTGTAGGAGTTGGTTTTAAACTTTGAAATTTATAATTCTCCTAAAACTTAGAAGCTGAGTTAGACCCACCTATTATTATAGGTAATGTAGGAGTCAAAATAGGTCCTTGAGTTTCCCCTTGTGTGTCTTCAACAACCCTCTTCTTAGACCTAGTGTTAGAGGATACGCTAGCATTCATATTACTTAAATTTACCAAATGATTGAATGCACAAAAATATCCATAAAAATTATTTATAAGAGTATAATCATATTGTGTTTGTCATTTTCCACTCCATTTTTCATTGGTAGATCAAAAGTGGAAACTTGAGATGTTTGATTACCTTGGATTGTCTTGGCCTAATACACATTTAATTGGCATATGCAACTTGGTACGAATTTTGGTCATAGGAAGGATAGAATGGTTATTCTTGAAAAAAAAAATTGAGTGGGGATAAGAGATTTAGAAGATGATGGGGCATTAGGATTGTAAAATTGGTAAGGTCTAGCTTGAGTGATTTGACCTTGTCCTTGAACATTACCTTGAAAAGGTGGCCTATTTGCTTATCCAAACTGATTGTAGGATTGGTAAGGCCTATAAATTTGATCATGTTGACTTTTTAGAGAACCCGATTGATTAGTAACACTTTGAAGCAAAATCTTGACTTCATGAATATCATTGGTAGGGGAAAGGGTAGAATTTTCTTGACTATTAGGCAAAGGAGCCAAGGTAGGTAATGCAACTTGAATAAGAGGCTAAAAATTGGGTAAAAATGGAATTATTGGTCTAGGAGTAATCTTCCATACTTTAAAAAGATTTTTTTTAGCATTAATGGATATCTCATAGGAAACATGTAGCGCATTGATACCCATGGATTAGATCATCATGGCTATATAATTATTTAATTCTTTTAGGTAATATAAGAAGGAATAATTTGGAGTAGGTCTCATAAGGGTTTGGATCCTATCCCATGTATTTTGAAATCTAGATTTAAAATATTTCATAAAATCTTAAGGATCCCTCTTGATAGCAGTCAATTTTTCAGCTAGTGATATATAATCACTCTTCTCTCAAACCTCTTACATAATAGATCTCCTAGTTCATCCCATGAAGCAATAAAACTCTTAGGTAGAGTCCCATACCAATATAATTCTTTACCTTTGAAAGAAAATTAAAATAACATAATGGATACATTATCTTGAGTGATATTATGTATATTTAAAAAGTTTTCTATGTTTCTAATGTTCTCAATGGGAGTAATAGGACCTTCTCCACTAAAAGATGGAAGACTCTTAAGCGCTACTCTAAGAATTTGGTCATATTGGGAAATATTCAAAAGATATGATCCGTTAAAGGGTATAAAATTTTGTCTCCTAACCATATTTGAATGTAGAATATGGGCATTAATGTTTGAACTTAGTAGGAACTTGGACTTCTTAAACATTGACTCCCTTGAATAAGGATGAGTATTCAAAAATCTTAATCTTTTGATAGAATATAAAGGTAATTATATAAAATCAAAGGGTATACCTTTAGAAACATACTTAGTGGTTACCTTTGACATGGAAATAAAGGATTTATCAGCAACCAAAGAGTTGAAAACTTAGTGGAGTCACCAGGTAAATGTAGATGTTTCTGTAGCTATAAATATGTAAAGACTAACACCAATCTTGGAAAATATTCTAGGACTTAGAGTCCTAATGGGCATGCAAAAAACTATTTTCACTTGGATTTACACCCCTTAAGGAGATGCATAACTCTCCTCATCCAAGTGTCACAATAGAAACATCTCACTTGCTATGGGTAAATAATTGGTGAGATGAATCTTTAGAAGGGCTAGTTCCCTTGATGCACTCTTTGAATTAATTTCTTACCTATAAATTTTACATGAAAAGGGTTAAAAATAAAAAATACAAAATACAAAATATGATACACCAATATTTAATTTCATCCTATTGAATGAACTTATACTACTTAGAGCAAAAAAAACATTCTTTCACACAAAACACACAACTCAAGATAGATTGTTACATCAATGTTTCATATGCTAGGTTAAAGAGGTATTTTGATACATAGGAGGGTAATTAATGATTAATTTTGAGAATAAATTCATAAAACACTTATACACTTACATGATAACACTAAAAAAGACCTATAATAATTATTCTACTACACACTCAATGAAAAATCAAGGTAACATGTTAGAAAATATCATCTTCTACTAGAGAAGACCAACAAGATTGAAAAAAAACTCAATTTTATATCATGTAAGTAGGAAATTAACATGTTTTATTACTTAAAGATACATTCAAGTAAAAAATTGGCTAGGGTTTCACCATCAACTAATGGAGGCTACTCAAAAGAGCTAAAAAGGTCACGATTTATAAAATTCAGAAGAGGGGTGAGATAAGATAACTCCAAAGGCCACTTGGACACCTATAATTATGATAAAATAGGTTATATATGCATTAAAAATATATGTGAAATGAACCATGCAATGTTAAGAAGTCCAAGTGTCCATACAAGTCATAAAACTTTTGAAAAGTGGCATGAAACTCCTCATCTTGGCTTAGAAAACTACCTTCAGGATTTATACCTATTTGAAAATAAAAAAACTTATTAATACATGTATTACTATAGGAATGAGATGTAAGGCTTTCATACATGCCTCTCCATTCATTTCTTGTAGTCCTACTCATTAGGAATATCTTGAAAGTAAGCCATCACTACCTATAATATAAAAAACTAATTTTTCAGTCACTCCTCACACTTGGCCTCAAAATTGGCTTATATTTTCCATGAAAATAAATTAGGAGTGGATGAAAATTTTAAATACTCTCCATGGCCTTAGAATACTTAGATACAATTTAAAAAGGCTCACACTTGGAGTTTTCACTCTTCTTGCAATTGTGTTCACTATGCCATCTTTGACTGACTAAAATGAGAGCTATTGTTTAAACACTTAGAATTTTTTTTAAAGAATTATATTCACATAATGAGTTATTAAAATTCTTAATCCTTCCCCCAAACTTTATTTATTCTCTTGAAACCTCCTGTACCCTGCACAATACACAAGATAGTCAAAAGAACCTATTTTTTTATCTTGACTATATAGGTAGGGTAGCACAAAAATTGATAAGGAGCCTTGAAGATTCCTCTAAAACCTAAAATTAATTTCATGGAAATTAAATCCCATATATATTCATATCCAACCTTGTTTTCCCAATTAGGTCTTTCCAATGATTTAGTGAGGGTTTTAGATAGTTTTCTTCCTTAAGCTTTTTTCATAGAGCCCTAACATTAGAATTGACAAAAAATGCCACAAACATGATGTTAGGGTACCATAATAACCACTCAAAACTTATTTTTCCTCCATACATATCCTCAAAAATAAATGAGCATTTGAAATGACCCTATCAAGCTTGTTTCCACCTTTCCTACATGCTTGGACTATCTCTGAGCTAAAGGTAGATTTTGTATAGGTTCCTTTACATATTAAAATATCATACATGTCTAAATATATCTCATAAATCTTATTAAATATTTATAACACTCACCAAGATATAGAAGTGAAGTTAGACCCCCAATTGGCTCTAGGTCACTTCAAGGCCTAATAGGCTTAACATGCACCCTATTAGTCTTGGTTATTTAGACTAATTTATTATGGTTGAGATGGTTTATAATGTTTTTTTATGATTAATTAAATATTTAAAAAATATAAAATAACCTCCCAAGCACTCATTTTCATTTCTTCATCTCAATCACCAACTAGGCCTAATAGGAACTTGTCTAGTTGGACTGCATGCAAGGATTTTTTGATCATTTAAAATGTTTGACACTAAATTAGTGATACATAAAATATATTTACCGTAAATACACCTAAAAATATGTTTCCAAAGATTTCCAAAGCTTCCTATCAATCCATTTTCCCATTTTGACTTCATTAGCTCATTTTGCCAAACCTTAATTTTTCTTGATTGGCTGACCTTTAAGGAAAAATAGTGAGGTAGATAACTCTTAATCAAGGAAAAGTGAATATTTTAGGAGTTTTAAAAGGTAAAATGATACTTTTTACCAAATTTTTTATCTTTATTCATCTAATTAGGCACCTAAACAACTCTATTTATCCAAAAATAGTCTCTAAAAGGACTATTTTCTTACATTTTTCACCTCTTCCTAAGAATGATCACTTAAGGATAACTCCAATTATATTAGGTTTATTAAACACTTCATAAAAATTAAATTCATGATAAATTATCTTTAAATTCACCTAAAACAACTCTTATCCGTTATATTCTTCATTTCTACCCATTGAGCAACATTGGTTTCCTAGCTCACCTATACGAACTGTTACCTTTGGCTAATAGGAAGAGTGGGTGACCATCTTGAAGGGGTCCTAGAGTATGTAAAAAAAAAAATTAATCTATCATTAATCATACATATTTTATGATAAATCCTCTCCTTCTTCCTAATCAATTTAACCTTCTTATCCTCAACATGATTGCACACTTAGTTGTAGGTGTGTATAGGGCTTCTAGAGGTCCGAGTAGGATTATTTTACATTGTTTTAGCTTATGAAGTTGATAATGATATTAATATAGGTGGTCACCTTATTTTTTGATCATTACAACCCATATATTTATTTTTACATGTACCTTAAACTCATAAAGTGAGTCCTTCCCTATTATGATTGTGAACTCTACCAAGATGACTATTTTAGGTTACCTTTACCTCTTTAGACCTTAGTCATGATGTTGAAAGACCTTCCTTGAATACTGGTAATCATATAACACCTGATCATAATTTTTTTAAAACTTTAATGGTCTAAAACACCACTAAGATACCAATATTAAAACTCTATCTCTATACTCAGCTGCGGGTTCTCTTTTTTCTATAGGACACATGTAGGTGTTTATGAGGATTGAAATATTATATTCTGACATCATGATGATGATCCTCATGAATATTTTAAAATTATTCAATCATTAATATAATTATAAATAAAATATAATTCTTTTATTTCTCTTGGGAACTATAATTTTCACTCACACCTCAAAACGTGTAGATAAGGAAGTAGGATTTTAGTGTTTTTATAAGCAACTTTGAGGCTACAAACTTCTATCTTCTCTTCATTTTATGACCCTCATATTTGGAAATAATCCTTTGTATGATAAGGGATATAATATTCTTCTATATATATGTTCCAATACAATTGTAAAACATGTTATAGGATATTCATAAAATCCCTTGGACCTCTATTTTCTTAGTTTAGGAAAAATGCCCCTATACTCAGTCTTTATTCCTTCCAACCTATTTTAAACCTTATTTTATCATTTTGACACCTAATATACATATATTATGACTCTTTCTCATGTTATTATTTTAAAATGACCCTAACAGGTTCTTAATCTCCCATTTTAAGGCCTCCAAAGTTTTGAGGTGCCACCTGTAGGTGGTCATTAGCATACATAGGCAGTAAGGTGAACTTTTTGACAATACATAAGATAATAATGTTTATGAAACTTATATGTTCTCATAAAATATCCAAATTCACACTTAAATAATCTAAAGAGATTAATATATCTCCAAACTCTTCACCTTTAACATGACATTAACAAAGGCTCTTATATTTGTGCATATGGGTTGTATGCAAGTAGGGGCATAAAATAAAGCAACCAAATGTATGAATAGTATCAATAACAACTAAAACATAATTTTAACCCATAAAATACATGATTTAAATTAATTAATGTATGAATACAATTTATAAAACATCCATTTCAATTTTAAAACCACTTATAGACATCTTAACAAAGCAGGCAGTGGTATTTAATGGTTGTTTGATATGATAAATGAGATTGCACACAAAATTGAACTTACCCAAACATAAAAATTAACTCTCTATAGATATTAATTAATTTTTAAAATTATATAACCTAAGTGAAACTCCATGAATAAACTAAAACAAGCTCAATACATGTGTGCTTCAACATGAAATTTAGCAAATAGTTGACTGAGATGAATGTCAAGACTAAAAGTTGTCCAAAGCATAATATGATGAAAAAAACATGGGAAGAGATGTTCATATGGAATTTATACATATGTAACATCATTTTACATTAAAATTAACCTTTTTATAAGACCAACACTCTAGAACAAGGTATAATTGACTAAAGCTTCACAATGGTGACACCTTCCTACAACATGAGACAACTTGCCCATAAAAATACTATGAAACATGAAACTAAGTATGGATATAATATAATAATTCTTCCAAAATATTTTTTAGTTAACATCACCAACTATTTCATAAGGAATTGACAAAAATGGAGCAAAACCTATAGGGTATATGAAATAATAAGAAGAAAAACATAGTCATCTTGTAAAGGATGTTTCATAAAGAAAATTTGATCAATAATTGCAATATTGATATATAAATTAAGGTATATAAGTGTAATATCATCTCCCAAAATAATTCTCCTTGAAACCTCTTGAGTTTTCCATACCAAGCACAAACCTATTGGTAACTTCTATATGTCTAGAAAGGCAAATAAGAAGTAGAATAGTTTTAGATTAAAAATCAAACTTATAGAGAATGTAAAATGTTCATATGAGTTTTATGAAGATGAAGAGGTAATCCATGACCTTCTCCCATGTGTCACCTTCTCTCATGGTCTGTACAAGTGTCAAACTCACCGTTTTTAGTTGATTACTTGATCTCCAATTAGATAACTTGAAATATTCTGATGGAATTGACATCCTTGATAGGTAAAATAACTTATTAGACATTTTAAAGTAAAAAAATTACACCTAATCACCTTGGTAACTATGTTACTTGCATTCATGACCCCTAAAAGTACACTAAGTGACCCAAAATGACAAATAAACTTGTTAGACCATGACTAAGGCTAATAATATATTAGAAAACATAAAATGAAATATAATATAACCTATGAAAAATTATTTAATCCCTAAAAATATAAAAAATTAATTCTTTAATTACATGTGTCCAAATTTTAACTAAACATCAAATTTGGTCAGCAGGTAGTTCTTACCATATTTTGACAAAGTTTAGCCTTATCAAATGAGCACCCTTTTTCAAGAGTCTCAATGAGTATCCTTATCTCCTAAAAAGATAAAAGTTATAAAATATAATAACCCTTTAAATGGAGAAGAGAATGAGGTCATATATGAGAAGGGAGAGAGAGAAGAGGGAACATGCATCAGTCAATGAGCTATCACCTTTCAATGCATGCTCTACCATCCTTTGGTCCAATCAAGACTAGTCCATCATCACAAGTTAACCTACCTTAGCTATAGTAGTATTAAAGTTATTTACATTAGCTTAAATATCTAATAGAAAACAATAATTAATTTTTCATGATGAGTCATGATTCTTACTAGGAAGGAAGATCCTCAAAGCTTCTGAAAAAAATTAAATGCTCCACTATGCTACTCAAATCCCTAGATATCTTTATTATGATCTTCCATACCATCTCCACTTGATTCATTATGAGGGAAAGGTCCTTATATCCATATATTTGATAGATCCATTCCTAAATATACTTTTTCAACTATTTGTAAGAGTTGGGGACATATTGAAAGATGAGACACTCCATAGTCACCTATCTACCCGATTTTAATATCTAAACATAGGTCCTTTTCTATAGTTTGAAAACTAATCTCCCATATTTGTTTTCCTATAGATATTAATATCAATAAATAAATCTCTCCATGTGTTCTAGTCTCATTTCAATAACAAGATGTTGACCCTTGATCTATATTAGGTATAAAGACTTATTTTATCTCCATAGAGTTCTAGTGGCAACCCTCAATCCTGAATTATCCACACTAGTTCAACCTGAATCATTTGAAAATTTAGATTCTTTGAATTTGCTTGCTTGGGTAAAAAAAATATTTCATCAAAATTAATCAAAAATGTCTTAGTATCGCCTTTGCTCATTGGTTGTTGATTGTTAACTTAGACATATCATGTTTTTCCAAACTATCTTTTTCTTATTAGTCTATAGGATACATTGACTCCTTGACTTTAACTTACACCATTAGATCTAGATATATGAATGAATACAAGCCTTTGATCTACATCCTCTGACTATTTGACCTTCTCATGTTCTATAGATCTTTGATGTATGAATAAATTTAACCCTTGATCTTGATAGGACCCACCATTTAAACTCAAACAACTGATTCATGAGGCCCAAGATTGATATTTGCATGCCCATTTTTGATGTTTATGTGAACGTATTTGACATTCGCACAACCATCACAATTTAAACCCCAATGGTTTTTGATGTCTTAAATTTGATGTTGGTGTGCCCATAATTGATGTTCATTAGCACATCATTGATGTCCATGATCCCATCAAAATTTAAACCCCAATGGTTTTTTGTTAAGCTTTATTTTTACATCCACATTCCCATTATTGACATCAATGTGAACAACATTGATGTTTGCATGAACGCCTTTGACATTTGTGTGAATGTCTAAGGATTTTTAAATCCAGATTGTTATTTTCTAGGGTTAAAACTTTATGTTCATGTGCATATCATGTTCTACAAGTTAATCTTTGAAGACTTAGATCTTGAGAAAGAAATCTCATCAAGACATGAATTTTGTAGAGTAAGGTCTTGGTACTAAAGACATTGATTCCATGTGATCCTTTAGACCTAAAAGAATTTTTAATCATACTTATAAAATTCATAAGTAAGTTGACCCATCCATTTCTACATGACCTCATGATGATGGTTTGGTCCATCAAGACTTGTGTTTGAACTTTTGCTTGATCCTTGAAAGCTTCAATGATTTTCTAAAGTTTTTGAAAACTCACCCATGACCCTAAACTATTTAAACACCATAAAACCTAGTTAGATCCTCATATTTGTAACTCTAGACCTATTTCAAACCTTTGGTCCACTCATTCCATCAAACCATGAAGAAGCTTTATATGTGGGCCAACTTTGGCCAATAATAACTTATTAAATTGTAAGCTATGTCCAAGATACCCCAATGGGAAAATTTATCAATATGGAATAGGTGTATCTATGTATGTGCCCCCAGTGGGCTAATATTAATAAATCTAGATCTATGTGATATACCTGAGTCATATAAAAAATTAAAAACACTCAACAATAAGAAGTGAAGCATGTATATATGATGAAACCAACCATAATATATATATATATATATATATATATATATATATATATATATATATATATATCATATATAGTACTTGACAAGTATAAATAATATAAAAATGGATATGTAAATAATCAAAATTTAGTATTTTTGAGCATTTTAAAAAAAAATTAACATATTATATTGTTTTTGTGTTATCTAAGTATATAATTTATGTATAATAATAATGAAAATGAAACTATATAAAAGGAGTAAGGTAAGAGGATGGATACTACTAAATGATGAGTGTTGAAAGAGACTAAAAATCAATGTGTCATGTATTAAAGAGAGGAAGAGTGATCATGAATGTTGTGTGATGAGGTATCTAAGATCTCAGAGTTGAATATGTTGATTTATCTATATCTAAAAATTATTATCAATTAGGGATATGAATATGTGAAATAAATTAGCCTAAGAACCATGGTGCATTTGGGCACCCATATGGTAGAAGAAGATGTAATTAGTGTGGATGCTCTCTACTGTGACACTAGTCTATATGGTTTCAGAGAGAGAGGTAATCCAAAATTCACAATATGTGTTTGACTTAGGGGTCTCTCTAATAAATATATCTATGGGAGACTATTCATAAATGGTAATATTTTAGGAGTAAACCTCACCTGCACTAGTGGCTCAATTGATATTACAGGTGTGCTAATAGGCTCTATGTCTAAAACTATAACTAGTGTTTATTGTATAGCTAATTATGGAATAGATAAAGTATACTCATATGGAAGGTCCTCAGTGATAACCACCAGAATATCATGTATATACTTGAAAAATCTATGTATGGTGAATGAAATGGCTCAAAACTATTATATCAAAGGCCTATCTAATAATATATCTAATGTGTATACACTAGATACTATTATGAATCTAGTAGACAAAGTGTGGGCCCTATATACACATAATATTTTCAAACTTTTATTAATTATTGATACTTTTTATCTTAAAATAAATAATCGAGTCTCAATCTTTCTAAGTGCATTCCTTAAGGGGTGCACTACAAAATGGGTGGGCATACCATTGGTGCTTCATCGGATTGTTGTCCATTTTTCCACTTGTTATATACACACTTATCTCCTAAAAACCATTCACTTAAGCTTACTATTATCTCTTGTATACTCCTCTAGTCATTTCCTACCTTTCATCTCCAATTTCCTAACCTAAAAACCCTTATGACTATTTACAGTATTAGGCCAAATGGGTTGACCTTGTATTCTTATGGGTGAAATTAATTTAAGGTCAAGGTCAGCTCTTGACCAACCTAGCCCATGACCTAGTGAATTTTTTTCCATAATAATACTAGGTTGATTGACTCAACCATATCAACCAAAAATTTAATAAGGGCTTAGGGTTAAATCCACCTATTTATACAATATCATTTCTCGATCATTTAGAGAAGAGAAGAAGAAGATCTATTGTGCATCTGCTTATCCACCATTCTACTTGAGGAGCAAGCTTAAGGTTTCATACTTTCTTTGGAGATATAGATCTTATCTTATGGAAAAGTCTTTTGGATGCATTGATAGGTTGTGTATCCTAGATATAATTTATCCTTATCATACTTACATACCACAAAAATATTTTGTGAAGCACCTTGGCCAAGGGAGAGATTGAGGTTCGGTGGGTTCATCTTCAAAGGTAAGTATTCATAACTTTGTAATTATCTTATACTTATCTTCCATGCATTAGGATTTGGTACACATTGATGTGAGTATATTTCTCTTATGCATGTTTACTTTTGTTGTTTATTACCTCCACTTTGTTTCATAATCTTTGGTGAGCACGAGATTAGGATTTAATTTATTTGTTATTAGTCTAGTGAATATGAAAACATAGGGATTAGTTAGGGTTATTACATGATTGTGCTTGATCAGAGGCTTTGAAACCCTCCCTAGTATTATTGTTGTGATAAGAGATCCCTTAATTAGCTCTAGTGGATCCACATATTGGTCATGCTCATGATTATCTAATTTATCCCTAATCAAAAGTGTAAGTATGATATATCTTTTTTGAGTTAGGATTGATATATAGACATGATGCATTTCTGATTACATACATTATAGTGAACCCAACATAAATCTAACCCTTTCAATTTTATCACATTTTTATCATTTTATTTATTATTTTTTTGTATTTTAAATACTAGGTCGACAAAGATGATATAGTTTCTATGCATAATTTTAACACATAGTCACATCAAAATGACTATATTATTTTTTTAAGTCTTCATAAAATATAGGTTATTGGATTGAATAGGTTAACAAAATACATTTTTTAACTTTTAGACAAGCTACTAGGTGAAATAATTCAACATAATACTCTTATAGGCTTCCAAAAAACATACTAGGTTGACCAGGCTGATAAATATTTGAGACATCTTCAAGAAAACATCCTAGGTTAACTAGGCTAGTATAGTCATCTTCACAGGTTTTATCAAATAAGGAACTATAGAACTATGTTAACCCAGTTGACATAGTTGGAAAAATTTGCAAGTAACATTCAAGGCACTTCAACAACAATCTCACATTCCTCTACATCTTCTAACCCACCAAGGTTCCTTTCTCTCTTTCTCTTTCATTCTATTTATTCCTTAGAATTCTATTTTTCATAGTTTTTAGTCTTTAAAACTTCCCTCAAACAATAAACTAGGTTGACCTAGTTGAACTAATTGTGTATTATGTCTTCTATCTGCAAGACTAGCTTGACACTATTGATACAGTTCTTAATAGACCCTTATTTTATTAGTATAATAGCAACATTTTTCCTATGTTATGTAATGTATACATACACTCTCATCTAAATTGGCACTGTATTGTGTTTCAAATTGGAATTAACATGTATATGATAGTAATTACTTCACACTTCAACTTTTAGTTTCTTGCATACTTAGAGTTTTGTAATATACCATTTAGTTTCACTTTTTTTCTCTTTCTTACACACACTACCAAACCACATAATCTCAAAATGCATTTAAATAATTATCTACACAAGGCCTACCTACTTGGTTCTATATACAAGTGTAAACATGTGGTTAATGGTATATATTAGTAAAGCACTTGATACCCTTATCATTATGAGATTGTGAAGTGAGGGGGTAGGCCCCAATACCAAGCCAATACCATTACCAACATAGATCCCTTTCAGCCTAAACATCCTGAAACCATCCATAGATTGATTTCTAGTTTCCTACTTTTAGCTAACTTCCCTATAACACTTAAAATAACACTCTAATAATATAACAACATTTAGGATGAACACTTAGCATTTATTTTTCAAGTTTACTACTTGCTCTTTTCTCATTGTATGTTGTATTTCAAAAACTTGCATTGGCCAACATTAGTGTAAGGTTTTGAGTTGTGTGCCTTAATTGGATTATCCTCATTGAACTAATTTATTGTGTTTTTAATTTTATTTATTAATTTCAAAGTACATTACAAAAAAATTCTTATTTTAGTACATTGTCATTTTTCTTGACACATTCTCTTATAGATTGTCTATTTCCCCTATCTGTAGTACTGGGTCAACCTGGTTAACCCAGTATTATTTTCTACCCCTTAAGATATAGTAATAAGTTAACCTTATCAACTGTGTACCATTATCAAACTATTTTCCATACCAGGTTATAGTATTAGGTTGACCTTGTTAACTCTATATCCTTATTTTCCAAAACTTTAGACCTTATCTCAAGTACTAGATTGACCTAGTTAAATCTATAATCTTATATGTCCCTTTATATTTCCTTGTTTTTACATCACCTTTGCCTTTCCTAATCTCCCTCCATCATGAACTTCCTATTTGAAGACAACATTGAGTTAAATTTAATGGATATGATGAGTCTTACCAACCCTAATTGGTTATCCCATAAGCAGCTTGTGGTTCTTATTTTGGATGAACGAAATGTTCATAAATCCACTCACATAAAAAACTATGAGACCCCTACTAATTCATCTTCACTTCATAAAAATCTCTTCTCACTTGAAGATCAACTTGAATTAGAGTATACATCATAAATGCTCTTCTTCATCTCTAATTTTCCTCAACATCAAGGAAAAGATCCTTCTACCATTTACCAACTCATGATAAGTTATCAAAACTAAAGAACCTTATTCACCTTCTGCCACATTCTCACATATAGTTGGGATACTACTTTCTTTACTTATCAGCCTCTTCCTTCTATTTTGACCCCTTCTTACACAATTACCTCTTCTTCTTCTTCTTTAAATTCATCTACCTCCATGCCTAATATGTCTACTAATATGGGTGGTTCTACATCTAGTGTTCCTCTTCCAAGACACAATCTTCTCAATTCTTCCACTAGTGAATCTTTTGCTACCCATCGTAACCGCACCTCTAGTGCTACTTCTTATCATCTCTTTACTATTCCATATTTTTCCACACAATCAAATTATGACACTAGTGCCTCACTAAAAATTATTCTCAATCTCCTATTAACACCCGTAGTGGTACCCAAACCACTACTTCTAATTCTCATTCTTCAAACAATGCTAAAAATGCAACTCACCCCCATCAAATCCTATTACAAACCCTTAATCAAATGAATGCTTTTCAAGATAAAAATTAAATTCAAATGATGCAAATGCAAAATCACTTTATCCATCTTCAAACCCACCCTCAATAGATGCCATAGGGCATGCATCCCTCAAACTCCTCTTGTCAGGGATTCCCATGGTAATCTTATCCCTCAACCTCCTCTTATCAATAGGATAATCAAGAATCTTCAAAATGAGGCTATTACATCTCAAATTTCTAATATTAATATAGTAGGTATCACCCCTACCATTTTTTATAATGGGTCAACTGATCCTAGTCTTCATTTAAAAACCTTTGTAAATCTATATAAATACTAGGTCAAATTAAATACCTTTGCTGCTACTAAGCTATTATCTAAAAATACCATGGGTGATGCTTGAGATTGGTATAACTAAATTAAAACTCCTTCCATTACTATTTTTAAAAATTTATTAAATTCTCTAGTCCAAGAGTTCCAAACTAGTGATATTCCTAAAAATACCTTGATCCGTTTTATAAATTTTAAGAAACTTGAAACCAAAACTGCATAAACTTTCACTAAATGATGAAAGACCTTGTCTAAATATTGTGAACATAGTAAGGTATATGATCACCTTTTCCATCTCTTTACCAATGTTATTTTTCCAAAATTACAATATTTGGTTTGGATTCTCTCTCCATGTACTTTGGAAGAGGCTATTGACCAAGCTAAGCATCAAGATTTCCTTATGCATTAATTCGAGCCATACCAACCTTCTACAGGTACTTGTATGTTAAGAACAAAAATAATCATGTTACTATGATAACATCATGGATTTTTATGATACCATTCACACTATTCAAGTTATTATTCCTAACCAATCTTCATAACAAGCTTCACCTCTTAATCAATTCACCAATCCTCATTTCTATTAAACTAATAACATCAATATACAGTAACCTTTATCCTTATAAAAATTAGTAAAACATCTACCAAGGCCTCTCTCATGATAACTTGATCCCACTCATCCCATGAATTCTTGGTATGACCCAAATAATTTTTTTTGGTTTATTGCTAGTTGGGGTCATTTCCATGAGACTTATACGCAGCTTCATAATTTGGCTATGTAGTTTCTTCTTGGTCCCAATTTTGACCATGATTACTTTCATTCATAAATGATAACAAACATATGTCATTACTTTCAAATATAATGAAATACATACTAAATATCAAGCTTTAAATCAAGCCAATGCTCATTTGGCCATCTATAAAGATCGTCTTCCAAATCACCAAGATAACCAAGACAAACCTACCCATTATACCAATAATGTTGATAGTCTTCTTGACCCAAATACCAAAGAGAATATGTTTAATATAATTAATATGAAAAGGGTGGTTTCTTTTATTTATCCTCAACCTATCTACACGCCTCCATTGTCTCACACATTTTGTTTTATCCAAGATTCTTCTCTAACTCACTCAAATGAGCTGGGGCAAGATGACCTTATATCTTTTAATGAACCAATTCCAACACTACCTTTGGATAACACCTCTCATTCTATTTATACAATCCCTCCATCTTCTTTATCTAACACCAATGATACTCAAGTTTCTACCAACACTTCTTCTAATCTACCTTAACCCACACCTGCATCAAATACTCTATCTTCTCAACATAATCTACAACCTTTCATTCCTACTAAAAGTTACACATCTTATCAACATAAATTCACGTGCACCTCATCTCCTCCTTTTGAGGACTTCCTTCAACACTATGCACCTCTTTCCAACAATATTATTATGGGTTATGATGAGTGGGATGCTATCATATAACACACTAATATCTCATCTCAAATCCCATTTCTTGAACTGATGAGGACCCCTCTGTATCATCATAACCATCTTATACAGTTTTTGTTTGAAATAAACATCCCTTATCATCCTCTAGTAAGACATGAAGTAACCTTATATGGATCTGAATATAGCATTTTACAATAATGTGAAGAGATGCCTATACATGTTGATGAAAAAATGGACACTTCTCTTTCCCTCAAATTCCCCATTGCTTCCATGATTCCTGATGAGATTATACTTCATGTAGATGATCCTCCTATATTTATCAGTATTCAAATTGGTGATATCCAAGTTAGGCATGCCTTGATTGATAAAGGTTCTAGAACTTGTGTTACCTCTCTCCATTTTATCAAAACCCTTAGATCTTTTGAATGTAATATTAAGTCTACACAACACATGTCAGGGCTACGATCAAAGGTAAATCCCTCCTTTAGGTTGTGTGTGGATTCCCATTACTATCTCATCTATCACTATTCATATGAAGGTGATGATATTTAACTTTCCTCTATCTTATAACATTTTTCTTGGTAGGCCATGGACTCATCGTATGAGAATAGTTACCTCTTCTGCTTGCCAATGCATTAAATTTCCTCACAATAGAGCCATCTATATGATTTAAGGTGACACCAATCCTTATAATTTCTTATAATCTACGATGCCCCTAAAATTATCAAATAATAAAAGATGTATTAGAACTCCATGTCACTTATAGTCAAATACATTATTTTTAATTTTTCACAAAAATAAACCAATTTGTCTTAATCTATCCATTTCTAACCAATTTCACTTATTTTTATCCTACTTAGTTATTTCAATACTTACTTTGTCAAACTAGGCCTTCACATACTATTTTAGCTAATTTCTCACATTTTAATACTATACAAACCACTTAGTCACATACTAAGTTGACCAAATAGTACTAGGTCAACCCTATGGACTTAACAAACTAAGTCAACCCTTTCATTTTCCCCTTAGTACTAAGTTAATAGAGTAGATTAACCAATTAAGTTGGCATAGAGGTACTAAGTGATCACTTTACCCAAATAAATTAAGTCAGCATACACCTACTAAGTTGGTAGTATGGAATCATGATTTTCAACCTACTAGGTTGACTAGGTCGACCTAGTTGGTTCAAATTGATGAATCTTTCCTCTACTTTTAATAAATTCCTTTGACATTTATTACTATGATTATTTTCAACCCATTTTTCATTTTTTCCTCTAGTACCTTTAGCAACCTTCAAGGGTTCATTTTGATTTCTATAAATGGTTTAAATTAAAAAAAATTCTAAACCACTTAATTTTCAAGAAAATATTCAAAACAAGTATGAAATTCTTAGTTGTCTATCTATGCTACACCCATTATAGCAAATAGGCATCTTCCTCATCTTAGTTATCATCTCCTCACCATTTTGCCTCTTTTGGATTTAATTTGGTCTCTCAGATTTCTATTTTTCTCTCCAAATAAGTTAAACAATATAAAATGACTTTCTTTTCACCCTATTTAAAGTTACTCTTCACAATTCTTTACATTTCAAATTTTTACCATCAGATTCCTTGTTTTGATCATATGTTTGTTTTTACTCACTTATTTTTCAAACCATAAAAAGTTATGGAATTATGAGTTGAAGAGAATCGTTTCCACTACTATATGCCTATATTATAAAAAATTCTATTTTTTTCTCTTTTGTTCACTAATCTATATAGTTTCACCTAATGTTCTTCATATTGGATACCTTCACATCTCTCATAGTCTATTTTATCTATAGTGCTAAGGTAATTAAAGGTATGTATTTTTCAATTCTATAATTTTATTTATCTTATTTTATCCTTATTGCATTTTACTTAGCATCAAAATTATGTGTCATCATGTTGTATTCCTGAAGCACCATCCCATATTGCACTCATGTGACACATGATGAGCTTTGAGTGGGGCATATGTATACACATAATATTTTCAAACTTCTATCAATTACTGATGCTCTTTATCTTGCAAGAACCCATCGAGTCTCAATATTTATGAGTGCATGCCTTAAGGGGTGCATTGGGAAAGTGGCAGGTAGACCATTGGTGCTTTAAAATATTATTTTCCCTTTTTCCACTTGTTATCTACACACTTGTCTCTTGAAAACCATTACCCTAAGCTTGTTCTTCTCTCTTTTATACTCCTCCAATCATTTCCTACCTTTCATCCCCATTTTCCTAACCTAAAAACCCTTTTGAATGTTTATAGTAATAAGTTTTTGGAAGTAAAATCATTGAGAGGGGGGGAATGAATAATTATATAAACTTTACTTTAAATTTTATAGATAATTCAATACATTTTCAAATCAATCTAGTAAGCAAGTAATAAATAAAGAAGCACTCATATAGACAAGAAGTAAGATATCAACACATGAACATAAAAGGTATGTGAGAAACACCAATGGGGACTAAAAAACACTAAAAAACCACTTTTAATACTACCCTATAATAAATTTATCAACATTTAGTGAGGCACCAAACACATAATAAACTCCAATCCCTACCTAGTTAAGCACCTACTCAACTAATCTTTAACAAGCTCCAACTTGCAAGGAAGATAAAACCCTCTCAGTGACTTAGAACCAAACAAAAAAATTCAAGGAAATTTTTTCAATATCCAACCTAAAATTTATCTCCTAATCCCTCTTGATCACCTCAAGATACCTTGTTCCTCAACCAAAGGATGGTGACCTCTTATTGAACTCTTCTATCTTCTCTCTATGATTTAAAATCTATGTCATACAATTTTAATACATATTCTATTAATATATTATGGTCTCTTAATATCAATCAACTCATTCATCTCTCCTTGAGCTTCTACTCCTCTCAAATAACATTCTAGGCTCATTAGGTCAATTTACCTTATCATCTACTTGAAGAATATATGATGAATTTTAATGAATTATCATTTAAATATTTATTAATTTATACATGACCTACCTACTCTCCTCTATTTATCTCTTTTATTCACCTGTATTCTCACTCTACTAACTAGCACAAATAGGCCAATTATGCCTTACATTTATACATAATTCTTGATCTCACACATTTAGGTTAGAAAATTAAATTTACAAAATTATATTACCATTTTAATGGGTAATAAATTTTTTTTATAGGTTAATAAAAAATTACATAGGTTAGCCAAACTCCTTAAGTGGCAAAACCACCATTATGCCTAATGGAGACCTAATGTAATTAGGTCTACTCTAAGCACACATTTCACTTAGACCTCATTGGAATAATTTTATACTCTACTAATACATTAATAAAATCAAATATGATTATATTATACCATTTATAACATCCTCATATCTCTGTACCACCTATTATACAAAATCACTCCTTGAACCATGTCATTAGGTCTCTTTGCTATTAGGTCTACATAAACAGAAAAAGTCTGTCCCACATAATTGAAGCAAAAAATAAATTTTGGAATAAAAAATACCACAAAATTTATATTAATAGATCATAAATAACCTCATGGTCATCACCATCTCCATTGGACATCTCCAAACATGACATAGGACCTCAAACCTACTCTTGCAATATGACCATTCAAAACTGTCAAAGTACAATCAAGAAAATTTGGTCACAAAAATATCAATATGAATTTATAATGAAGATAAAATAATTATTATTAAAATTTAATAAATATATAAAATCCTAAAATTCATTATATTATTCAAATATGAGCAAAACACACCAAACTCGTCTCTATAATATGACCACTCAGAATTACCAATAACTCTAAAAACATAATCATGTATAAATTTATATTTAAAATTTTTAAGAGTGATTAAAATAAATATAATTAAAATTAATATATCATATGTGGTATATATATAAATCTATAATATTTACATCTCAAACTCTAGTGACAACCATTGGTCTTATAGACTAATCTCTCAATCCACTCTCTCACTGTTCTAACACAACCAGACATGCCATTTTGGATTTCACATCTCAAAAAATTAAATATATATATCCATATTAAATAAGTCATGAATATTTCATTTAGGTCTCAAAAATAAATTCATATACATTATATGCATCATATAAATTTAGAGATCCTCCAACTCATAATTTCACAAACTTACTTAGAACTATCATTCTGCCTCAAAACATAGTCATGAAGAATGTGACTTATAACATCTATAGAAAAAAATTTAATCCACAATAAATATATTTATATAAAATTTACGACCTTATGGTTATCATTAAATACATTTTAATCTTCTATCAGACTCCAAACACTCAAAAACACTTCTTCAAAAATCTCACTCTATTCTACCAGAAACTACCAAAATATAGTCAACTTTGACAAGAAATAAGTTCACTTTTAATAACTTTCATGAATAAATTACACTTTTATGTTGTTTATTAATGAGTCTAATAAAAAATTTATTTTTATACTATGCCAAAATTCTCAATATTTTGGTCTCTACATGCATTTCTTTGACCACTAGTTTTATGGTTTTTAACATAGTCAGAACCTTTGACTTTGACCTCAAATAAAAGCACTTGTAAAGACAATAAAGACATGTTACCACCTAGAGGATTATATTAATGAAGTCTAATCCAATTTTCCTTTTACACCAACTTGATCTTACCAATATTATACCTTCTACAAACATTTCTTTGCTCACTCATCTAATGCATACACATAGTCATTTAAATTCCAACATTCATATTTTTAAATTTCAATAGCTATCTGTAGAGGCTTAAAATTGATGGTCTCTGAAATGTCACAAACTACTATAGAAACTTTGGACACTTATAAATTGATCTAGGAAACACTTCAATACAAAAAAAATTTAGGGTACCTTCTTAGTACAATGGACAACATCACCATAAAACCTTTGACCAAGGTTGAATTTTTGAGTACCTATAATAAATGCACAAACTTTCTATGTTATTCATATCTCCATGATTTTCACTGATGGTCTATCTTCTCTTAAGCTAGAGTGATGTATTTTTCTCTCTCCAAATGTCAATATTATGTACCAAAACTTCACCAAGACATATATGGATGCCTTAAAACCTATTATTTGTCCTCACTAACCTACACTTATGCCATATACTCTCCAAGCTATCAAACATAACTTATTTGTCATTAATGCACTAGTACCTCATGCTCTTATTGACATCAATGACAACCTAAGACATCAATAACCATTCTTAAAAATCTCCCCCTTTGTAATTGATGGAAAAACACCCTCAAAATGTCTTCTTATCTATTGGAACTCCTTCATTTTTATCTTTCTCCCCCTTTGACATTAATGAAAAAGGATCATCTACAAGCTTTCCAATTGATCTTTGGACCCATTATTTAATAAACCATGCCATGCAAACCTAAAACAAATTAAATATTCTCTCCCTATCACCATGGTTATATGTAACTAATTACCCATGTATTTGACTAATCAACCTCTTGAACTAACACCAAAACTTATTTGACCTTTTCAAAGTCCATATACAAGCTAACCATTCACAATCTCTTACTTATCCTTTGTCTTCAAGATTCTTAAGATACTTGAGTTAGCTCCCCCTAAATCCATGCTACGCATATATCATGAAATTAGAAACCATATACCAAAATATTATTAAAAAAATAAATAACTCAAAAGAATACCATACCTTTAATTATTTATTAGGACTTATTCCAACCATAGGTCCCATGGAGACCTAATTCAAATAGATCCACTCCTTATTTCTCAACACTAACTTCTTGGGATAGACATACCACCTCATATAGGTATGAAAAACTTCATATACTAATCATATAATCAAAAAAATTACATTTAATCACCATAATCCAACATGGGTCATATCAGTATAGGGAGCCTTCTTGGTTAACATACAATCATACTAGTTTTTGCATACACAAAAAATTGCCTTGAACTCTTGAGGTATAAACATTCTAAAATAGCTTAACTATGATGACAAAATCACATGTAAAAAACTTATATGATCTCAAAAATATCATCATATGCATTAGACATCATAACTCAAGGCATAAGGGCTCTAAACCTCACTCTTCTAACTTGCTCACTCATACACTAAAACCAAGTCATGAAGACTTGAACTTCTAACACCTATGTAGACACTGATCATAATCTCAATAATTAATTACAAGCATTATTTTTTATAATTAAAAATCTAGACTTAATCCCTCTAACACATACTGAATTCTATAGGTTGTGATAGAGTCATTTTCTTCATGAAAGCACACCTAGGTTTTATAGTCACAAAATGACTTAAAACCCTCATACCTCTATTTTTCAAAATTTGAGCATGATCCTCATATATAATATAAATATGATGATATATAATATTTCTAAAAAAGATATATGACCTTAAGAACATCTTCAAACTTTTAGAACACTCACCTTGAGTTATCAATAACTCTATACAACTCTGTAAAATGTCCTTGTCTACCATTTTCAACTAATAATCCAATGATAAGTCAAATTGACTAACTAAAATATTTAACACAGAGGATATAACTTTCCAAATTAACCCCATGGATAAAAAAACAAGTCTTGATCTTTAACCTCTATCCACTTGCATGCATTAACTCAGTCAACCCTTCCTATTATATCAAATTCATCAAAAATAAATGTTTTTTGTAGCTTCTACTCACTAACCTAAAAAACTAATACCACTTAGAGATGCCTAAAGGCATCCTATACATTTTCCAAACATTATAATATCCTTATCAAACAATTCTAGGCCATTTATAACAAGATCTCTCCAATTAGGTCATTAGGAGGGTTTTAATTCTTAACATTTGTTTATACAGATCTATCCTTGAAACCACTTCCTAATGATTTTAAAACCTTATTATGAAACTTTTCCATCTTTATCTAACATATTAGGACACCATGTAACTATCACATATGTCAATGAACATAAAAAAACCTTCATAGGCTTGGAAACCTTTATTTTGCATACACATGAGATCTCATAACATGTTTTATTGCTTTCTCCTTCATATCAAGACCAAAAAATTCATAAGAATTCTTAAATAAACATATTACACCTAATTACATGCTTACATAAGCTCTAATAACCTTGTAAACTCATCTTGACCCCTCATTAGGCCACACTCAGTCTCTATGCATGTTAGGCCTAGAACTACAAGTCATGTTTGGACCTTGAATACACTTGGGAATCCTATTTTAATTGTCTCAATAAATCATTAACATGTCATAAATCCTAATAACATTATTAAAAAGTCTCACAAGCCTCAAAATCCGATCATGATACCTCATCATACCATCTAGGATCTCTTTGTATACTAGGCCTAAACATGTATGCCATACATAGTCCTTGAAAATACCTTGAATCCCCTTGTACTATTCCAAAAATCTCATAAAAATTTAAAATGACATAATACCATGCTCACAATTTTATAACCTTCTTCACATAAATCTCACACTTGTGTTTTCAACAAGCTACTAAGCTTGTGCCATCACACTAGGTCTTTCATGCATACTCAAATATACACATTAGTTGATATAAAATTTAATTGTAGAAAAATTGATGAGTAATAAATGATTGTACCTTATTATAACTTGATATTACTAGATTCTAATTGATATAAGAGTATCTCTATGAAGCCTAACAAAGATACCCCTTCTTAGGGGGATCTAGAACAATGGAACACCCCTATCCTTTTCATAGGACTGAATGTTCTTCTCAAGAACACTATATGGCTTGAAATTATATTTTGACTCAATTTCATTAACATCTTCATTATTATTCTCCTTTATATAATCTTAAACACAACCCTCTTTAGTAAATTTTTGATCAATGACCACATCCTCTTGATTAGTGTGATCATCATTGATTACTTTTGGTGTCCATATCCAAGTTGAAACTTTCTCATACATTATAGGATAAAATTTAGTTATATGACCAATTTTATGACAACTATATCAAATAGTACAAATGAACTTACCTTTATTATTATAGTTCCTTCTTCCATGTTCCCATGACAGCTTATTCCTTGAGGCCATTCTATAATCCTTTCCTCTATGACCAAACCTATGTCACAAAAAATAATGACCATGAAGTGAGCTTGAATATAAATTCATTGGGATTCCTAACTTTATATGTCCTTATATTTCCTTTGTCCTTGAGAGCCACATTGATTTCATCATAAGACATCATCTTAACATTAGTTTGTTTAATCTCTACCTTTAGGAAGAATAAATTATATTTAAACTTAGAACATGCTTCCTCTTTTGATCTCAAATTTTTCTTTACATCCTTTAGTTTACTCTTGATATCTTTGATTATCTTATTTGAATTTATCAACTATTTCCTCAAGCTTAGTTTGGAGATGACTCATCTTTCCTTCATGTTCCATAAGATACTTGGACTATTTTTAAGATTCTTAAGGATCATCTCATGTTTATCACCCTTGGAGTTATTTTTACTCCTAATTTCATAAATAATACTAATATACTCTTTAAAACCTTTCACCATATATCTCAACTCTTGATTCTCTTTCCTTAACTTCTTAGCCATCTTCTAATTCTAAGATCACCTTCAAGCTATCAAGCCTTGATCAAAGGACATGATTTGATACCAAATATTATAATAATAAAAAATTGTATGTGGGGGTGAATTAGTGTACAAACTTTAATTTCAATTCCATATATCATTCAATATACTTTTAAACCAATCTAGTAAACATGCAATGCATAGATAAGCAATCACATAGACAAGAAGCAAGATATCAAAACATGAACATAAGAGATATGTGGAAAACCATCATGGGGGATAAAACCCACTAAAACACCACTTTTAATACCATATTATAATCAATGTATCAACATTTAGTGAGGCACCAACCCCATAAGGAGTTCCAATCCCTACCTAGTCAAACACCTACTCAACTAGTCTTTAGCAAGATCTAACTTGCAAGGAGGCTATAAATACCTAAGTGAATGATCACAAAACTAGAAACTTCAAGGAAAATTAATAAATATAAAAACTTCAAGATAGTTCTAACTCCCTCTTGACCAAGCACCAACCTAGCCAAGACAAGCTTGATCACCTCAAGACACCTTGTTGCTCAACCAATGGATGGTGACCTTTTATAAAACTCTTATATCTTATATATCTGATTTAAAATATATATTATACACATTTTATACATATATAATGAAATTATTATGGTATATCAACATCAATAAACTCATACATCTCTCCTTGACCTTCTACTCCTCTCAAACAACCTTCTAGGCTCACTAGCTCAACATGTCTCTTCTAGGATCATTAGGTCAATTGACCTTATCATCTAATTGAAAAATATCTGATGGATGTTAATAGATGATAATTTTAATATTTATAAGGGTATAAATTACCTACCTTTTCTCCTCCATTTATATATTTTATTCACTTATATTCTCACTCTACTAACATATACAAATAGGCCTATTATGCGTTGCATTTATACATGATTCTTGCTATCACCCATATAGGTCATAAAAATACATTTAAACACTTGTGTTACCATTTTAATGGGTCATAAAAAAAATTTAATATGTGAAAAAAACATTACATGTGTTTTCCAAACTCCTTAAGGGCCAAAACCACCATTAGGCCTAATGCAAACCTAATGCAATTAGGTCTACTCTAAACACACATTTCACATAAACCTATTTGGAAAAATTTGAGACTATAAAAATGAATTTAAATAATTAAATATGAATTAAATATACCATTTATAACATACTCATATCTCCATACCACCTATTATATAAAATAACTCCTCGAACCATGTCATTAGGTCTCTTTGCTATTAGGTTTGCATACACAAAAACGTCTACCTCACATAACTAAATAAATAAATAAATTTAACATAAGAACTCCTAAAAAAAATAAATTAATGTATCCTCCATTAACTCATGGTCATCACAATTTCCATTGGACATATCAAAAAAGGTTATAGGACCTCAAACCTACTCTTGCAACAAGACCACTCAAAACTGTCAAACACTATCAGAGTACAATCAATAAAATTTGATCCCCAACATTTTTATATACACTTATCATGAATAAAAAAATTCCTATAAATTTTTTGTAATTATATAAAATATTAAAATTCAATATATTCTTCAATTATGATAAAAACACCCCAAACTCATTTCTTCAATACGACCAATCAAAATTGTTTGTAGCTCTAAAAACATAGTCATGTAGAAGTTTATATTTAAATTTTTTAAGAGTGATTAAAAGAAATATAATTCAAATTAATATATCATATGTGGTCTATATATAAATATTAAATATTTATATCTCAAACTCTAGTGATAACCATTGGTCTTACATACCAATCTCTCAAGCCACTATCTCACTATTTTAATACAACCAAACAAGCCATTTTGGATTTCACATATCAACACATTATAACCATCTATACATATTATATAAAGAATTAATAAGTCATTTATTTATCAATAAACAATTTCATCTACATTAAATTCATCATATAAGTGTAGAGATCCTCCAACTCACCATTTTCACAAACTTACTCAGAACTATCATTTTACCTCAAAACACAATCATGAACAATGTGTTTTCTAACATATATAGAAAAACTTTCAAGACTCAATAAATATATTTATATAAAATTTATGACCTTAGGTTCATCATTAAATCCATTTTACATCATCTATCAGCTTCTAAACACTCAAAAACACTCCAAAAATATCACTCTGTTCTTCCAAAAAATGCCAAAACATAATCAACTTTAAAAATCAATAAGTTCACTTTTAATAAATATCATGAAGTAACTACACTTGTAAGTTGTTCATGAATAAGTATACTACAAATTTTATTTTTACATTATTCCTAAACTATCAATATTTTGGTCTCTACATGCATTTCTTTGACCACTAGTCTTTCTAGTTTTTACCACAGTCAAAACCTTTGACTTTGACCTATCATAAATGCACTTGTATGGATATTCAAGACATGCCACCACCTAGAGGATGATATTAATAAAGTCTACGGAAATTTTTCCTTTTATACTAACTTTATCTAACCAATATTCTTCCTTCTAAAATAATTTATTTACCAATTGGTCCAATCCATACACATAGTTATTTAAATTCCAATGTTCATAAGTTTGAATTTCAATAAATATTTCTAGAGGCTTAAACGTGAAGGTCTCTAGCACGTCACTATCTACTAGAGAAACTTAGAAGTATTATATCTTGAGATATGAAACACTTAAATACACAAAATTTATAGGGTGCCTTCTTGGCATAATAGACAACATCACCATGAAAACCTTTGACCAAGGTTGATTTCTTGAGTACCTATAATAAATGCAAAAACTTGCTAGGTTATTAATATCTCCATGATGTGTAGTGATATTCTAGCTTCTATTAAGCTATAATGATGCATTTTTATCTCTCCAAAGCTCAATTTGAAAGTACTATAACTTCACCAAGACATATATAGATGCCTTATAACATCTTCTTTATCCTCACTAACTTACACATATACCATATACTCTCAAAACTATCAAACATAACTTCTTTTTCATTAATGCACTAATACCTCATGATCTTCTTAACATCAATGACATCCTAATACATCATTTACCATGCTCAACATAGTTTGACTTGGTTAACCTTGTACTCTTATGCATGAAACTCATTTAGGTTTTAGGTTGGCTCTTGGTTGACCTAGCCCATGAACTAGTGATTTTTAATCCATAATGTTAGGGTGTAGAGCTAAAAGCTTCACCAAGGAGCACACTTTAATAGGTTCGGGTCTATACAGTCGTCGTCATCGGTCAGGAGCGACCGACGTCGGTCAGGTGCAGTTGCAAAGGCACCAGCGTCGGCAGTGGGTCGGTCGATGGTGGTCACATGAAAGCAGTAGGAACCGGCGTCGGTTACGTGTGCATCCAGAATGCTATTTCTGAGGATAGAAGCGAGTGTTTGCATGATGAGTTTAAGTTGTAGTCTTAAGCTCACGTCTCTATTATTAGTAATATTATTTTTAGAGCCCTTGTTCAAGTGGCTTAATTGTTTTTTGTAAGTGCATGCTCAAGTTTCCTAATTCTATATGTAGAATTAGATCTTCTTAGCTTTGTGTGAATTATTGTAGTAGTTCATTGTATGTGAATGTTGAAGAACAATATAGAATTGAATTAATCCAGGTTTGTTGGAGTTGATTGTTCTTGAGAGAGAGAGAGCTCTTGAGGAATAGAGATCTAGTGAGAGATCTATACATCTAGGAGAGGTGTGGAAGAAACAAGTTTCTTCAATTGTATTCATTTTGTAAAGAGTTTGTTAATACAAGTTTTTAGGGTGGTTTCTTGTATCTCTTGTTCTTGCTATTTATTTCATTCTAGTTACTTATCTATCTAATTTAATTCTGCATTTATTGCTTTCACAAGTGTAATCTATTGTTGGTTGATCCCCAACAAGTGGTATCAGAGCCTTGGTTGCAGGTTCAAGAGCTGATACCAACAAGTGGTATCAGAGCCAGGTTCACTAACAGGTGGTTCAGATCTATGTAGTGTGTATTGATTACAGGTTCTCATAGGGGTTTTTGCAGGGATTTTTGTTTGAGTGGGAGAAGCAATGGTAGATGAAAGTAAACTGAGAATGGAAAAGTTCAATGGCAAAAATTACCAACATTAGAAAATGTAGATAGAGGATTATATGTATCAGAAAGATCTCTACTTACCATTAGGTGGGGTTGCAAAGAAGCCCAAAGACATGGAGGATGAAGAATGGGAAGTTCTTGACAGAAAGGCTCTGGGGTCTATAAGACTGAGTCTAGCATCCACTGTGATATCTAATTTATCACAGATAAAGTCTACAATAGAGTTGATGACTACGTTAGCAAATTTGTATGAAAAACCCTCAGCTTCTAATAAGGTATATCTTATGAAGCAGTTATTTAATTTTCATATGAATTAAGGTGAATCTGTTTCTACTCATCTGAATGATTTCAATGGAATTGTGAATCAATTAAGTTCAGTCAATATAGTGTTTGATGATGAAATAAAAGCTCTTTTAATATTATGTTCTTTGCCTGAAAGCTGGCATGGCTTAGTAATGGCAGTTAGCAATACTGCGTCTGCATCAAATATTTTGAAAGTAGAGGATGTTTTTAGTGTTATCTTGAATGAGGAAATACGTAGGAAAAGCACATAAGAGACATCTGGGAATACTTTAAGTTTTGAGAGCAAGGGGAGGCAGAAAGATAAGAGCAAGAGGAGATCAAGATCAAAGTCTAAGGTGAGAGGAAGATCCAAATCCAAGAATGGCAGGAAGCCACAATGCTGGAATTGTGGAAAGATTGGGCACATAAGCAGAGATTGTTGGTCAAAGCCTAAGGAGGACAATCAGCACGAAGGAAAGGAAGAAGCCAAGGTTGCAGGTATTGCACAAGATGATTTAATTTTCTCTCTGTATAATAATATAGAATCATGGGTGTTAGATTCTGGTGCATCTTTTCATGCTACCCCTAACAGGGAATATTTTAGTGACTATATCCATGGAGATTTTGGAATAGTGTATCTAGGGGATGATGAGCCCTATAAAATAATTGGCAAAGGTAAAGTGCAGCTGAAGATGCAGAATAGCAACACATGGGTGTTGAGAGATGTGATGCATGTTCCTAGCTCGAAGAGAAATTTGATTTCTGCAGGAAAGTTAGGGGATGAGGGTTGTACAGTAACTCTCACATTAGAATCTTGGAAGGTGACCAAGGGTGCACTTGTTATGGCCAGAGGTAAGAGAGAAGGTACTCTCTATTTGTGTAATTGTGTTACTAACAAATCTCCTTCTGTATTATCTACTTCAGATGTGGATGCTAAACTGTGGCACTTAAGGCTTGGCCACATGAGTGAGAAGGGGATGTCAATTCTTAAGTCCAAAGGTATGCTTTCAGATTTAAAAGACATAGATCTAGAGTTTTGTGAGCACTGTGTATTTGGAAAATAGAAAAGGGTTAGTTTTCTCAAGACTGGGTCTACTAAGAAGAGGCATAAGTTGCAGCTTGTTCACACAGATGTGTGGGGACTGGCTCAGGTTGCTTCCATTGGAGGATCATAATACTATGTATCTTTCATAGATGATGCTACAAGGAAGGTATGGATCTATTGTATTAGGAGAAAGTCTGATGTATTTGAGACTTTTAAGATTTAGAAAGCTATGGTTGAGAATGAAACAGGTAAAAGATTAAAGTGCCTGAGATCTAATAATGGCAGTGAGTTCTGCAGTTATAAGTTCAGAGATTATTGTTATATGCATGGAATCCACAGGCAAAAGACGGTTCCAAGGACACCTCAGTAGAATGGAATTACTAAAAGGATGAATAGGACAATAATGGAGCGTGTAAGATGTATGAGATTGCATGCCGGTTTGCCCTTACAGTTTTGGGCACAAGATGTTGACACTGCAGTATACCTGATTAACAAAGGACCCTCTATAGCTCTTGATGGTGGTATTCTAGAAGAGGCATGGATAGGTAAAAAGGTTGATCTCTCATATCTCAAATTTTTTGGTTGTGAAGCCTTTGTGCACATAGATAAAGAAAATAGAAAGAAGCTTGATGTTAAGTCTATGAGGTGCACGTTTATTGGCTATGGCTCAGATGATTTTGGTTACAGATTATGGAATCTAGAAACTAACAAGGTAATTAGGAGCCGTGATGTTGTTTTCAATGAAAGAGTGATGTATTGTGATCAGCTAAGGAAGTTGAATCAATCTGAACAGAGCAATGGTGAATTGGACGAGGTGAAGGTCCAATGTGAGCTTGCAGGAAAAAGAAATAATCACTTGCAGGAAAGCACAGAGACTGACATTGGTAGATTAGGGACTGGCGTCGGTAGAATAAAAATTGAGGTCGGCCATATAGAGACCGACGTCGACAGAACAGGCACGTGCGTCGGTCAGATAGAACCGGCGTCGACCAGTAATAGGTCTGGAGGTGACCGAGGTCGGTCCCTATCAGAGAATTTGGGTGGATAGCGTGTTGTGAATGAGTCTCAGACACCCATCAGGAGGTCAGAAAGGGTGAGTAAGCCTCCAATTAGATATTCTCCTTCTTTATTTTATCTATTTCTAACTGATGGTGGTGAACCAGAGAGTTTTGAAGAAGCAATACAGGTGGAGTCCAAGAGTTAGTGGGAGCATGGCATGGTTGAGGAGTTGGAGTCCTTAAGAGAGAACCAAACATGGGATTTGGTTGAATTGCCAGCTGGTAAGAGAACACTCAAGAATAGATGGACCTACAGGTTGAAAGAAGGTGAGAATGGATAGATGAAATATAAGGCCAGATTGGTAGTGAAAGGATTTACACAAAAGCCAGGTATTGACTTTGGTGAGATTTTTTCTCCTGTTGTTAAAATGACTTCTATAAGGGTTGTATTGTCTTTGGTTGCTTTTGAGGATTTGCATCTTGAGCAGCTAGATGTTAAGACAACGTTTCTTCATGGAGATTTGGATGAGGAAATTTATATGGAACAACCGGAAGGATTTGAGGTCAAAGGTAAGGAGAAGTTAGTGTGCAGATTGAAGAAAAGCTTGTATGGCCTCAAGCAAGCTCCTAGGCAATGGTATTTAAAATTTGACAGGTTTATGACTGAGCATGGCTACAGTAGGTGTCAATCTGATCATTGCATGTATTTCAAGAGATTTGATAATGGTAGATATATTATTATATTGTTTTATGAAGATGATATGCTGGTTATAGGATCACACATGCAGGATATCTCTGAGCTTAAGGTGAAATTAGCTCAAACATTTGCTATGAAGGATTTGGGAGCAGCAAAGAAAATCCTTGGCATAAGCATTAAGAGAGACAGGAAAAATCACAGGTTGATATTGTCTCAAGAAGATTATGTGGACAAGGTGTTGAAACGGTTCAATATGCAGGATGCTAAACTGGTAAGCACACCTTTGGCTGGACATTTTAAGTTGAGTAAAGAATAATGTCCTAATTCATATGATGAGGTAGAGTACATGAGTAAGGTTCCATATTCTTCCGTAGTAGGGAGTTTGATGTATGCAATGGTGTATACTAGACCGGATATTACCCAAGCAGTGGGAGTTGTAAGTAAGTATATGTCCAATCCAGGTAAGGAACATTGGAAAGGAGTTCAGTGGATCCTTAGATATCTGAGAGGAACCAGCAGTAAGCACTTGTGCTATGGAGGTTCAGATACTTCTCTACACGGTTATGTAGATTCAGATATGGCAGGTGATTTGGATGGCAGGAGGAGCACTACAGGTTATGTTTTCACTATAGGTGGAACGGCGGTTAGCTGGATATCTAAGTTGCAGAAGGTTTTTGCCTTGTCAACTACAGAAGCAGAGTATATTGCAGCCACAGAGGCTAGCAAAGAGATGATATGGATGACACGGTTCATGGATGAGCTTGGTAGGGAGCATGAGAGTTGCAGATTGTATAGTGACAGTCAGAGTGCAATCCATTTGGCTAAGAATTCAGCCTTTCATTCAAGAACAAAGCACATATAGCTAAGGTACCATTTCATATGACATGTATTGGAAGATGGTGAGTTGAAGCTGGAGAAGATCCATACAGATAGGAATCCTGCTGATATGTTAACCAAGCTGGTTATAAAGGAGAAGTTGAATCTTCATTCAACTTCTGTTGGTCTTCATGATTGAGTTGAAGATGGAGGAGCTACAAGATGTTGTTGTACAGGTACTGGTGCAACTATTTATCTCCAAGTGGGAGATTGTTAGGGTGTGGAGCTAAAAGCTTCACCAAGGAGCACACTTTAATAGGTTCGGGTCTACACAGTCACCGGAGTCGGTCAGGAGCGACCGACGTCGGTCAGGTGCAATTGTAGAGGCACTAGCGTTGGCAGTGGGTTGGCCGATGGCGGTCACAGGCAAGCAGCAGGAACTGGCGTCGGTTACCTGTGCGTCCAGAATGCTGTTTCCGAGGACAGAAGCGAGTGTTTGCATGATGAGTTTAAGTTGTAGTCTTAAGCTCACGTCTATATTATTAGTAATATTATTTTTAGAGCCCTTGTTCAAGTGGCTTAACTGTTTGTTGTAAGTGCATGCTCAAGTTTCCTAATTCTATATGTAGAATTAGATCTTCTTAGCTTTGTGTGAATTATTGTAGTAGTTCATTGTATGTGAATGTTGAAGAACAATACAAAATTGAATTAATCTAGGTTTGTTGGAGTTGATTATTCTTGAGAGAGAGAGCTCTTGAGGAATAGAGATCTAGTGAGAGATCTATACATCTAGGAGAGGTGTGGAAGAAAGAAGTTTCTTCAATTGTATTCCTTTTGTAAAGAGTTTGTTAATACAAGTTTTCAGGGTGGTTTCTTGTATCTCTTGTTCTTGCTATTTATTTCATTCTAGTTACTTATCTATCTGATTTAATTCTGTGTTTATTGCTTTCACAAGTGTAATCTATTGTTGGTTGATCCCCAACAAGTGGTATCAGAGCCTTGGTTGCAGGTTCAAGAGCTGATACCAACACATAATAGTAATACGTCGATTGGGTTGACCCTATTAGTCAAAAATTCTAGAAGGGATTAGGGTTAAATCCATCTATTTCTATAAGATCATTTTTCCATTATTTAGAGAAGAGAATATGAATCAAGAGCTATTACACATCTACTTATCCACCATTCTACTTGAGGAAAAAGCTTAGGGTTCATACTTTATTTGGAGATATAAATCTTATCTTGTGTATAAGTCTTTTAGATGCATTGATAGGTTTTGTATCCTAGAACTAATTTATCCTTGTCATCCTTCCATACCACAATAACCTCTTGTGAAGCACCTTATCCAAGAGATATATTGAGGCTCAACAGGTTCATATTCAAAGTTAAGTATTCCTAACTTTATTCCTCCTTTGTAAGAGTAGATAGATATGTATTTTTACTTATCTTCCATGCATTAACATTTTGTATACATTGAAGTGAGTATATGTCTCTTATGCATGTTTACTTTTGTTGTTTATTACCCCCACTTGTGCCACAAGCTTTGATGAGCACTAGATTAGAATTTAGTTTACTTGTTATTAGTTTAGTGAATATGGAAACCTAGGGCTTAATTAAGTTTATTGTGTGATTTTGCTTGATTAGAGGCTTTGGAACCCTCCCTAGTATTATTTTTGTGATAAGAGATCCCCTAATTAGGTCTAGTGGATCCACATATTGGTCATGTTTCTTATATCTAATGTATCCCCAATAGAAAGTGTAAGTATGATATATCTTCTCCAATTTAGTATTGATTTATAGACACGATGCATTTTGGATTGTATACATAGCCAACCTATAAAGGAAGTAAAATCCGCCCAATGAAACTCTAGACATGGACACTAAATGTAATGTCCCTTACTTAGGGGCTCCTTTTGCTAAGCAAAAGATCTGATACCACTGTAATGTCCCTTACTTAGGGGCTCCTTTTCCTAAGTAAAAGCTTTGATACCACTATAATATCCCTTCAGATACCAAAACAAAAGCTCTGAATTGCTTATCTATATTTTTGCAAAATATCTTCAAATAGATAAATAAAACACAGTATAATCTCTTATTTATTTGCTCATATGCTTACAATAGAGGACCTCTGTCAGGTATACAATGAATATTGAAAATACAGCCTTAATAGCCTGAGTATTCCACAAATCTAGGAAATAAATTTGGATCTGGTACATCTCAGCCTACTGTGTCGAACACACAGTCGCCGGCATCGGTCGATATACTACTGACGTCGGTCTCTGTCGGTCCTTCTCTGCCGACATCGCTCTTCAGTCGACCAATGTTAGTCATTGGGGATCTCTATCTACCGAGGTCGGTATCTGTGTGGATCTGTACGAACCTGTACAGACTTCGTACAACCACCAATAAAGCACAACCTGTCTATTTTCAACCCCTGATCTGAAGATATATGGCTCTAATACAGAAGATCTCTATCTGTATAATTTATTAAATCAAAACCCTAATAAAATAAATACCTGGAAAGCTCTGTGATAGCTTCTATATGAAGTTACCTCTCAAATTTATAAACCTCTGTGATAACTTCTGTATGAAGCTATCTCTCAATTTGGCAATAGATTAGCTGATATTTCATAGCCTCTGAATCACACACAATGAAGAGTTGATGTTCTCCACTGCAATGGAATCCTGGAACCCTTGGCTCAATCTTCATAGAAGAATTCTTCAATATCAAAATCAATAATCAATGCATAATCCAAACTCTCTCCCATGAGAAACCCTTATACCCTCCAAAGGTGTGCTTGCTAAAATTAGATTTCCTTAAATTAGAGTTAGGGCTTCTTAAATTAGAACTAGGGTCTTAAAATTAGACCAATTCTTAAATTAGAATTAGGGTCTTAAAATTAGACCAAATAATTAATATTTGATTAAATCAATCAAATATTAATATCTCCCTTAATTCATGTCCAAAAGAGCTCGAATGAAAACCAACTGGAAAAATTCTGCTAAACGAAGCCAAGCCAATTTCCATCAAGACCCTCTAATCATCCTATCAGCCTATGAGGGTCGCATAATAGGCTAACCATGAACTCAAAACATGTCAAATAAAAAGGGGACATGACAATCCACCCCTCCTGAAATTGCTTGCCCTCAAGCAATCGCTGAATGATAAACCAATCAATCCACTTGGATCCCAAATGTAGTCATGATCTTCCCTACTGTCAATCAATGCAAACTCCATGCCATGTCCATCTCAACTCTCATCTAATGGCATCACATCATCCCCAATACTAAGATAAGCACCCCAACATCCAATCCATAAATGAAAATTAGTAGGCAACTCAAGTAAACTCCTTACCTGAATAATATCTAGATCTAGATCGTGAAGGCTAGAAATAGTCATATCATCATCTACCTGTGACCTGACTGTAACAAAAAGCTGAGTCCCTACCACATGTGATAACTCCAAAACTGAACTCACCTCAAGACAAAACTCTTCCTCATATCTCACCTGTGTTGGTGCTAATGTGCATTTGGCAGAGCACTCTATCATGTCATATTGTATAGGCATCTCCATCCGATGAAAAAACATATGTTTGAAGTTGCTACCCCGTATTGCATTAAGAATATGTGTCTTCCCATCAACATCAAAGTGAACCTCCATGTCCTTGAGATGAAGAGTAACTTCCTCAAATGAATGAAGCCACTTCATACCCAAGACTAAGTCTATATCCCCTATGTTCACCACATAATAATCAGCCTTGAACTCATAGTTGTTCAAGTGCAATGGGAGGTCTCTAATCATACACTCACACCTAAGAGTGTGACCATCATCTACCTTAACTCTAATGCCCTCAAAATATTTAGTAGTGAGTCCACAATTTTCCACAAATCTAGCATCTATAAAATTATGTGTGGCTCCTATATCAAGAAGGGTGATGACCTTCTGTCCTACCAAAACTCCCTAGAGTCTAAATGACTCATCCGATTGAATGTTGGATAGGCATGCCTCTTGTATATGAAGCTATAAATCTGCCTCTGCCTTAGGCTCTAAAGCCTCTACCTCCTCAAAACTATCCTGCTATTCAAAATCCTCTAAATCTGAATCCTCATAATATGCCCACATCACACGATTTGCCTTGCCCTTAGGCCTCAAAGGGCAATCGTGATGGATATCATATGGACCTTTGTAGTAGAATCAAAGCTTCTTCCTACGTAGATCATTAAGAGCCTCTCTATCCAATGGTGGTGCTACTGGGTTGGCCTTTGAATCATTTTTAACACTTGATTTATCTATGTTAAAATCTAATCCCTCTCTATCTCTGTTGGAGCACTTATGGTCCCTGGATGAAGAAGTACCTCTAGAGTTAAATTTACTAGATGGGGCTGCCATCTCCATGCTACGTGCCTTCTTCATAGCTACCTGTAATGAAGGATGATCAAAGCCTTTGATCCAACCTCTTAATGGTTCTGTCAATCCCTCCATAAAGAGTACTACAAGTCACCACTCTGAAATGTCAGGAACCATGACTGATAACTTCTGGAAGTCACCAATGTAAGACTCTAGACTGCCACTCTGGCATAACTGTGCCAACTCTCTGAAATAGGATTCTGGATCCTTCCTATAAAAAGGCTCCACTAGCCTATCCACAAACTCCTAATATGATGTGATCTGATCATGATAGAGTGTCACCATCTCGTGGTGCCACTAATCATGAGTGACTCCCTCAAGATGTAGTGTCGCATATCTGATAGCATCTTCCTCAGCCATCGAACACAATGTGAGAAAGGTATCAAGCTTACTAACCCAGGCTTGTGCTATCACCTTACCACTACCGTCAAATATCGCTAGTGTGATCCTGCTTGTAGCATGCTTTAAATCATTGTTCTGGGGTCTTGGTCTCCCATTCTGTCGACCTCGGTAATGTTCTTTCCTTTGTGTGAGGAATCAGTCAAAAGTAATCATCTCCCTGACTACAGGTGGTAATGACCCCCACTCGTCAGTTGCTACCATAAGTGTGTCTATAAATGCCTCCTCATGCTCCTCACCTGTTATCACCTCCTCTGCCTCCTGTCTCACAAAGGTAGGCCTAGTAGGCCTATTCACTGTACGAGAAGTAGTCCTAAGGGCTCTCTGTGACCCTGCATCACTCCTGACATCATCACGATGTGGTGAATGTCTCCTCGGAGTACCCAATCTCGGCAGTGCTACTGCCAACTGCTGTAATACTTTGTTATTCTACCTTTGCCCTTCTCATAGTTCTCTAAGAGTAAGTAAAACCTCTACATCATCTTGATCTTTAGGATAGTGAGGAATATGGGACCTGTCAATATCGTCACCCATGTCTTCCGGCTGCTGTCCTAAAACTTGAGTGCCTTCAAGCAAAGCTCTATTATGTGTGTTATACTTGTGTGGTCCCAACTCTTATGGCTGCATAAGATCTATTAACCCTCAGGATGGCAGGATTTAGCTCTGATACCACTATAATGTCCCTTACTTAGGGGCTCCTTTTCCTAAGCAAAAGCTCTGATACCACTGTAATGTCCCTTACTTAGGGGCTCATTTTCCTAAGCAAAAGCTCTGATACCACTGTAATGTCCCTTATTTAGGGGCTCCTTTTCCTAAGCAAAAGCTCTGATACCACTGTAATATCCCTTCAGATACCAAAACAAAAGCTCTGAATTGCTTATCTATATTTTTGCAAAATATCTTCAAATAGATAAATAAAACACAGTATAATCTCTTATTTATTTGCTCATATGCTTACAATAGAGGACCTCTGTTAGGTATACAATGAATATTGAAAATATAGCCTTAATATCCTGAGTATTCCACAAATCTAGGAAATAAATTTGGATCTGGTACGTCTCAGCCTACTGTGTCGAACACATAGTCGCCGACATCGGTCGATATACTGCCGACGTCGGTCTCTGTCGGTCCTTCTCTATCGACATCGCTCTTCAGTCGACCAATGTTAGTCATTGGGGATCTCTATCTACCGAGGTCAGTATCTGCGTGGATTTGTACGAACCTGTACGGACTTCGTATGACCACCAATAAAGCACAACTTGTCTATTTTCAACCTCTAATTTGAAGATATATGGCTCTAATACAGAAGATCTCTATCTGTATAATTTATTAAATAAAAACCCTAATAAAATAAATACCTGGAAAGCTCTGTGATAGCTTCTATATGAAGTTACCTCTCAAATTTATAAACCTCTGTGATAACTTTTGTATGAAGCTATCTCTCAATTTGGCAATAGATTAGCTGATATTTCATAGCCTCTGAATCACACACAATGAAGAGTTGATGTTCTCCACTGCAATGGAATCCTGGAACCCTTGGCTCAGTCTTCATAGAATAATTCTTCAATATCAAAATCAATAATCAATGCATAATCCAAACTCTCTCCCATGAGAAACCCTTATAGCCTCCAAAGGTGTGCTTGCTAAAATTAGATTTCCTTAAATTAGACTTAGGGCTTCTTAAATTAGAACTAGGGTCTTAAAATTAGACCAATTCTTAAATTAGAATTAGGGTCTTAAAATTAGACCAAATAATTAATAATTAATTAAAATTAGACCAAATTATTAATATTTGATTAAATCAATCAAATATTAATATCTCCCTTAATTCATGTCTGAAAGAGCCCGAACGAAAACCAACTAGAAAAATTCTACTAAATGAAGCCAAGCCAATTTCCATCAAGACCCTCTAATCATCTTATCAACCTATGAGGGTCGCATAATAGGCTAACCATGAACTCAGAACATGTCAACTAAAAAGGGGACATGACACTAAAGCCATGAATAATTGTATCTATCTATGAAATATCATTCTATGAATAACAAAAATGTAGAAGTGTGATAATACACATGTTAACACTTGACCTATTTTCAATCATGACACTTTGAATAAGATGATGATCAATGCTAGATCATAAAAAGAGTGCATAGAAATCTATGTCATAGTCAACTATCTATTTCTCTAAAAAAGTGATAAGAGGTATAGTTGGCACTATAATATGATACACCATAATGATATTATGTAAATCATGTGGATCCACTATATGATTCAGATAAAACTTTGGTGGTGGTTGTGCATCATATACATAATGAACACCTAAAGTGACTATTGTCTCATTAGTTATGTGCTTTGGAAATAGGTTTAAAAATATTTTAAATGCTTTTTCTTCTATTTTTTGTGGTCTAAGAACCTATGTAAGAGTGCCATGATCAATGATATTATATTTTTATCAAATATTGTACATTATGTCATACACTTAGTTAGCATTTATTTTTCAAGTTGACTACTTGCTCTTTTCTCATTGTATGTTGTATTTCAAAAACTTGCATCGGCCAACATTAGTGTAAGGTTTTGTGTTGTGTGCCTTAATTGGATTATCCTCATTGAACTAATTTATTGTGTTTTTCCTTTTATTTATCACTTTCAAAGTACATTACAAAAAATTTCTTATTTTAGTACATTGTCATTTTTCTTGACACATTCTCTTATAGACTGTATGTTTCCCCTATCTATAGTACTGGGTCAACCTGGTTAACCCAGTATTATTTTCTACCCCTTAAGATATAGTAATAGGTTAACCTTATCAACTGTGTATCATTATCAAACTATTTTCCATTCTAGGTTATAGTATTAGGTTCACCTTGTTAACTCTATATCCTTATTTTCCCAAATTTTAGTCCTTATCTCAAGTATTAGATTGACCTAGTTAAATCTATAATCTTATATGTCCCTTTATATTTCCTTGTTTTTACATCACCTTTACCTTTCCTAATCTCCCTCCATCATGAACTTCCTATTTGTAGACAACATTGAGTTAAATTCAATGGATATGATGAGTCTTACCAACCCTAATTGGTTCTCCCATAAGCAGCTTGTGGCTCTTATTTTGGATGAACAAAATGTTCATAAATCCACTCACATAAAAAACATTGAGACCCCTCCTAATTCATCTTCACTTCATAAACCTCTCTTCTCACTTGAAGATCAACTTGAATTAGAGTATACGTCATAAATGTTCTTCTTCATCTCTAAGTTTCCTCAACATCAAGGAAAAGATCCTTCTACCATTTACCAACTCATGATAAGTTATCAAAACTAAAGAACCTTATTCACCTTCTGCCACATTCTCACATATATTTTGGATACTACCTTCTTTACTTATCAGCCTCTTCCTTCTATTTTGACCCCTTCTTACACAATTACTTCTTCTTCTTCTTTAAATTCATCTACCTCCATGCCTAATATGTCTACTAATATGGGTGGTTCTACATCTAGTGTTCCTCTTCCAAGACACAATCTTCTCAATTCTTCCACTAGTGAATCTTTTGCTACCCATCGTAACTGCACCTTTAGTGCTACTTCTTATCATCTCTTTACTAGTCCATATTTTTCCACACAATCAAAATATGGCACTAGTGCCTCACTAAAAATTATTCTCAATCTCCTATTAACACCCGTAGTGGTACCCAAACCACTAATTCTAATTCTCATTCTTCAAACAATGCTAAAAATACAACTCACCCCCATCAAATCCTATTATAAACCCTTAATCAAATGAATGCTTTTCAAGATAAAAATGAAATTCAAATGATGCAAATGCAAAATCACTTTATCCATCTTCAAACCCACCCTCAATAGATGCCATAGGGCATGTATCCCTCAAACTCCTCTTGTCAAGGATTCCCATGGTAATCTTATCCCTCAACCTCCTCTTATCAATAGGATAATCAAGCATCTTCAAAATGAGGTTCTTACATCTCAAATTTATAATATTAATATAGTAGGTATCACCCCTACCATTTTTTATAATGGGTCAACTGATCCTAGTCTTCATTTCAAAACCTTTGTAAATCTATATAAATACTAGGTCAAATTAAATACCTTTGCTGCTACTAAGTTATTATCTAAAAATATGATGGGTGATGCTTGAGATTGGTATAACTAAATTAAAACTCCTTCCATTACTATTTTTAAATATTTATTAAATTCTCTAGTCCAAGAGTTCCAAACTAGTGATATTCCTAAAAATACCTTGATCCGTTTTGTAAATTGTAAGAAACTTGAAACCAAAACTGCATAAACTTTCATTAAATGATGAAAGACCTTGTCTAAATATTGTGAACATAGTAAGGTAGATGATCACCTTTTCCATCTCTTTACCAATGTTATTTTTCCCAAATTACAATATTAGGTTTGGATTCTCTCTCCATGTACTTTGGAAGAGGCTATTGACCAAGCTAAGCATCAAGATTTCCTTATGCATTAATTCAAGCCATACCAACCTTCTATAGGTACTTGTATGTTACTTAAGAACAAAAATAATCATGTTACTATGATAACATCATGGATTTTTATGATACCATTCAAACTAGTCAAGCTATTATTCCTAACCAATCTTCATAACAAGCTTCACCTCTTAATCAATTCACCAATCCTCATTTCTATTAAACTAATAACATAAATATATAGTAAACTTTATCCTTATAAAAATTAGTAAAACATCTACCAAGGCCTCTCTCATGATGACTTGATCCCACTCATCCCATGAATTCTTGGTATGACCCAAATAAATTTTGTTGGTTTATTGCTAGTTGGGGTCATTTCCATGAGACTTATAGGCAGCTTCATAATTTGGCTATGTAGTTTCTTCTAGGTCCCAATTTTGACCATGATTACTTTCATTAATAAATGATAACAAACCTATGGCATTACTTTCAAATATAATGAAACACATACTAACTCATTTGGCCATCTATAAAGATCCTCTTCCAAATCACCAAGATACCCAAGACAAACCTACCCATTATACCAATAATGTCGATAGTATTCTTGACCCAAATACCAAAGAGAATATGTTTAATATAATTATATGAAAAGGGTGGTTTCTTTTATTTATCCTCAACCTATCTACACGCCTCCATTGTCTCACACATTTTGTGTTATCCAAGATTCTTCTCTAACTCACTCAAATGAGCTGGGGCAAGATGACCTTATATCTTTTAATGAACCAATTCCAACACTACCTTTGGATAACACCTCTCATTCTATTTATACAATCCCTCCATCTTCTTTATCTAACACCAATGATACTCAAGTTTCTACCAACACTTCTTCTAATCTACCTCAACCCACACCTGCATCAAATACTCTATCTTCTCAACATAATCTACAACCTTTCATTCCTACTAAAACTTACACATCTTATCAACATAAATTCACTTGCACCTCATCTCCTCCTTTTGAGGACTTCCTTCAACACTATGCACCTCTTTCCAACAATATTATTATGGGTTATGATGAGTGGGATGCTATCATATAACTCACTAATATCTCATCTCAAATCCCATTTATTGAACTTATGAGGACCCCTTTGCATCATCATAACCATCTTATACAGTTTTTGTTTGAAATAAACATCCCTTATCATCCTCTAGTAAGACATGAAGTAACCTTATATGGATCTGAAGATAGCATTTTACAATAATGTGAAGAGATGTCTATACATGTTGATGAAAAAATGGACACTTCTCTTTCCCTCAAATTCCCCATTACTTTCATGATTCCTGATGAGATTATACTTCATGTAGATGATCCTCCTATATTTATCAGTATTCAAATTCGTGATATCTAAGTTAGGCATGCCTTGATTGATAAAGGTTCTAGAACTTGTGTTACCTCTCTCCATTTTATCAAAACCCTTGGATCTTTTGAATGTAATATTAAGTCTACATAACACATGTCAGGGCTACGATCAAAGGTAAATCCCTCCTTTAGGTTGTGTGTGGATTCCCATTACTATCTCATCTATCACTATTCATATGAAGGTGATGATATTTAACTTTCCTCTATCTTATAACATTTTTCTTGGTAGGCCATGGACTCATCGTATGATAATAGTTACCTCTTCTGCTTGCCAATGCATTAAATTTCCTCACAATAGAGCCATCTATACGATTTAAGGTGACACCAATCCTTGTAATTTCTTATAATCTACGATGCCCCTAAAATTATCAAATAATAAAAGATGTATTAGAACTCCATGTCACTTATAGTCAAATACATTATTTTTAATTTTTCACAAAAATAAACCAATTTGTCTTAATCTATCCATTTCTAACCAATTTCACTTATTTTTATCCTACTTAGTTATTTCAATACTTACTTTGTCAAACTAAGCCTTCACATACTATTTTAGCTAATTTCTCACATTTTAATACTATACAAACCACTTAGTCACATGCTAAGTTGACCAAATAGTACTAGGTCAACCCTATGGACTTAACAAACTAAGTCAACCCTTTCGTTTTCCCCTTAGTACTAAGTTAATAGAGTAGATTAACCAATTAAGGTGGCATAGAGGTACTCAGTGATCACTTTACCCAAATAAATTAAGTCAACATACACCTACTAAGTTGGTAGTATGGAATCATGATTTTCAACCTACTAGGTTGACTAGGTCGACCTAGTTGGTTCAAATTGATGAATCTTTCCTCTACTTATAATAAATTCCTTTGACATTTATTACTATGATTATTTTTAACCCATTTTTCATTTTTTCCTCTAGTACCTTTAACAACCGTCAAGGGTTCATTTTTATTTCTATAAATGGTTTAAATTAAAAAAATTTCTAAACCACTTAATTTTCAATAAAATATTCAAAACAAGTTTGAAATTCTTAGTTGCCTATCTATGCTACACCCATTATAGCAACTAGGCATCTTCCTCATCTTAGTTATCATCTCCTCACCATTTTGTCTCTTTTGGATTTAATTTGGTCTCTCAGATTTCTATTTTTCTCTCCAAATAAGTTAAACAATATGAAATGACTTTCTTTTCACCCTATTTAAAGTTACTATTAACAATTCTTTACATTTCAAATTTTTACCATCAGATTCCTTGTTTTGATCATATCTTTATTTTTACTCACTTAATTTTCAAACCATAAAAAGTTATGGAATTATGATGTTGAAGAGAATCGTTTCCACTACTATATGCCTATATTATAAAAAATTCTATTTTTTTTCTCTTTTGTGCACTAATCTCTATAGTTTCACCTAATGTTCTTCATATTGGATACCTTCACATCTCTCATAGTCTATTTTATCTATAGTGCTAAGGTAATTAAAGGTATGTATTTTTCAATTCTATAATTTTGTTTATCTTATTTTATCCTTATTGCATTTTACTTAGCATCAAAATTATGTGTCATCATGTTGTATTCCTGAAGCACCATCCCATATTGCACTCATGTGACACATGATGAGCTTTGAGTGGGGCATATGTATACACATAATATTTTCAAACTTCTATCAATTACTGATGCTCTTTATCTTGTAAGAACCCATCGAGTCTCAATATTTATGAGTGCATGCCTTAACGGGTGCATTGGGAAAGTGGTAGGTAGACCATTGGTGCTTTAAAATATTATTTTCCCTTTTTCTACTTGTTATCTACACACTTGTCTCTTGAAAACCATTACCCTAAGCTTGTTCTTCTCTCTTTTATACTCCTCCAATCATTTCCTACCTTTCATCCACCTTTTCCTAACCTAAAAACCCTTTTGAATGTTTATAGTAATAAGTTTTTGGAATTAAAATCATTGAGAGGGGGGGAATGAATAAGTATATAAACTTTACTTTCAATTTAATAGATAATTCAATAAACTTTCAAATCAATCTAGTAAGCAAGTAATAAATAACGAAGCACTCATATAGACAAGAAGTAATATATCAACACATGAACATAAAAGTTATGTGAGAAACACCAATGGGGAATAAAAAAAACTAAAAAACCACTTTTAATACTACCCTATAATAAATTTATCAACATTTAGTGAGGCACCAAACCCATAATAAACTCCAATCCCTACCTAGTTAAGCACCTACTCAACTAGTCTTTAACAAGCTCCAACTTACAAGGAAGATAAAACCCTCTCAGTGACTTGGAACCAACCCAAAAAATTCAAGGAAATTTTTTCAATATCCAACCTAAAATTTATCTCCAAATCCCTCTTGATCACCTCAAGATACCTTGTTCCTCAACCAAAGGATGATGACCTCTTATTCAACTCTTCTATCTTCTCTCTATGATTTAAAATCTATTTCATACACTTGTAATACATATTTTATTAATATATTATGGTCTCTTAATATCAATCAACTCATTCATCTCTCCTTGACCTTCTACTCCTCTCAAATAACCTTCTAGGCTCACTAGCTTAACATGTCTCTTCTAGGCTCATTAGGTCTATTTACCTTATCATCTACTTGAAGAATATATGATGGATTTTAATGAATTATCATATAAATATTTATTAATTTATACATGACCTACCTACTCTCCTCTATTTATCTCTTTTATTCACCTGTATTCTCACTCTACTAACTAGCACAAATAGGCCAATTATGCCTTACATTTATACATAATTCTTGATCTCACACATTTAGGTTAGAAAATTAAATTTACAAAATTATATTACCATTTTAATGGGTAATAAAACATTTTTTATAGGTTAATAAAAAATTACATAGGTCAGCCAAACTCCTTAAGTGCCAAAACCACCATTATGCCTGATGGAGACCTAATGTAACTAGGTCTGCTCTAAGCACACATTTCACTTAGACCTCATTGGAATAATTTTATACTTTACTAATACATTAATAAAATAAAATATGATTATATTAAACCATTTATAACATCCTCATATCTCTGTACCACCTATTATACAAAATCACTCCTTGAACCATGCCATTAGGTCTCTTTGCTATTAGGTCTACATAAATAGAAAAAGTCTGCCTCACATAATTGAAGAAAAAAATAAATTTTAGCATAAAAAATACAAAAACAATTATATTAATTGATCATAACTAACCTCATGGTCATCACCATCTCCATTGGACATCTCCAAACATGACATAGGACATCAAACCTACTCTTGCAATATGACCATTCAAAACTGTCAAAGTACAATCAAGAAAATTTGGGCACAAAAATATAAATATGAATTTATAATGAAGATAAAATCATTATTATTAAAATTTTATAAATACATAAAATCCTAATATTCATTATATTATTCAAATATGAGCAAAACACACCAAACTCGTCTCTATAATATGACCACTCAGAATTACCAATAACTCTAAAAACATAATCATGTATAAATTTATATTTAAAAATTTTAAGAGTGATTAAAATAAATATAATTCACATTAATATATAATATGTGGTCTATATATAAATCTATAATAGTTACATCTCAAACTCTAGTGACAACCATTGGTCTTATAGACTAATCTCTCAATCCACTCTCTCACTGTTCTAACACAACCAGACATGCCATTTTGGATTTCACATCTCAAAAAATTAAAGATATATATCCATATTAAATAAGTCATGAATATTTCATTTAGGTCTCAAAAATAAATTCAAATACATTATATGCATCATATAAATGTAGAGATCCTCCAACTCATAATTTCACAAACTTACTTAGAACTATCATTCTGCCTCAAAACATAGTCATGAAGAATGTGACTTATAACATCTATAGAAAAAAATTTAATCCACAATAAATATATTTATATAAAATTTATGACCTTATGATTATCATTAAATACATTTTAATCTTCTATCAGACTCCAAACACTCAAAAACACTTCTTCAAAAATCTCACTCTATTCTACCAGAAACTACCAAAACATAGTCAACTTTGACAAGAAATAAGTTCACTTTTACTAAATTTCATGAATAAATTACACTTTTATGTTGTTCATTAATGAGTCTAATAAAAAATTTATTTTTATACTATGCCAAAATTCTCAATATTTTGGTCTCTACATGCATTTCTTTGACCACTAGTTTTATGGTTTTTACCATAGTCAGAACCTTTGACTTTGATCTCAAATAAATTCACTTGTAAAGACAATAAAGACATGTTACCACCTAGAGGATTATATTAATGAAGTCTACTCCAAATTTTCCTTTTACACCAACTTGATCTTACCAATATTATACCTTCTACAAACATTTCTTTGCTCACTCATCTACTGCATACACATAGTCATTTAAATTCCAACATTCATATTTTTAAATTTCAATAGCTATCTGTAGAGGATTAAACTTGATGGTCTCTGAAACATCACAATCTACTACAAAAACTTTGGAGGCTTATAAATTTACCTAGGAAACACTTCAATACACCAAAATTTTAGGGTACCTTCTTAGCACAATAGACAACATCACCATAAAACCTTTGACCAAGGTTGACTTTTTGAGTACCTATAATAAATTCACAAACTTTCTATGTTATTCATATCTCCATGATTTTCACTGATGGTCTATCTTCTCTTAAGCTAGAGTGATGTATTTTTCTCTCTCCAAAGGTCAATATTAAGTACCAAAACTTTAGCAAGACATATACGGATGGCTTAAAACCTATTATTTGTCCTCACTAACCTACACATATGCCATATACTCTCCAAGATATCAAACATAACTTATTTGTCATTAATGCACTAGTACCTCATGCTCTTATTGACATCAATGGCAACCTAAGACATCAATAACCATTCTTAAAAATCTCCCCCTTTGTAATTGATGGAAAAACACCCTCAAAATGTCTTCTTATCCATTGGAACTCCTTCATTTTTATCTTTCTCCCCCTTTGACATTAATGAAAAAGGATCATCTACAAGCTTTCCAATTGATCTTTGGACCCATTATTTAATAAACCATGCCATGCAAACCTAAAACAAATTAAATATGCTCTCCCTATCACCATGGTTATATGTAACTAATTACCCTTGTATTTGACTAATCAACCTCTTGAACTAACACCAAAACTTATTTGACCTTTTCAAAGTCCATATACAAGCTAACCATTCACAATCTCTTACTTATCCTTTGTCTTCAAGCTTCTCAAGAGACTTGAGTTAGCTCCCCCTAAATCCATGCTCCACATATATCATGAAATTAGAAACCATATACCAAATTATTATTAAAAAAATACATAACTCAAAAGAATACCATACCTTTAATTCTTTATTAGGACTTATTCCAACCATAGGTCCCATGGAGACCTAATTCAAATAGATCCACTCCTTATTTCTCAACACTAACTTCTTGGGATAGACATACCACCTCATATAGGTATGAAAAACTTCATATACTAATCATATAATCAAAAAAATTACATTTAAACATCATAATCCATCATGGCTCATATCAGTATAGGGAGCCTTCTTGGTTAACATACAATCATACTAGTTTTTGCATACACAAAAAATTGCCTTGAACTCTTGAGGTATAAACATTCTAAAATTGCTTAACTATAATGACACAATCACATGTAAAAAACCTATATGATCTCAAAAACATCATCATATGAATTAGACATCATAACTCAAGGCATAAGGGCTCTAAAACTCACTCTTCTAACTTGCTCACTCATACACTAAAACCAAGTCATGAAGACTTGAACTTCTAACACCTATGTAGACACTGATCATAATCTCAATAATTAGTTACAAGCATTATTTTTTATAATTAAAAATCTACACTTAATCCCTCTAACACATACTGAATTCTATAGGTCGTGATAGAGTCATTTTCTTCATGAAAGCACACCTAGGTTTTGTAGTCACAAAATGACTTAAAACCCTCATATCTCTATTTTTCAAAATTTGAGCATGATCCTCATATCTAAGATAAATATGATGATATATAATATTTCTAAAAAAGATATATGACCTTAAGAACATCTTCAAATATTTAGAACACTCACCTTGAGTTATCAATAACTCTATACAACTATGTAAAATGTCCTTGTCTACCATTTTCAACTAATAATCCAATGATAAGTCAAATTGAGTGACTAAAATATTTAACACAGAGGATATAACTTGCCAAATTAACCCCATGGATAAAAAAACAAGTCTTGATCTTTAACCTCTATCCACTTGCATGCATTAACTCAGTCAACCCTTCCTATTATATCAAATTCATCAAAAATAAATGTTTTTTTTAGCTTCTACTCACTAACCTAATAAAATACTACCACTTGGAGATGCCTAAAGGAATCCTATACATTTTCCAAACACTATACTATCCTTATCAAACAATTATAGGCCTTTTATAACAAGATCTCTCCAATTAGGTCATTAGGAGGGTTTTGATTCTTAACATTTGTTTATACAGATCTATCCTTGAAACCACTTCCTAATGATTTAAAAACCTTATTAGGATACTTTTCCATCTTTATCTAAAATATTAGGACACCATGTAACTATCACATATGTCAATGAACATAAAAAAACCTTCACAGGCTTGGAAACCTTTATTTTGCATACACATGAGATCTGATAACATGTTTTATTGCTTTCTCCTTCATATCAAGACCAAAAAATTCATAAAAATTCTTAAATAAACATATTACACCTAATTACATGCTTACATAAGCTCTAATAACCTTGTAAACTCATTTTGACCCCTCATTAGGCCACACTCAGTCTCTATGCATGTTAGGCCTAGAACTACAAGTCATGTTTGGACCTTGAATACAATTGGGAATCCTATTTTAATTGTCTCAATAAATCATTAACATGTCATAAATCCTAATAACATTATTAAAAAGTCTCACAAGCCTCAAAATCTGATCATGATACCTCATCATACCATCTAGGATCTCTTTGTATACTAGGCCTAAACATGTATGCCATACATAGTCCTTGAAAATACCTTGAATCCCCTTGTACTATTCCAAAAATCTCATAAAAATTTAAAATGACATAATACCAAGCTCACAATTTTATAACCCTCTTCACATTAATCTCACACTTGTGTTTTCAACAAGCTACTAAGCTTGTGCCATCACACTAGGTCTTTCATGCATACTCAAATATACACATTAGTTGATATAAAATTTAATTGTAGAAAACTTGATGAGTAATAAATGACCATACCTTATTATACCTTGATTTTACTAGATTCTAATTGATAGAAGAGTATCTCTATGAAGCCTAACAAAGATACCCCTTCTTAGGGGGATATAGAACAATGGAACACCCCTATCCTTTTCATAGGACTGAATGTTCTTCTCAAGAACCCTATATGGCTTGAAATTATATTTTGACTCAATGTCATTAACATCTTCATTATTATTCTCCTTTATCTAATCTTAAACACAACCCTCTTTAGTAAATTTTTGATCAATGACCACATCCTCTTGATTAGTGTGATCATCATTTATTACTTTTGGTGTCCATATCCAAGTTGAAACTTTCTCATACATTATAGGATAAAATTTAGTTATATGACCAATTTTATGACAACTATATCAAATAGTACAAATGAACTTACCTTTGTTATTATAGTTCCTTCTTCCATGTTCCCATGACAGCTTATTCCTTGAGGCCATTCTATAATCCTTTCCTCTATGACCAAACCTATGTCACAAAAAGTAATTACCATGAAGTGAGCTTGAATATATAAATTCATTTGGATTCCTAACTTTATATGTCCTTATATTGCCTTTGTCCTTGAGAGACACATTGATTTCATCATAAGACATCATATTAACATTAGTTTGTTTAATCTCTACCTTTCAGAAGAATAAATTAGATTTAAACATAGAACATGCTTCCTCTTTTGATCTCAAATTTTTCTTTACATCCTTTAGTTTACTCTTGATGTCTTTGATTATCTTATTTGAATTTATCAACTATTTCCTCAAGCTTAGTTTGGAGATGACTCATCTTTCCTTCATGTTCCATAAGATACTTGGACTATTTTTAAGATTCTTAAGGATCATCTCATGTTTATCACCCTTGGAGTTATTTTTACTCCTAATTTCATCAATAATACTAATATACTCTTTAAAACCTTTCACCATATATCTCAACTCTTGATTCTCTTTCCTTAACTTCTTATCCATCTTGTGATTCTAAGATCACCTTCAAGCTATCAAGCCTTGATCAAAGGACATGATTTGATACCAAATTTTATAATAATAAAAAATTTTAGGTGGGGGTGAATTAGTGTACAAACTTTAATTTCAATTCCATATATCATTCAATATACTTTTAAACCAATCTAGTAAACATGCAATGCATAGATAAGCAATCACATAGACAAGAAGCAAGATATCAAAACATGAACATAAGAGATATGTGGAAAACCATCATGGGGGATAAAACCCACTAAAACACCACTTTTAATACCATATTATAATCAATATATCAACATTTAGTGAGGCACCAACCCCATAAGGAGTTCCAATCCCTACCTAGTCAAACACCTACTCAACTAGTCTTTAGCAAGATCTAACTTACAAGGAGGCTATAAATACCTAAGTGAATGATCACAAAACTAGACACTTCAAGGAAAATTAATAAATATAAAAACTTCAAGATAGTTCTAACTCCCTCTTGACCAAGCACCAACCTAGCCAAGACAAGCTTGATCACCTCAAGACACCTTGTTGCTCAACCAATGGATGGTGACCTTTTATTAAACTCTTATATCTTATATATCTGATTTGAAATATATTGTATACACATTTTATACATATATAATGAATATATTATGGTATCTCAACATCAATAAACTCATACATCTCTCCTTGACCTTCTACTCCTCTCAAACAACCTTCTAGGCTCACTAGCTCAACATGTCTCTTCTAGGATCATTAGGTCAATTGACCTTATCATCTAATTGAAAAATATCTGATGGATGTTAATAGATGATAATTTGAATATTTATAAGGGTATAAATTACCTACCTTTTCTCCTCCATTTATATATTTTATTCACTTATATTCTCACTCTACTAACATATACAAATAGGCCTATTATGCGTTGCATTTATACATGATTCTTACTATCACCCATATAGGTCATAAAAATACATTTAAACACTTGTGTTACCATTTTAATGGGTCATAAAAAAATTTAATATGTGAAAAAAACATTACATGTGTTTTCCAAACTCCTTAAGGGCCAAAACCACCATTAGGCCTAATGGAGACCTAATGTAATTAGGTCTACTCTAAACACACATTTCACATAAACCTCTTTGGAACAATTTGAGACTATAAAAATGAATTTAAATAATTCAATATGAATTAAATATACCATTTATAACATACTCATATCTCCATACCACCTATTATATAAAATAACTCCTTGAACCATGTCATTAGGTCTCTTTGCTATTAGGTTTGCATACACAAAAACGTTTACCTCACATAAATAAATAAATAAATAAATAAATTTCACATAATAACTACTCAAAAAAATAAATTAATGTATCCTCCATTAACTCATGGTCATCACAATGTCCATTGGACATATCAAAAAAGGTTATAGGACCTCAAACCTAATCTTGCAACATGACCACTCAAAACTGTCAAACACTATCAGAGTACAATCAAGAAAATTTGATCCCCAAAATTTTCATATACACTTATCATGAATAAAAAAATTCCTATGAAATTTTTTTAATTATATAAAATATTAAAATTCAATATATTTTTCAAATATGATAAAAACACCCCAAACTCATTTCTTCAATATGACCAATCAAAATTGTTTGTAGCTCTAAAAACATAGTCATGTAGAAGTTTATATTTAAAATTTTTAAGAGTGATTAAAATACATATAATTCACATTAATATATAATATGTGTTATATATATAAATATTAAATATTTATATCTCAAACTCTAGTGATAACCATTGGTGTTACATACCAATCTCTCAAGCCACTATCTCACTATTTTAACACAACCAAACAAGCCATTTTGGATTTCACATATCAACACATTATAACCATCTATACATATTATATAAATAATTAATAAGTAATTTATTTATCAATAAAAAATTTCATATTCATTAAATGCATCATATAAGTGTAGAGATCCTCCAACTCACCATTTTCACAAACTTACTCAGAACTATCATTTTACCTCAAAACACAATCATGAACAATTTGTTTTCTAACATATATAGAAACACTTTCAAGACTCAATAAATATATTTATATAAAATTTACGACCTTAGGTTCATCATTAAATCCATTTTACATCTTTTATCAGCTTCTAAACACTCAAAAACACTCCAAAAATATCACTCTGTTCTCCCAAAAAATGCCAAAACATAACCAACTTTAAAAATAAATAAGTTCAATTTTAATAAATATCATGAAGTAATTACACTTGTAAGTTGTTCATGAATAAGTCTACTATAAATTTTATTTTTACATTATTCCTAAATTATCAATATTTTGGTCTCTACATGCATTTCTTTGACCACTAGTCTTTCTAGTTTTTACCACAATCAAAACCTATGACTTTGACCTATCATAAATGCACTTGTATGGATAGTCAAGACATACCACCACCTAGAGGATGATATTAATAAAGTCTACCCAAATTTTTCCTTTTATACTAACTTTATCTGACCAATATTCTTCCTTCTAAAATAATTTATTTACCAATTGGTCCAATCCATACACATAGTTATTTAAATTCCAACGTTCATAATTTTGAATTTCAATAAATATTTCTAGAGGCTTAAATGTGAAGGTCTCTAGCACGTCACTATCCACTAGAGAAACTTAGAAGTATTATATCTTGAGATATGAAACACTTAAATACACAAAATTTATAGGATGCCTTCTTGGCATAATAGACAACATCACCATGAAAACCTTTGACCAAGGTTGATTTTTTCAGTACCTATAATAAATGTAAAAAATTGCTAGGTTATTAATATCTCCATGATGTGTAGTGATGTTCTAGCTTCTATTAAGCTATAATGAAAGTACTATAACTTCACCAAGACATCTACAGTTGCCTTATAACATCTTCTTTATCCTCACTAACTTGCACATATACCATATACTCTCAAAACTATCAAACATAACTTCTTTTTCATTAATGCACTAATACCTCATGATCTTCTTAACATCAATGACATCCTAATACATCATTTACCATGCTCAACATAGTTTGACTTTGTTAACCTTGTACTCTTATGGATGAAATTCATTTAGGTTTTAGGTTGGCTCTTGGTTGACCTAGCCCATGAACTAGTGATTTTTAATCCATAACAATAATAGGTCGATTGGGTTGACCCTATCAGTCAAAAATTCTGGAAGGGATTAGGGTTAAATCCACCTATTTTTATAAGATCATTTTTCCATTATTTAGAGAAGAGAATTTGAATCAAGAACTATTACACATCTACTTATCCACCATTCTACTTGAGGAAAAAGCTTAGGGTTCATACTTTATTTGGAGATATAAATCTTATCTTGTGTATAAGTCTTTTAGATGCATTGATAGGTTTTGTATCCTAGAACTGATTTATCCTTCTCATCCTTCCATACCACAATAACCTCTTGTGAAGCACCTTATCCAAGAGATATATTGAGGCTCAACAGGTTCATATTCAAAGTTAAGTATTCCTAACTTTATTCCTCCTTTGTAAGAGTAGATAGATATGTATTTTTACTTATCTTCCATGCATTAACATTTTGTATACATTGAAGTGAGTATATGTCTCTTATGCATGTTTAATTTTGTTGTTTATTACCCCCACCTTGTGCCACAAGATTTGATGAGCACTAGATTAGAATTTAGTTTACTTGTTATTAGTTTAGTGAATATGAAAACCTAGGGATTAATTAAGTTTATTGTGTGATTTTGCTTGATTAGAGGCTTTGGAACCCTCCCTAGTATTATTTTTTTGATAAGAGATCCCCTAATTAGGTCTAGTGGATCCACATATTGGTCATGTTTATTATATCTAATGTATCCCCAATAGAAAGTGTAAGTATGATATATCTTCTCCAATTTAGTTTTGATTTATAGACACGATGCATTTTGGATTGTATACATAGCCAACCTATAAAGGAAGTAAAATCTGCCCAATGAAACTCTAGACATGGACACTAAAGCCATGCATAATTGTATCTATCTATGAAATATCATTCTATGAATAAAAAAAATGTACAAGTGTGATAATACACATGTTAACACTTGACCTATTGTCAATCATGACACTTTGAATAGGATGATGATCAATGCCAGATCATAAAAAGAGTGCATAGAAATCTATGTCATAGTCAACTATCTCTTTCTCTAAAAAAGTGATAAGAGGTATAGTTGGCACTATAATATGATACACCCCAATGATATTATGTAAATCATGTGGATCCACTATATGATTTAGATAAAGCTTTGGTGGTGGTTGTGCATCATATACATAATGAACACCTAAAGTGACTATTGTCTCATTAATTGTGTGCTTTGGAAATAGGTTTAAAAATATTTTAAATGCTTTTTCTTCTATTTTTTGTGGTCTAATAACCTATGTAAGAGTTCCATGATCAATTATATTATATTTTTATCAAATATTGTACATTATGTCATAAGTTAATGTATCCATTTGTAGTATGACCTAGTGCTTTATGATAGTCATATAATGCATTGGCATCATAGTTCCTTGGAAGAGGCCTAGTAATATCAACCTCTTTGATGAGATGGAGAGATATTAAATTTAATTCCAAGACCTATTTTAGAACCCATGATAGTGACTAAGGAAGAGTCATAAAATGTCTCATTGGAGGATACGATAAAACCATGTGAGGAGGTGGCTCTAAAGCTATATTAACTATCATTTTTGAATTATTCATTTTCTCATTGGGTTTCACCTTATATGGAGGATTATTAGAACTATTAGTATTTGAATATGTTATAGTTGTGTACTTTAGTTTATCCATAGAGATAAGATTTACTTCCTATTATTTCACTGTATGGGAAATATCTATTAATTATCGAAACTTCTTGAATAGGATATCTTCATACAATGCCAATAATAAACTCTAATTTAACATGTCTTGGAGTTCTCTATTTACAATGGAGATAGTCATCTAAGCTAATATAGTTTTATATAATAATACATATTCCACAATTGGCTCATTATATTTTTGTTTGAGTTGTGAAAATTTAGCATAAGAAACTTTATCACTAATGTTGATTAATAAGTGTGCCAAAAATATATCTACCAGTGGATTAAATTTTGTGATGTATTTATTAGAAAGATAATATAACATTATAATGCATAGTCCTTTAAATCATGAGGGAATAACTTAATAAGGATCTAATTATTAGACACATAGTCTAAACATGATACACAAAAGGCTTATAGATGATGATTTGGGTCACCCTTACCATCATACAATATAATCTTGGGTGTCATAAATTTATATGGCAAAGGAGTTACCATTATATGTTGTGTTAAAGGTGTATGTAAAATAACATGAGAATCCAAGGTATGATATGGTCTAGTGGCACCCTAATAAAGATGTAACACCTTGGATTATAGATCATGGATCTCATGGATATGGGATTGTACATATATAGAGGAGGAATTAGCCATAGGATGTGTTTCCATTGTTGAAGGTTTTCAAGTTAGAATAGGTTTTTATAAAATTTGAGTTTCCCCCATAGTAGGTGTAATAATATTGACCATTATTATATTTTTAAATCTCTTCATGGAAAATATGGATAAATTCATCTTGCATATCTTAATGTTTAGAAATGAAATCTTACAATGGTCTCTTATTGGTCTCATTGAATTGGTTATTGAATTATGCCATTGTAGGTTTGAAAGCAGGAAAACAAAATATTGTATATTTTCAACCTTTTAAGAAATTCAATCTACTAAATATTTCCAAACTAAAATAATAAATCAAATATAATATTTTTTAATTAATTTCTAAACATATAAAATAGAAGGATATAAACCCTAAGATCATCTAGGTCTATGGATTGGGTAGTATTTGAAGTAAGTTAGGTACACCCAATGAGTTAACTTTTAAGGGATTATGGAATGTAAACCCTAGGTTGTTATAGGCTATGATTATATTAAATTAGGGGAGATATGTAATAAATACAACCACTAATTTGTGGAAGAATTAACCTAATCTAATATTTCCAAAAATAGTAATAAATGATACAAAAAGTACTCAGTTTGAAAATGGTTGAGATGAATAATATGTAGGCTAAAAAATGGCCTAAAAGATAATAAAGATGTCATGAACAGGGTCTAGGTGTCAAAGATACTCTTGGATAGTAGCATGAAACCTTAGATAGTAGCATACTATGCTAGTGTCTTCTACTTCAATGCTAGTATCCTTATGTAGGGACTAATGTGAACTTGTAGGAGTATTTGTGTTTGAGTCTGATATGCAAATCCTAGATATAGAGGCTAAAATATATGTAGAAGATGATCTAAGTGTCAAAAATAGGATCCAAGTGTCAAAAAATCTTTTAGATAATATCACTATCCTTGTGTAGAAAATTGTGTGATATTTTGGGTGGACATCTCGATAAGTTTGATCTACATGTGCCTATGGGGATGAGCCTCGATTCACTATTTTGTACTATTTTTGACTAATTTATGAACAAAACCTAGAATTCTATGTTATTAGGTTATTTTAGTGGCATAAGTATCAAAAATGTTATGTTATATGGGTAGGTTGGATGTCTTCAACACTCCAATATGTTGATATTTTATACCAATACCTTGAGAGGAGATCAAGATTGATGTAGTTTTCCCAATCTAGGTGTTAGTGCAAGTGCAAGTGAATGTTAGTATGAGTGTTAACTTGAGTGCTTTGAATGAGGATTTAGAATATGAAAATATGTATTTTGAGCCTAGGGTGGATGTATATGACTATATGCATAAGTAGAGAAAAATAGGGATCAATAAAATTGATTTTACATTACTTATTTTGAGCTTATTTGTGTATTTTACATTTGATCTCCCTTTAATGGATAAAAGGGCTAAAATTCATGTATTTAAATTGATTTGGTGATTTTGTAGAGTGTGAAATAGGTCTAGGCTAACCCTTCGTGTTTTAATAATTGAAAATATATTTATTGAGGTTGAAATTAGGCAAGGGACACTAGCACTATTCCTTTGTGACTAACACAGTGCACTAGTGTCCATGTGGTAGAACCTGAGGGATTAGGGGCCTGAATTCCTAGGGGAGGGTCTAAGAGTAATTTTAGAATGTCTAGGGATGTATAATTCTTGCATGAAAATTGGATAAAGGTTGAAAGAGGTCCTAAGAGAGGTTTATGTCTAAGGAAGGGATGGGTGGTCTCAAGGGACACTCATTTTAATTGACATTTTATATGACTATAATTACATAAACCCATGTTTGCATTCCTTTGTTTTAAACTAGCACTTTCATTACTAGATTAAAGGGGTGGAAAATGTATATGATATTTATGAGTTATGTAACATGTTAGTTGTATACACGTGGCAAACTTAGACTTTGACTATTCCTCTCAATTCTAGGCCTTTATTTCTTATATGAGTCTCATATTTGATATCTCTATATGATTATTGCTTATCTCTTAGTCTAACTAGTATCACTCTAATGACTCAGTAATTTTGTCTTACCTATAATGCTTTTATCCTACTTATTTTCTATCTTTTCAAGTTTGGGGCCTCTATAATCCTACATCGACACAAGTTTCCTACCTTGATGTAAGTGTCTAATTCCATAAAGTCATGCAATTTAAAAATGAAATGTATTCATATGGTCAACCTAAGTTATTTAATGTGATATATCATCTAAATGGATTGGTATAGATACAACATCAACCCTCATTCATTCATCACTTAGCATAAACCTAGAAAATACCTAACATTTGTATTAATGAGCATTAAAAGAACATTAAAGAGAACAAAGCTTACCTATTTTATCATATTCTCACATCAGTCATAGGAATAACACATCTATAGGATAAAGTACTAATGGATCAAACCAAAATCCCAATTTTCCAAGTTACAATCTAGGTCAATGTTGTACTTGATTTACACACATTACATCCTTATTCACATACAAGATAACACATAAAGGACAATTACATAGGTACGATACCCTCTTAAAAGTATTAAATATGTAAGTAATGTTCATTAACAAAGGGATCTTTGAATCATCTCAACACCATGTGCCCACTAATCCATTTTTTCCACAACCATTATGAAGATAAAGAACTAGGGTTTTATATTTGATAAGGAGAAAACATTCATGACCTAAATCTAAATGTACTAGAGTAAAAGTGACATATAACCTAGGAACATCCAAGTGGTCACATCTAGTTTTAGTAGATATTCTATTTTAGACACTAGTGTCTGATCTAGATAGTAGTGTTGATGCAGCTATATAAAGATGATTCAAGTGTCTAAAATTATAGAGGCACTTAAAATAGAATTTGATGATTGATCTAGAATCTAGATCTAATCTTCTTACTAATTTTTCTAGATCCAGACATACATTAACATCAGAACTAATAAAGTAAGTTATTTTCATTATCATTACAATATCTAACATAGCTATACTTTCTATTTTTATCATATCTCAACATTTAATTAAAAATATTATTTATCTAAGTTTAAAAATTAATTGGCCTCCTATAGATCTATTTATCACTTATGTTTAATTATTTCTATATTATTAACCCTATCTATACTCATATGATCCTCATCCAAATTTAGTGTTAAAAATCTACCCAGTGGTCATGATTATGTTGGGTGTAGCTAATTCTATAGGTTTCATTATAAGAAAATCATATCTTTATATGACCTTCAAAATCATGTCAAGCTACATATCTATTCAACCCTTTTTATAAATAAGGATTAAAAGAAAGAAAGCAGCCTAATAAACTAAAGAATAAAATACTCTAAAAATTAGGCCAATTACATAAGTCATATTCATAATGTGTTTGTAGATTCTTAAATATTGATTTATATGTTAAACTAAATTTTTACACTTGAAAAATATCACTCAAGGTCCCACCCTTTACTTCTTGACCTTCCTTATAGATAGTAAACTCAAATTCACCATCTCACTAGGTCTAAATGCTTATCTTAAGTCTGACCCTATTATTTTGATTATCAAGATCACCTGTATTCCATTGTATGATTAAAATTTGATATATATTATTCATTGTTAATTATAGAGATCCAAAAACCTTGTATGTTATTATACAATTGTGTTTAGATTTGGTTAGAACCATCGATGTTACTACCCATTCTCTAATGCAAGTTTTCATGTCTTCTAAACACTCAAATTTAAAATTATTTTGATATGTATGGATCAACTTATCATGTTTCATTAACCCTTTCATGAGGAAATTTTAAAAAATGTAGTATGAATAAAATTCAAATCCAATTAATTATCCATCTATAAAATATTGAGCAAGCATCTATTCAATCTCATTCAATCAATTTCACAACTAAGTTATACTACCCTATTTTTCCCTATTTCTATATAAGTCATTAGAGCAGCCATATTATAGGTCTAAAACATTGAAATAATAACCCATGAGTGGTATTCATCAAGTTACAAGATATACTATTACATGCACTTGCATATATCATTCTACACCATTTTTCACACATAAGCCAACATATAGGGGAGAAATACATATGTCTGAGGCCATATTCAGAGTATTGGATATGTAGGTAACACTCATTTACAAATGGGTCCTTGATGTTATCTTGAATTCATGAGCTAAGACCTAAGAGGATGATATAGGGTGACAAGACCTAAGAGGATGATATAGGGTTTTATATATATTGTGATATTGAAATCCTATGTTCATGATATAAAAACATAATCTAAAAGGTGAAATAAAAATTAGAAAAAACAAAATATAATTTTTAAACAATAGTTAATACTCGATATAGGGAAGATGCATTGAATCATGAATAATAACATTGATGCAAGTTTCCATAGGGTGATGCAAGTATCCATGCCGACAAAAATATAATTTTCATAATCTAATGATTGGATCATAATCATTATATAGTCTATTTTACACCTACATTACTTATATTTTCCTATACATTAATGTATAATCTAAGTATAATTTCTCTTTCCTATTTTTATTATATGGATATTTAATGTTGTACATTATATATTTTGCATATGCTTAGAGTAAGTATTTCTTATAGTAATATCAGTAAAATATAAATTCGTTAATTTGATTAATTTTAAGAGTAACTTACTCTTTTTATTAGGCTAATCTTTCAATAATAATCCTTATTTCTAAAAAGGGCTAAACCTTTTATGAACATAGCCTCTAATTTTTTTTATTTAATGCTTGTTTTCCTAATTTCACTATCATATGTTATTTTATCTTTGTTATCCATAGATGATACATATGTTTTTGATGAATATGATTAAAAAACTATTCACTTTTCTCAACATGATTTATTAATGCAAAATTCAGCCAAATTAAATACGATCTCAAAACAAGAGTAATCTTCCCTACAAGATTATATATGGCCTCTTCTCAATTATATATATGGGGATAACTACCATCCCTCTAATTAGGTCCATGCACCCACTATCTAAATGGATGAATTGAGTAACCTTATAGTATTAAAGGGAGATAATCAATTGGTTTCTCTTATAACAACCATAACATAATTATTTTTGATTAAGCCTAATATTCCACAATTTAATCATGTTAATTAAAGCCAAGTTCATAAATATATCATGTATTATTTATGAAAAATTAAAGATATATCATTACCAAAGGTTAAAAAATTCTTAAATTATGTACCAGTGCTAAAAGCTCTAAAAATTTCAAGTAAGGTTCAACTCGTAGAGAGTCTAAACTTTTTACATCACACAAATTCCAAATAAATTGCTCATAATGATGAATCCTCCATTATTAATATGTTTTAAATAGATGGTGGATTAAAAAAATGATTGTATGTTTGTGCACCTCAAAAATTCCTACTACTTATCTTATGTCTATGATGAGTACTATTAGAGAACTACAAAGGCAAGTTTCACTCATCAAAGTACAAATACTATCCTATAATGTTACTTCTAATCATAACATAATTAAAAATTAACCTCTTCACAAATTTTTATTTTAACATCATTATCCACAAGAGTTTATCATGAAATGTTACCTTTATGTTTTGGCCATGAATATTATTCCAAACATATCATTCAATATGTACATTCTTTTGATCATTAGGCTAAACATGAGTGCATATTGTTAAAATCATTTCATGGAAGCCTCGCACAAGAATCTTTGGATTGATTTTAATTTTACTAAATGGTTCCTTAACTACATTAAATAAATTTGAAGATTTTTTATTCTTTGAATTCAATAAACATAATGTACCCAAGTTTACATTAGAATATTTATAAATATAAAATAAACATGCTAATGAGTCTATTAAATATTATTATATTTAGTTAGAAATGCATCATGTTCCTTAGCATATCAACCTTCAGATTTGGAACTACAATGTCTTACTTTTCTACTCAGATAAAGCATAGTGCATAAACATTACACCTAATTTATCCATTTATATATAGATGTGCATAGGTATATATACATGAACAATAAAATGTTGGAAATTTCTTTTTCCCATGTGACACACTACATTGGGTGAATATTACTTCTATAGGATCATGATTGACACATGTTCAATTATTTTATGAACATTTCCATTCTCACATTTTGCCTATATATTGACATTTACACATGCCTATACTCATGTTTATATCTTAAACAATTTACTTGATATGCTATTATACGTTATATTTTTATAACATATGTATGCAAGGATTAATATGACATGCTTATGCAATTTGATCTTATTTCATTTAATTCATCTCTTCATCTAGATTACTTGACTGTAATAATCATTTACTTCTTTGTATTACTTATGGAACATATGAATATGTTCCTTCATTATTGGCCATAATTACCTAAATATTGATTGTTTCTTTTGTGTCTGGAAATTTACATATGTCATACCCTTGATTGTTTAAAATTTGAGGATGCCCCTTATTTGTGGGCTTCTTAGATCCATCTTTGTATGACATTTAATTACTCTTGTGTGTGTACTTGATTATTTTTTCAGTTTGTTATCTTCTATATTTTTACATGATACACATCATGTACCTTATGAATCATTATGTATTCATACTATGAGCTTCATTGATATATAATTCTATATGATACTACTATATGTTTATTTAGTACATGATCCACACAGATACACCATGGTTATCTTATCCCTTTGAGATAAGGTGACTATCACTTTCTCATTCTACTCACCTCAAAAGGGTGGCGTATATCATTGTCGACATGTACTAGAGACATGATTACACATAAATATAGTTGACAAAATTATAATAATTTTATTTATTTTACATGATTTATATACACACATGGGACATAGTTATATACATTTGGCATAAATTTTAGATAATTTATTTTTGAGATTTATGATACATATTTTATAGAGCATAGGTTATATATATATTCTTAAGTTTGAGACACATTTGAGGTGAATATGTAATTAAAATTCACCAAATTATAGATGCATTATACACATTATACTAATTTTCATGTACTAACTCTACCAAGATGCACCGTTTAAGTTTTATCTAATGCATAAGTTAGATTCTTTGATTAGTACAATTAATAGTATTTTATCTAAATGGAATTTACAATATTTAATATTATTATGAGTTTTTATATTTATAATATTTGACTTAGGTGAGATTGGCTAGATTTTGATACACTAGAGTTGTGAAATTGAGATTTTAAGATCTCAATAAAGTTGGCACAACTCACCCTTATAATAGACTAGGGGCATGATCACCCTCTAATTAAACTATTCACATCTTGAAGGTTTTATTATTAACATATCTCCAATGTTTTATATAGGAAGCATAATTACCAAATAAACCTCTCAAGGGACAACATGGTTTCATTGACACACATGTATTCCTTCCTTACTATCTTTTCTTTCAAGAAAATTAAAATTATTTATTTTTTGATTATATGCTCTAATTACACATGTAACATGATCTTTGTTGTAGGTAAAATAGATTAAAATAGGGCTCAATAAAAGTAAGGAATTTTTTACACACCATGGTTCACATTTATTTCCTTCAACCTAGTAATTTTATCCTTATACATCATTAGATTAAGTGGGGGCCAAATGTAGATGCTTAAATTTGAATTTATACGTTAAACTAGTATTGTACACTTGAAAAATATAACTCAAGTCCTTTTAATTTTGTTATTAACCTTCCTTATAACTAATAGGCTCACACTCACCATCTCACTAGGCCTAAATTCTTAAATTATAATACAACCCCATTTTTTTTATTTTCTAGATTACTAATAGCCCACAATATGATTAAACTATGATATATATCCTTCAATGTCAGTTAAAAATATTCAATAAACTTCTATGTTACTAATAAATTGCATTTAAACTTGGATAATAACATTAATGCTATTATCCATTATCCAACAAAAATGTTCATACCTTCTAAACACTTATATTTAAAAATATTTTGTTATGTATAGGTCATCTTATTATGTTTCATTAACCCTTCTATGATGAAATTTTTAGAAGAGGTGGTATAATTACAAGTCAAAGCCAAATCATTACCCATCTATAAAATACCAAGTAAACACCTATTCAAGCTCATTCAATCAATTTAAAAACTAATTTTTACTACCCTATTCTTCCCTATTTATAAATCAATCATATTACAAGGCTAAAGTGTTACAATAATAACGTGTGAGAAATATTTTTCAATTTACAAGCGATGTAAATACATGCACTTACATATAACATTATGCATTTAGACTAATCAACCTCTATAATATAGTGTACAAACTCTTCACTAAGATTTTAGTCTTCAGACTTTAACCAATTTTAGACAAACTCATTGCCCTCAGTTAGAAAGGATTTGTTTTGTGTAGGCAAATTTTGGATGCAACCATCACCACCCATGAAACACACCCATGAAATAATTCATTTAATCTCCAAAATCAAAACCCCAAGTATGATAGAGTCAATTAGGAATTTATGATTAGAGTACTCAAGAATTTTGGCTTTCAAGAATGAGTGATTAACTCAGTGAAGGAGTGTATTTCCATAGTCAATTTATATATTTTGGTTAATGTATCTCCCAATGGCTATTTCCCCTTAGGGAGAGGCCTCAGACAGGGAGACCCACTTTTTCCCTATCTCTTCATCTAGATAGTAGAATTCCTAGGTAAGAATGTGGGTAAATTACTAATGTAAGGGTATTTTAGAGGCATTAATCATGATTCCATAACCCAACCATCAATTATATAGTAGTTCATTGATGACACTATATTGTTTAGAACTACTTCTATAATGGAAGTGTGAAGATGGAAAAATATACTTAACACCTATGAAAGGGCCTTTAGATATAGTATTAATTTTTTAAAAATCCATATCTATTTCCTACACTCTTAGGAGAACCTTCAATAGAAAATCATTAGAACTCTGGGATGCTCTAGTGAGAAGTTGCCTACCACCTATCTTGGGCTTCTGCTTATGATAACTAAAGTCACCTCAGATTATTGGAACATAATTATTGAAAAGATATAGAGAAAACTAGTGGGTTAGAAAGGATCCCTATTGATTCAAGCTAGCAAGTTTCAAATCCTAAAATATTCTCTTCAAGGTAAAATTCAAAAGAAATTCTCAAGATTTTGAATAAACTAAGGAAGTAGTTTAATAGATTTATGGCTAAGAAGATTGAGCAGATACAAAATAAATTCCTATGGTCAGGGGTGGAAGAAAAGAAGAGGACTATGTTGGTAGGATGGGAAAAAGTTTGCACTCCCAAATATCAAGGAGGCCATAGCTTAAGAAGATCACATATCATAAAAAAAATCTCTCATGGAAAAGATAGGGTGGAACCTAATTCAAGGGAACAAGAATTGGGGTGACATCATGATAGATAAGTATCTCAATGGTAATACTGGTAGCAAGATACTAATGGAATAGGGTCTTCTTAAAGGATTAATTTTCCAGAATGTGACTCTCAAAGCCTATGGTCTCCTTTGTAGAGGCATCAGATGGAAGCTTGGGGATGGCAATAATTTTATATTTTAGGAGGATAGATGGCTAAAGGATCTTCCCCTAAAAGACTTGAATTATGGTTTACTGATGGATAGATCTTATAGTTTATTTGGGGATAAAGTGACTAATTACATTAATTGGAATGGGGATAACAAGATTTGGAAAAACATCATAGATTATGCCCCTGATCAAGATGAGATTAAAGAGGTTGCCCTTTAACTACAAGGGGAATTGGCTAAATTTAGGCTCCCCTTTTTTCCCAAATAAGATTAGATGATCTGGGACAAGAATGACAAGGGATTTTACACTATCAAAAGTACCTATGAATTATTGTTGGACACAGGTGGGGATAAGCTATGGGGAAATTTTAGATTATAAAACTTCTACCAAAAATAAACTTATTTTGGTGGATGCTAATACATAACAAAACACTGAATCTAGACAATTTAAAGAAGAGAGTATTTCAAATTCTAAATAGGTGTATTCTCTATGGAAAGGAGGAAGAAATGACCACTCAACTTGTTTTTCACTGCAATTTTTCTTGGGAGGTTTGGAGCCTAGTTATGTAGAGGCTCAACTTAACTTAGGTTTTTAATGGCATGATGATGGACTTGGTTAAATATTAGATACCCCCATTTATATTTCTAATAGTGAAGGAATTATGGGTTCAAATTCCACCTCACCTTGCATGAAACTTATGGAAAGAATGTAAGAATAAAAATTTTAGGGAAAAATATAAAAATCCTTTAGAAGTTTTTAGACATTCTCTAAGCTACTAGCAAAGAATATTATCAAGGTTGTTGAGAGCCCTCTAGGTATAGAAGAATAGATAATATTAGAATAATAGACAATAAGCCAAAACATTTATCATATAGATAATTCTAAAAAAATAGTTAGGGATAACACCAAATGGAACTTGCCTCAAGAATGATGGCATAAACTCAACTTTGATGGGGTGAACAAAGGGAACCCAAGAGTGGGTAGTGGAGGAGGCATTATCATATTAGATTTCAGAATGCTTATGGTGTCATACACTAGGATAATTAGAATTAAAGGCAATAATGAAGTGGAAGCCCTAACAATGTTGTGGGGAATTAAACTTTCTATTTCCCTAAACATTCAAAAAATTCATGTTGAAGGAGACTCATAATTAATTATTAATGCTACCCTAGGATTAGTAGACATAGGCTAGAAACTAGTGGATATAATTGGAGACATCTGATTGATTATTAATGCTATGGAGGAGCACAAGGTCTACCATATTTATAAGGAGGTAAATGTGGTAGAAGATTTTATGGCAAACTTAAGAAGTAATATCAATGGCTGATGATGCTAGAGAAACCTATCTAATCTGCCAAGTGAGATCTAAATTCTTTTCAATAAAGTTGGAAGCATATATGTGGATTAAGTGTCATAGGCTCTTCACCATCTACATTCTTTGTTCGTGTAGGGGTGATTATTTCCCCTTGAAAGGTGATAATATATTTATGGATTATGGAACTATTAGATTCTAATTTTAAGACATTGTAATTAGAACTACTATGGTAATTAACAATCAGCATGGGAATGTGAGTAAAGAAGAAATGGAGCTGGCTAGTAAACACACAAAGATACCCATGTCAATTTCTGAAGGTGGGAGAAATATTTGGCCTAAAGATTGGCTTACTTAGAAACTAAGGAAATAAAGACACAATGACTGGGCAACTGACTAAACCTTAATGAAGTGGAAGAGGTGGATGATAGATAGGCAAGCGATAGTGATGAATACTTAGATGGGTAGGGAGATGAGTGGCCAAATGATGATTAGAGAAGGGGAAATTGATAGGTCTAATTAGATTGATGGAAATTATTTCTTAACACACCCTGTCTCTAGTGATCATTACATGAGATGGTGGATGCAGGTAAGTACCAAGCCTAATTTCTAGTATGGGAAAGGCTACACAAATATCAATAATTATTTAGATATGATGAACTCAAAACTCTCATTATTCTTGATAGGCTCAAAAGTATTTATTAATCTTTCTAGATATCTTGTTAGGCATTCCACTATTTTTTACCTTAAATAGACTTATGGGCTTTGTGTCTATCTAGTCTCAAATATGGGTGGTGACATTATCAATATTGAGCCAAAATATTTGGAGGAATTTCATTAGGACCATAAGATCTAGCACATTATCTATAAGGGTGAGGTGGATTCCTTCATTAATGGGATGATTAGTCATGATGAAAATCTACCTCATTAGTTTATTGAGTCTTAAGAGGAAAATTCTAGATAAGTCTATATGGGGGGTATTGGATTTGAAGTCTCTGAGGAGGTGATTGGGAAAGCCATAGGGCTCACCATCAAAGGGAAAAAATTTACTCAGTACAATAGGGTGTTAGACACAAAAAACATGAGGATTTTCTTCAGGGAAGGTGAGGTTGCTATGAAGCTCCATGGGGGATTTGATAAAAATAAGATGCAAACACCATGGGGGAAAATTTGTCTCATTATTATGAAGTTTTTAAATCTTTAAGGAAGATTCAAGTTATTTTACTACCCATTTCAAGAATAAAATGGAAATTAACTTCCCTTTTTTCTTGTTGTCTTCTCTGGAGAATTCCATTAAGTCAGCTAAGGAAATACAGGCTAAAAATCCTAACTTCCCCCTCATTCCCATCCACCAAGATATCATCTTCAGATTATACCAATTTCATTTGGACTTGTGTACCCTAAAGCAAATAAAAGTTAGTCTATTGGAAGTCTCCCCATCATACCCTTTTACTACTATTAAAGGTAAAGGTAAAAAGTCTACTAGGACCCCCAAAATCTCCCCTAAAACTCTATTGGAGGGGTCCAAAATTGAATATTGTATCATCCCAATTGATTCCCCCTATTTCTAAGGTAAATTAACCTAGGTTACCTTGTGGTAATCTTGAGACTCCTAGTAAAGGGACTGTGAAGGGGTCTGTTAAAAGGGGTTGGAAGATGGTTAAGGATGAAGGCAATGTTTAGCCTAAAAAGGCTAAGTCTAAGAAGGAGGATCCTAAGGGTGCTGAGGAGTTGGGTAAAGTTTTGGACCTAAGTCATAATTTGGTGGAGAATGAAGCTAGGGGTAGCGTGGGTGTTTGTAGGTCCAGTCATATTAATGGAATCCCATCCCAGAACCCTCAAGGCATTGTCATTTTTAATGACTCTAATTTTTTGAAGACACTTCTGAGGCTAGTGAAGATGGGTTTCCCTTAGATTTAGAGTAATAAACTAAGGTAATGAGCCATTTTATTGAAATGAATGATCCCTACTCAAATGAGATGGAGGAGGATGTTGTAAAGCCTTGAGACCAAGAAAAGAAAGGTAGTTGCTCACTATGTGTCATGAAAGTGGAGGAAGTCACAAAAATCAAGGCCAAAATGGACAAAATGCATAAAAAATGGAGATTAATGGTTGAATATGCACCAAGTCTCTTCATCATATAGATTATGGGTTTGATGCAGTGAAGGATTTTGATAGAAAGCTAAGGGATGTGGGTGTGAATAACCTTGGTGACTATAAAGAAATTATTGAGTTCCTTACCAAATATGGGACTACTGATACCACATGGTTGATTTGTTGGTTCTATGTGTTTACCTATGTTTTGCATTCTTATTTTTTGTTATAGTGTTGGGTATGTGTTTTTAGTGTGCTATTTTTGATTAGCTGGAGGCTTTTTGAGCCTGCGGGGTGGATTTGTAAAGGGCCAAGGAACCTCTTTTCCTTCTTATTTAATAAAAAATATTATACAATATTATTCACACATAACCCAACACATAAGGGAGAACTACATATGTTTAAGTCCTTATTCAAATTATTTTATATGTAAGAAACACTCATTAGAAAAGGGGTCATTGAAGTCAGCTTGATAACATTAACCCCCTAACCCATTTTTGGCAAGGTGATAAGACCTAAGAGGAGGATATAAGGTTTGTGATATACTATGATATTAAAATCATGTGTGCATGATCTAAACACATAATTCAAAAGGTGATAAAAAAAACCTAGAAAGACATAGGTGGAAGTTCCAATCAATATTAAATACTTCATACATGATAGATGTGTTGATGTATAGATAATAACATCAATATAAGTTACCACATGGTGACATAAGTGTGTTTTCTATAAAAATATATAGTTTTATAATCTGATGACTATATCAGAATCATCATATAATATATTTTTACACTTGCATTACTCAAATTTGCTTATTTATCAGTGTATAATCTCAGTACAATTTCTCCTTCACATTGCTATTATAATAATATTGAGTGTTGTAATTAATATATTTGGCATATGTGTAGCAACCCCATTTGGCAAACTATAATTAGGTATTATATATATATATATATATATATATATATATATATATATATATATATATATATATATACTAACTCATTATTAAATTTCCATTTTATTAAAATTAGAGAATTAGTGATCTTTAACTAAATATATCAAAATAAATCTAACCATTTACCAATGGTTTAATATTGATTTATTTAGATAATGATCACTTTAAAAAGTACAAATCTAAATTCATAAGTAATATTTAATTATTAACATAATTATTGATTTACAATTCAGCCACTACTAATACAAATATCAAAACTGCTACTAAAATACAATGAACTACTAACATTGTAAAATGTCGCCAAAAGGTAAAATTATTACATTATTATATAACTAAATAAAATTTTATAAATTATACAATGTTTCAAGGTACATATTAGTTTAAATTCACTTGAGTACATCCATATATAATCATGAGTGTAGCATCATTTGAGTGCTTTTCCACACCAACCATGGACCATATATCCCATGCACAATCTTCCAATTAGGGAATGTCCCTCCCTTCATGGATGGGAAGATTATGTTGGTGAGAGAATCAATAATTATCAACTAGAACATATGTGTTATAATATAACTATTACATGTAGCATATCATAAAGCAACTCACTATAACATGATATCAAGCGAAACATGTAAACTAAATCAAATAGGTGAATTGACAATTTTTTGACCATAAAAATTTCTTTGGACATATTTATAATATAGTTTCATGATCTCTAAAATAATTTAAATTCACACACATAACTCAATTATATTTCATCAAATCTATCTATTAGTGACACGAAGTAAATGCGTGAAGTCCATCTCACTTATTTATTTAATGTCATTAATATAATATTATTATGCATATTTATATTAAATAATAAGATCATTATTTTCAAAAAAGTAGTTTTAAAATCATATTTCCATGACAATGTTATGATAGGAAACTTAAATATCCATATAAATTCCATCTTATGCATCATAACAGGATTACAACTATCACTTAATGAATTCATATTTATAGTCAATAATTTATATAGCTAATTGTTCACATACACATAAACAACTCAAATAGTGTAACATTTATTCATTATAAAAAGAGTCTTACTCATTAAAATAAAACCTACAATAATTCTTGATTTAACCTTAAAATTCCATTCATGCATAATAAGAGTTTCATTCTAAGCAAATTACCAGATAGCAAACCAATATAATTTCATCATAATTATCCTAAGTTTCACAATAGGTTACATCAAGATACTAGTATTATAACTACATACTATTTAATACATCACACTACATATAATCTCTATTATGAATATGATGCATACACTAAACCATAAAACATATAATCATATATTTAGTTATATGTAAACAATTGAATGTTTACATTAAGATGCTTACAACATCACATATACTTCCAAGTAGTATAATTACATATAAATGAAAATATGTGTATATGTATATAGAAACCAAAGTATTACTAATTTACCACAACACCCATATTAAGTTTATCCATGAGGATGGATAATTTAATATGCGTGAATAGGTAGTTTAAATATTTACAACATCAAGTATATAAAAATAACTACCACTTATCTTATATTCAACTTAAACAAGTCATTTCAATAGTTATTTAATAAGTTTTATGTTAAGTTTTTTATGATTAAATTTCCTCAAAGGTACCTCAATCATGACCTTTTTCTCTAATATTCATTCCAATTGATCAAACAAAAGAGATAATACTACCAATTTCATAACAGTCTTGCCACACCAAAACACAATTATATACAACTATCCAAACACCCAAATGCTCTTATATATTATTTTATTTTTCACATATAAGTGAAAATATGACTTTTGTACACCAACAATGTATACACCAATAGTATCCCAACCTTAAATACATGGTTACTCCTAATACACCAATAAATGTATAATATTATACAATACACCTAAACCTCATTATGCAAGAAATGTAAAATATATAAGTTTAAGCCATAAATAAAAATAAGTATTCCTCTATTGTCATGGAGGTAATCACTACTCAAAAAAGTGTAAGGAATTATAATTCAATCATAGAATTGACCCATATATGCTATACACAATAGGGTATAAATAATCGACACCCTATGGGGTATAAAAAAATTGACACCCTATATAAAAAAGCGTACCTTCAATTGACTTTACACCAAAAAGACCCATATATCAAATGTATGTATTCAACCAGTTCTTAAATGGAAATATCCCTTTAAATAATGCAATTTAACAATATTTATTTATTGTAAATAAAACATGTAATTACTTAGGTGCAAAATAAGATGAAAATAAATAATTCAACATAAAAAATAGTTATAGCTAAACCTATTAGCATTTTATCCAAATCGACTGAACAGAACATCTATGGCTCACTTAATTAAACCACAAAATTTCATTCATTTAATAATGAGTCACCATAATAAATAACAAGGTACACTATTTCAAGAAAAAAATTCATCTATGGTAAAATTATACTCTACATTAGGGTTTTTAGTCATATTACCAATAATAAATATGGGATGGGATTTAAATCAACTTGTTCATTGATTCAAACTTGTGGATGGAATTATTTTTGTCTATAGATTTGAATCTAAGAACCCATAAAATAAACTTAAATTCATCAATAAATTTATCAACACCCATAAACATAAACCCATATTTACTTATGGTAATAATATAAGTGCAAATCCTACCTCTAATTTATACTTCCACTTTCTTAATGAGTATATCTACTTTTACCTACAACCAGATTGCTTCTTTTCACTTTTCCTTCTTCTCCACCTCCTATCCATTACGTGTCTCCAAATGTATTATTCTCCTCTATAATTTATCCCATCACACCTTTTATCTTGTTACATGCTATTTACATTCCAAATAACAATATCCTCCACCAAAACATGGTGTACTTATAAATGAACTAGCAGCAATGTTCATGCTTCTAAAAATAAACTTGTAAAATTATTGGCATGGCTGTGAAGCTTCTCTATATTAACATTTATTTCAAACCAAAAACCCTAATCATAATTAGGATTACTATGATTTTAACTTGATCCACAAAAATTCCATCACTACAAATAACATGTCTAAGTAAAACACCAAAAGGTGTAAAGAATATACATTTCTTCAAATTTAAAGTGATGTGTAAAAATTTGAATCATTCTAACATCAAACACAACTTGTACAAATTCTCTTTAAACAAGAAGAATACTACCTAATAATCAAAATAAACTTATAAGAAATCATGGATTAAATACTTAAATACTATGACTACTGAATGCAAGAATACTACAGGTGTGGTCTTTAGCCCAAACAACATGACTTTGTATGCAAAAGAACCCCACTCTATTGTAAAATTCATTTTGGCTCTATCCTCCTCTATGACTAGAATTTGATGATATCCATTAAACCCATTTGTAAAAGAATATACTTTATGGCCTATGACAGATTCCAAGAATTCACAAGCATCATCCCACTCGAGTTGATTATCTTGATGAGTTGCCCACCAAGTTGTAACAACTCCCTTCAAACCATATTTTAGTGTGTTAACTTCATAATTGATAGTCAAAATTTGGACTTTTAGTCATATAATAAAATCATTGATGTCCTCCATTATGTAATATATAGGTAGGTGGAATTCATATGTAAAGACCACCTTATGGGCCAAGGTCCATGGTCACCATGGGCCTAGTTAAGGAGATGCACATCTTAATCATCATTGATACAAGAAACTACTTCCCAAGGCACTGTGCCTTCCCTTTTTGATTCTATTTAATCCTAAATGTGATCATTAGCTTGGTACAATAAATTTAATTTTGAGTGAGTCCGTGATTTTATAGACATAGAGGCACAATATTCACTGATCAACTGATTTACAATCATTTGTGTAGCTTCTATTTCTGGTCTCCACTATTCTACTACATTTAATTGCTTAGTCATTAATAATTGTACTTGAGGCTTAGCTTGTTATTATAGGAAGTTGCATTGTGTTACACATAGAGCATTGGGATTCTCCTTCATATTGACCTACATCCAACTAGTTTCTTGTGGAACATGTGGAGATCCTAGTTCAATATGAATTATATATAGTTTATGTGCTCTAATAAGGAGAATGACCACAACATTATGTATTTGGTGTTCCTCAATTTGGTTGATTACTATATTAATAGTCATCTAACCATCATGCACTTATTTTTTCCTATCAAGTTAGGGTAGTGCATTTCCATGGTATTCATGTTTATGACCTCAAAATATCCTCATAAAGACAAGTTCATGAATTTGATCTCAACATCCTCCAAATGGCTAATAGGTTCAAATTTCTTGTAGTAAGCTAAGCTTAGAGTTATTGGGCTATAGTTAGGGGCTGGTCATCAAATCACTTCCCATGTGGATCTGGGGATCATATTTAATATTCTAACAAAGTAAAAGACAATATTTGAGATTTCATATCTTTTAACCTCAATATCAATGTGTGCATTCACATCCTATGGTTTCTTCATCTTATTAATATACTAGAACAATTTTTCTATCTTTTGTTAGCCATGTTGTGTACATTATAAAAGATTATACAATAGGTTCATGATGTTTTATGATATTTCTTCATTGTACAAGGTACTCAGGAGTCTTAGCAAATCTGTTAGTGCAGTGATAACTCCATCTTATTGTATGATGTGCACAATTTGACCATACATTTACACATTAATTGTTGTAGCATTGCCATTAATAGTTGTTTGTTGTTAAATGCTTTTTATTAGCTACATAACTTCATTCATCAAACTCTTTTCTATAATTATATCTAGGTATTTGTCTTGTCTAACCTTTTTGATGCCTTGATCTTAAGGCATCTCAAGTGGAGGTAGTCCTTTTTTTGCATGTTGTTGCTGTGTTACAACATTCAGAAAGGCATTTTATCTAGGTTTCACACTTACCATGTTTAAATTTTAAATAAACTTGTCTTTCTTATACTTATGTAAAAAAGATCAATCCTTTGTATCATATTTCTCAAAAACTCTACAATATGCACAATATGACTACCTCTATAGATTCATCAAGTATTTTTTTTGAACATGATTATACTCTCCACATAGATATCATTGTAGAGGAGCCTACTGATAGTTATTTACTCTACCACCTTGGTATCCTTCTTAGTATCCACCTTATCCTCTTCCTTTATTTGATTGATATTCCCCATGATATCCTCCCTATGGCTATGTAGAGTTCCACTACTGATACTAATGATTATTATCTCCCATATTGAACTATTGTTGTGCAATTAGAGGGGTCTAGTTTGATTATTGTGGTTGTGTTATGGGTGAACTCCAAGACACTGGATACTAATATTGAGGTGATGAGGGTGTCCAACTTGGTGAAGGAGGGGTCCAACTTCCCATATTATGAGGCTAGTACTATGGTGAACTCAGAATCCATTATGGACCCATTTGGGTTACACAATTCTTATCAACCTTCAGGGTTAGAATTATTTGCTTTATTGAGGATATCTGTTGTGCTATGACAACAAACACATTTTTGGAGATTCCCTTTTTAATTTCTTTGAGATCCCTATAATTATTTGCATTAGGTGTAGTTGATTTTCAAAAATTATGGTATAGATTTTGAGGAATTTTGATGTATTATTTTAGTAGATGGAATTGTGTCATGGCATTCTCTAGTACTCGACAAAGTTCATAAAATTCCATTTTTATTTTAGGATAATCATTCCAATAGTGTCCTTATTTATCACACTCTATGCACCATAATTTCAATTTAGGATTTTTTGTTTCATGATATTGTTCCATATTTTTCATAAAATCTTGCAATGTATTTTAAACCTAGAGCTAGTTATAGGAGTTTCACCATAGTCTTTGATTTGTTCAACACATAGTGCATCAGCTCTAGCATCTATTTTTGTCTCATAATGTGTTTTCATAGTGGCAAACTAAATCCTACCTCATAATCCTTAAAAAATCCATGTTGCTTTGTCTTTATCTATTAAAGTGAACTCTAATTTATTCATTACATCCAAAAATTTATGATCATAATCTCATATCGACTCTCCCAATTTTTTCCTTATTTCTTTCAAATCTTATATTGTTTGGCTAGTGAATTTCTTAAATTTTAAACTCTATGATGAGACATTTCTTCATATCTTGTAGTATTTTTACTAATAGATCTCTTTTGTATATGAATTCAAGCACTCTCCTAGCTAGAGCCCCTACTAATTTACACTTTTGTAAATTCTCATTAGTAATACCTTTGCCTTGCCACTTCATTTTACAAGTTAACAAATACTATTTAGGGTCTATAGACTCATCATAAATGGTTAAATTCAAGAATCCTCCTACTTGATTCAACATAGTTATAGATATATATGGAGTCTTTTGCATAGCTATTACTTGAAGTGATTGTGTCCTAAGTGTTCTTACCTACATACTATTTTGTGCACCAGAGGAATTTTTGTGCACACTCTACTTATCTTTGCTTCCTTCTTGTTATTTTTGAACTTCACCTAATCCTATACATTAAATCATTATTTATTGAATTTTTTTGTATTGATATTCCCTAGTGGTTCACATGCTCTAAAAATGATTTTTCCCAACTCTTCTCCCCTTGCTCGATTGGATAAAAAACTTCAAATAGGATATATAAGATTAGGTTGCAGAGACACACACACTTATTGTGAATAATCCTTTCCAATGACTTATTTATCTACTGTTCTTGAGTTTTTAATTAACCTATAACCATTTTTTTCTAAAATTCTCCTTATTCTATCAATACCCTTTTCTATAGTTACGTACTACTTCTATCTTCCATTCGTTCTACTCCTAAACTACTATCATCTTCTTCATCACACATTTCTTCTTTTAATCATTCTTCATCTTCTCACTCTTTCTACCTATATCCAACATCATTATATTCCTTCAACCTTTGCTCATTATCTCACTCATTAATTCTATACACTCATTCATCAACTACTCTTCTACGATTCTTACTTCTATTCGTAGCTACTTGGATATCCATCTATTTATTCCATCAACTCTATTTCCACAATTCCCTTTTTAAATCCAAAGTTTTATTTTGAATATTATTCCCTTGTATCTCCATTATAGATTTAGGATCAAACTCTAGTCACTCCTTTATCCATCATTCACCATCATGTTCACACATCCCCATATGCCCAAAGTGACTACTCTATATTGGTAGGGATAGGCACCATGGCCTTTTCCATCACCAACATCTTTAATAGGAGAGGTAGTCACTATAAAAATTTCCCTTTGATTCATTAAACTAATTGGTCTTGTGCAGCCTCAAACATTATATATAAATATACTGTGAACTCCATAGTGTATCCATCTATAGTGGTTTTAACCTAATAAACCATCGCTCTTGTTCGACCAATTTCCAATTTCACTATCTAGTTTATCTTTTATTCAATCTAAGCAATGGTTTATTCAACTTGGGATACAATTAATATTACTTGAGTCTTGTCAACAAATTATCCAACAATTAAGATAGCTCACACTAAAAAATCTCATATATTTCTTTATATATATGTTCTTGAATGATTTAACTCATAGTGAGGCTGATCCCTTTGGATTATTATTATTTGAAGTGCCATATATTAAGGTTTAATTAGGTTTAAATATCTCATTATCTTGGTAACCATGTTAGCATAGTTCTCCCTAGAAGGAGTATTTCCATGCTCACCATACCATTGTTAGCATAGGTTCCTATTTCAATAGAACATGCTAAGGATGAGGATAGCTAAGTTTTTGTAGTTTGTGTAGGGAAGATAAGTGAATAAATAATTAACAAAATCATAATAAAGATAAATTATGTACATTCAAAAGGAGTCAAATTAACCACAAAGTTATTTAAATTCACAAAATATTCAGACTACTTTTAAGATAGATTAAACCTTAGAATTAAACATGATAACAAAAAGTAAGGATAAACACAAGAAATTTGATAGGTAAACACTAACCAGATAGCATATATTGATCTCAATAAAGGGGTCATCAATATTCTTCATACAAGCATTCATTTTTATAGTTATTGTAGTTCCTAAATATTCACATTCTTCTTAATTCATTGGCACCAAAATGAAGAGACTATTTATTTTCTATCCTTTCACAAGCCAAAAGGATAGAATAAAATACACAAGCTGACAATTATATATTCAATGCATGAATATCCAAAGGAATATCTTGCATAACTTTCTTATTTGGTTTTCTTCTCCCAATAACAAAACTCTAATTCTTCCACTGAAGAGAGGTAATTGAGTTAGTTATTTTCAATAAATTTAGAAAAAATTTCCTATAATAACCTACTAATCCCATAAAATTTCTAACTTTGTGCACATTTTTAAGTGATAGATACTCCATTATGGCTATTATCTTCATCGAATCAACTAAAATTTTATCTAAAGAGATAACGTATCCCAAATACTACACTTTTGTATAGAAGAATGCAAACTTGGATTACTTACCATATAATTTGTGATTATATAAATGCTAAAAAACCAACTATAGATGTTGCCTATGTTCTTCTTCATTATTAGAATAAATGAGGATATCATCTATAAAAAATAACATGAAATGGTTTAGATAATCCCTAAACACACTATTCATGAGATTCATGAATTATGTTGGATCATTTGTTAACCTAAAAGGAAGCACTATAAATTTAAAGTGTCTATACTCAATTATGAATTCTATTTTGGGAATATATTCTTCTTATATTCTCAGTTGGTGATACCTTGCTCAAATATCTATCTTAGATAAAATTATTTACCCATGCATTGGATCAGAAAGATCATCAATGCGAGGTAATATATGCCTATTCTTGATTGTTGCCTTATTTTAAATCTTGTAATCAATACATAAGTGAAGAGTATCATCCTTATTATTAACAAATACAACTAGTGCACTCTATGGTGACAAACTTGGTTGAATCAACCTCTTAGATAACAATTCTTATATTTGAGATTTTAAGTTAACTAATTATGAATTAATCATCCTATAGGGTGCCTTGGACTATAGTTTAGAACTAGGTATTATGTCTATCAAGAAATCAAACTCTCGCTTGGTTGGTAATCCTATAAATTCCTCTAGAAGCACATCCTGAAAGTTTTTAAGAAAAGGATAATCCTCAATGGATGGTTGCTTAGATTCCTCCATCTCATTTAGTTTAACAATAAATGTCTGACATCCTTTCTTGTGTGCCTTCTTAATATAGATTATAGAAATTTTCCAATGTTTTAAATTCATTTTCTCACCTTGAATCTAAGTCTAATTTCTAAAATCATCCTAAAATTTTACCTTCTTGAGATAGAATTCTACCTTAGATTTATGTTTAGCAAGCCAATTTACACCTAGTATCACATCATATGATCCTATCAGTATTATAAAAATATCTACTATTGATGTGATTTTAGGTAATTCAATATGAGATTCAATCAAAAATCTATCAACTTTGACCTTGGCCTTATTCTCATATTATACTAACCATGAATTTTCCATTATACCAACTTTCCTAGATAACTTATTTATCATTTGAGGAGAAATAAAACATTCTATAGATCTAGTTTCAATAAAAATGGAAATGGGATGACTAAATAGATTACCTACAACCTAAATAGGTGAAACTTGAAAATCAACCTAATGATTGTTAATAACTACATGTATTCTCTATTGAAAATTTTCTTGTTGCATAGTATCCTTATCTTTACCTTAAGACTTTCTTTGAGTACATTCCCTAGCATAGTGATCACCCCCACAAATGAAATATCTACTAGGTGGTCCTTTCATTTCATATTGCTAGTTTCCCTTGAAGTTAGTCTTAAACCCAACATCTATTTTCTTATTACTTGAGAAGCTACCAAATTTAGCATTCGAATTCATAAACTAGTTTTTGGAAGCTTTATTCCTTTTCTAGTTCTTATTTTTAAGAGTGGTTTTAAAACCTCAAAACTTCTTGAAATTTTACTTGACCTAAGAAAGATAATTCATATTTATTTCCTTCTTTAATGCCTTATGAAACACCTGATCCATTGTAGATGGCCCATATACATCTACTTCACATAGAATTTGGGGTTTTAATCCCATAATAAATTTCTAAATGCAAAACATTTCATCTGTATGATATTGAGGAACATATTTTAGGAGCTTAGTAAACTTTTTCAAGTATTCATTCACCGAAAGATCTCCCTATTTTATTATATGAAAATCTATTAAATTTTGATCAAAATATAATTGGGGTAACCACTGTCATCTAAAAAAAACATGAATTACTCCCATGTGTCAGTAGTGGAGTCAAGCTTCATCTCAAGCTTCTTATTTTCCCACCATGTTTTTACTTCTCCATTAAACTAATATGCTTTCCAAACTACCTTAGTGACTTTTGAATAATTATGAATCTAAAAATACTTCTCCATATCTATCAACTAGGATTTTGCACCATCCCATAACATAGTTCTATCAAACTTAGGAGGATTAAATTTATTCATGTCTTATGTACTTTATGCATCTATATGAACTCTTGCATCCTATGGAAACTCTTCCTACCTATGATATTTCTAAGGTTCTTGCTAAACAAGGTGTTCTTCAAGATCTTCCTAATTGTTTTCTTTAGCATGGCTATGAACTTCCTACTCTAGGGCCATGATTCAGTCCCTAGTTTTGTGCAAGGCCACAAGGATTCAATCCAAATTTTTATCTTTATATACAAAAAACTAATTTGGATCTATTAGAGGGTTAATATTTTAAGTTCCCTCACCTCTAGGTATATTAAACACTATTTTACCTTCTGGTTAATAGGATATTATAAACACATTAGTGGACTCATTAAGTCTTAGAGTTTGAACCTTTGCTTTGATACCATAATGAAGAAAACCCACTAGGCTAACTAGAATTAGGTTGTGTGTGTGTGTGTCTATATATATATATCTATATATGTATATATATATGTATATATCTATGTATATATGTATATGTATATATATATGTATATATGTATATGTATATATATATATGTATATATATATATATGTATATATATATGTATATGTATATATATATATGTACATATATGTGTGTGTATATATATATATATATATATATATATATATATATATATATATATATATATATATATATATATATATATATATATATATATATATATAGACTAACTCATTATTAAATTTCCATTTTATTAAAATCAAAGAATTAGTGATCTTTAAATAAATATAACAAAACAAATCGAACCATTTACCAACTATTTAACAATAATTTATTTAGCTAATGATCACTTAACAAAGTATATATATAAATTCTTGAGTAATCTCAAATTATTAACATAATTACTAGTTTACAATTCAACCACTTCTAATACAAATATAAGAACTATTACTAAAATACAACCAACTGCTAAAATTATAAAATGTCACCAAAAGGTACAATTACTAGATTATTACATAATAATAATTTACAAATTATACAATGTTTCAATGTATATTTAAGTCTCAATGAACTTGATTACATCTATATATAATCATGAGTGTGGTCTTTATCGATGGAATGTTGGAAGGGAGGGAGAGTATCACTCAAGTGCTTTTCCCCACCAACCACAAATCATATATCCCCTACACAATCTCTCAATTAGGTAATGACCTTCCCTTCATGAATGGGAATATGATGATGGTGAGAGAATTAAGAATTATCAAATAGAACCCATGTGTTGTAATATAACTATTACATGTAGCATATGATAAAGAAACCCATTCTAACATGATATCAATAAAAAAATATGCAAACTAAATAAAAAAGGTGAATTGACAATGTTTTAACCATAAACATTACTTTGGCCAAATTTTTAATATAGTTTACTGATCTTTAAACTCAGTCAAATTCATAGACACAACTCAATTAGATGTCATAAAATTTGTCTATTAGTGACACTAAGTAAATACATGAAGTCCATCTCACCTATTTATTTAGTGTCATTAATATTATATTACTATGCATATCTATATTAAATAATAAGAGTATTATTTTCAAAAATGTAGTTCCAAACTCATATTGCCACGATAATGTTATGATAGGAAACTTAAATATCTACATAAATTCCATCTTATACATCATAACAAGCTACAAAATATCACTTACTGAATCCATATTTATAGTCAATAATTTATATAGCTAACTATTCACGTCCACATAGGCAATTAAAATAGTGAAACATTTCCTCATTATAAGAATTGTCTTACTCATTAAAATCCAAGCTACAACAATGCTTGATTTAACCTTGAGATTAATGCATAATAAGAGATTAATTTTATGCAATTTACCAAATATCATACCAAAATGATAAAATATAATTTCATCATAATTTTCTTAGGTTTCAAAATAGGTTACATCAAGATACTAGTATTATAGATTCATGCTAACAATTGAAGGTTTACATTAAGATACTTACAACATCTATGTATACTTACATATGAATGAACATATGTGTATATGTATATAACAACCAAAGTATTACTAGTTTAACACAACACCCATATTAAGTTTATCCATGAGGACAAATAAGTCAATATGTGTGTATAGGTAGTTTAAATATTTGCAACATCAGGTATATAAAAATAAATACCACTTATCTTATATTTAACTTAAACAAGTCATTTTAATATCTATTTCATAAGGTTTTCATTAAGTCTGTATGACTAAATTTCCCTAGTTGTACCTCATTCAAGACATTTTTATCTAATATTAATTCTAGTTGATGAAATGTGAGAGATATGACTACCAATTTCATAACAGTTTCACCACACCAAAAAGACAACTATATACCACTATCCAAACACCAGAATACTCTAATACATTATTTTATTTTTCACATATAAGTGAAAATATGACTATTGTACACCAATAATTTATATAATAAGAGTATACCAACCTTAAATACATGGTTACTCTTAATATTTACTCTTAATACACCAACAAATTTATAATGATATTTAATACACTTGAACTATCCTTATGCAAGAAATGTACACACACACACACACACACACACACACACACACACACACACACACACACACACATACATATACGTATATAATTTTAAGATATAAAAAAAACTAAATATTCCTCTATTGTCATGGAGGTAAGCATTACTCATAAAAGTGTAAGTAATTCCAATTCAATCATAGAATCAACCCATATATGCTATAAAAAATAGTGTATAAATAAATTGACACCCTATGTGGTATAAACAAATCAACACCTTGTGGGTATAAAAAAATTGACACCCTATGGGCAAAGAGTACCTCCAATCGACTATACAACAAAAAGACCCATATATCAAAAATATATATTCAACTAGTTCCTTAATGAAAATAACCCTTTAAATAATGAAATTTAGTAATTTTTATTGACTACAAATAAAACATGTAATTACTTAGGTGCAAAAAAAGATGAAAATAAATCATTCAAGATAACAAATATTTATAGTTGAACCTATTAGGGTTTTACCCAAATCAACTAAAGAGAACATCTATAGATCACTTAATTGAACCAAAAAATTTCATGCATTTAACAATGAGTCACCATAATACACGATAAGGTACACTATTTATATGGCCTTTGGAATATAACCATGGCTACCAAAGAAAAATGTTAGGATAGGGTCAAATTGCACTCTATAGTAGGGGTTTTAGTCTTATTACCAATAGTAATTATAGGGTGGGCTTTAAATCAACCTATTCATTGATTCAAAATTATGGATGGATTTATTTCCATCCATAGGTTTATATCTATGAACCCATAAAATAAACTTAAATTTCTTAATAAATTTATCAACACCCATCAACATAAACATGTATTTAATTTTGGTAATAATAGAAGTGCAAACCCTACCTCAAATTTATGATTCTACTTGCTTGATGAGGATATATACTTGTACTTACAACCATATTACTTTTTTTTCTTTTTCTTTCTTCTCTACCTCTCATCCCTAGCATGTCTCCAAAATGTATTCTCCTCTTCTAAAATTGCTCCCATCATCCCTTTGATCCTATTGCATGATATTTTCATGATAAACAACAAGATCCTCCACTAAAATGGGGTGGAATTATAAATTAACAGGCATACATGTTTGTGCTTTTAAAAATACTTGCATAATTCTTGGCATGGCTGCCAAAATCCTCCCTATTACCATTAATGTCAACCCTAAAACCCCAATCATATCAAAATACTTTTCAAAAATGAATGATCATATTGAATTTTCATTACCATTAAATATCATGCAAAAATTCATGATTCAAAGGTCTTTTTACTTTGTAAAATAATCATGCATAAATCAAACTTTAACCTAGGCTTTAAATATTCCTCAACATTATGCCTTAACTACTATACATAAACTAGGTTAGTTTGAATATAATCACCATTATAAAAATCAATTAAGTCCCTAATAATGTTACTTAAAATCATATACACTCCAAGGTTTATTTGTAAATCCTTCACAAAAAAATTTATTTTATTTATAAAGCATTCATTACCCTACATAACATGTTATAACAATGTTTAAGACCTATATAGAACATATTTGCAAGTAAATGAAGACAACTATATAGGAATTTCGATCTCATAATTGAAAGCACAAAAATAGGATTAAATTATTTTATAAACATGAAAATCAGTCAAATACATATGCAAAAAACATATCAACAACTTAAATGCAAGTTGTAATCAATACCAAATCAACTACCAATTAACAAACAACTTCTAGTCTATGTGGTGTGTGTAGGGTTCATGTTTAATTTTTTCATCCCCCACTCATCTCCATATGTTCCATCCTCTATGATGATACTCTCCCTCTATTAGTATTTGAGGGGTGAACTCTATCCTACATCCATCGAGGAATAATAAATGTAATTAGTCTGTATCATGACAAAATCCATAACATAATGTTATATTTAATTGAGTAATCATGATCATAATGTATAATAACACATAAGTACATCCAAATTAATAAGTTAATTATCATAAAATTAAGTAATATTTAATTGTCAATAATCAATATATAATAATCTAACTTACTAAAATAGTAAATCAACTAATCATTAATCATATAATCCACAAATTAATAGGTTAACAAGTCTAGATAAGGATTCAAGATGTAACAATATGATTAGATTTAGTATTTATTATCATAATATTATTATAATATAAATTAATTAATCAAATTTATTTTTAGATTATATTATTACTTGTTTGATTAGGCAACTCTTTCAATATTAATCCTTATTTCCAAAAGGGTTAAACAATATTCTGATATAGTGCTTATTTATGAAAATTTGTTAAATATAGAATGTATAATAGCAAATAGTAATTTGCATTATTAAACATAAATATGAGATAATACTTATATTTTTATTGATGTGTATGTATATCTGAAAAGTGTAAGTGCATAAATAGTTAGGATAATGCTCAACTATGATTCATTAGATTTTGGAAATTACCTCTCTATTAGCCTAGACACTACTATAAAAGAGGGACACTAGCATCAACACTTCTATCCTAAAAATTTATATCTATAGTGAATTATAGGTCATTTTATTGAGATTGAAACCACACTTATTAGGGTTTTTTATTGCCTTGTAATTTTTCTATTTAGATTATGTGCATAAGTTCTAGATGTTAACTTTTTGATCAAAACCCTTGGTCCTTTAATTATAGCATGCCACCTTGAAAAAATGGGGTTAGTTGGATAAAATAAATTCAAGCTAAACTCAAAGACCCCTATATCAATTAATGATACCTATATATCTGTATCATCCAAAGAAGGCCTCAGATCGATGTAATTATCTTCCTTATGTTGGCTTGTGTGTGAAAAATGGTGAAATATGATATGTGTGAAAGTATGTCTTAATCTATCTTGAAAATTGAAAAATATTACTCATTTGATTGTCTTTGAATGCTTCAAGCCTATAATAAGACTACTCCAATGATTAATTTGAACATACGGAAATTAGTGCAGTAAAACTTAGTTATGCAAATGATTTAATGAGTTTGATTACTACTTGTTGGGTAAATTTATAGGTGAATAATGAGTGTGATTTTTATTTTATTTACACCACATATTTTGAAAATAATATCACAAAGAGTTGATTAAAAAAATAGGCTAAAATTTTCATATTGAAATATTTAAAAAATTGAGAATTTGTAAGGTACAAATACTAGCATTAGATCTAAGACAATAACATTAGATCTAGTGTCTTGATCTAAATAATAATGTCTTGGATAACAAAAAATTGTTGAATCCTTATAACTGACAGTGAGGTACATATATCAAGTTTTAATCATTATGTGGGATAAAAGTGATCTAGGTATTTAGAATATTAGGGTTAGATTGTAAGATAATAATTTAGGCACAATAAGGTGATGAACATGAGAATTTTAGTAGTGAGAAAGTCATGAATTGGAGGGTAGAGCCATGAGTGATATTTATCAAGAAAATAAGACTAGTTTATCATGTAAAATGTAGATTTGAATATCTATATTCCCCCTTTTAATTAGTAATTTACAAGGATTATATTGCTAGGTTAAAATAAATAAATGTGTACTATGGTGTCTAAAACACACCTCAATTTGTCTTGAATCCTATTTGAATTTTTGTATGTGTATTACCTACAAATAAGATCATGTTACAAATGTGATTAGAGCATATAATCTGAAAATGAATGATTAAAATTTCTTGAGATAAAATAAAGCAAGGATTACACTTATGCATTGATGCAACTAGGTGCTCATGTTCCTAATATGGTGTAAGGTTGAGTTATGCCAAGGCCATCGAGATCACTAAATCTGAATTACACAACCCAAATGCAAACATAATCTCATGAATATATCCAATATATCCTAATTCAAATGGTGTAACCATATCAGCCTACAAAAATAGAATTAGTTTCAAGGCCATTGAGGGCACAAAATATCAATCACACTACTCAAGGGATCCAAATATTATAATAGATAAAAGCTCAATCACTGTATATTAGTAAGATCACTACATGAATATTGGCATAATTTGAATATGTATATATGATTTTTTGCCTTTTCATGGCATATGAACCTCTAATGTGCCTAAATCTTAATTATATGTCAAAACGTATCATTTGTTCTATAAACTATGTATAATATATGTCAAAATTTTGAAAATACTTATCCCAAATCTATGAAAATTAGTGTCAAATATATAAGGTTATGTCAAAAGTGTATATATAAATCATATAAACTATATAAAACTATGCTAATTTTTCCAACTTTTTATATGTGGATTCATGTATCTTTCAATCATTTTCCCCAATAACATGTTAATTATCTTATTTATCATTCTACTTGACCATTACATTGCGGGTAGTAGGGTTTAGAAATGGTATGTTTAATTTTGTATTTTTTACAAAAATGTTTTACTATTTTTTCTTAAATGATGACCCATTATATCTAATAATATATGAAGGTAAACAAAACCTAGAAATAATATTAGGCATCAAGAATAAACATATATCATATTTAGTGGTAAACTCAAGAGGATTTGCCTCTACCTATTTGGTGAAATATTCTATAGTTGTGATTATGAATCTATGGGCTCTTGTTGATTATGGATTTATTTTTTCAATAAAATAAAATCTCCAAAGGGAGGATGACCATGGCGAGAAAATATAATGTAACTCATGATATGAACTACAATTTAATTTTCTATATTTTCGACATTAGATACATAATTTAGCATGTCCAACACATTAATATTCCATTATAGGCCAATATAACCCTACCATTTATTTTCTACTGAAGTGTTCCCCACACTCACTATTGTGCATCTCTATAATAACGGTTCTCACTTCATCTTTTTTAAGAAATCAAATAAATTGTTTATCAAAACCTATTTTGGACAAGGAATTCCTAATTAAAAAAAAAGTGCATCTCATTTTAGTTTACACTTATCATTTCATGTAAACTGACATAGTATAAAGGATCAGTATAGGAAATTAAATATATCACTATACCATTCTATATTTTCCACATTGCATGTGATTACAAGAACTTCTAGAGCATGCATTTTATCTAGAGTAATTGAAGGATGTCACATATATAATATAATTAAATTAATATAATACTAATAATTAATATCTAGGGGAATTAGTGATGTTGCACTAGAAACTGAATCAAAATGATGATTATCCTTAGGTGGGATGATTTCAATACAAAATGTGTCAAATGTTTCTTTTAATATGTCTACCATTTCTTTGTATGGATGTAAAAGCTCTTATTTTTTTGATAATGATTTATAACCTGATCAAAAAATAATTGAGAGTCATGCCATAAACCTAAAAATTATTGACATGAATTTTTATTCTATATACAAATCTATGATCAAGGCATTATATTTTGCTATATTGTTGGTGCATGAAAAATCAAATTGATAAGAAAACAACATAGGTTATCCTTCATGAGTATGAAAAATTATGCCTACACCCACACCTATCATACATATGGATCTATAAATAAACATAGTCTATATGTCATGTGATATATTAAAAGCCACTACCTCATCACATAATCCATCAATTATTAGAAAATTATTTGATAATGGAGTTGTAACTAGTTGATTAGTAATAAAATGACCTTTTACTAAGTTTTGAGATACGAATTTAATACTAAATTCCATGAGTTACATCACCCATTTAGATATTATTCCTACTAAAAGGGTTTTGTTCATTATAAACTTTAATGTGTCTTCTTTGATTATAACATGAATCTCATTATTAAGAATGTAATGTCATAATTTATGTATAAAAAATATTGATTCCAAGCATAATTTTTCTATTATAGTATACTTACATTCATAACAAACCAATTGATAATTAGTTTATTAAATTTATTGTTCCTTGTGGTCATCATCATATTATGCTAACAAGGCCCATAAGGCCTCATGACTTGCTGAAATATAAAGAAGAAACTGTTAGGAAATAATTAGTCCTCATAGTAATTTATACACTATAATATGAATAATTACGAGAGTAATAATTCATTATTATGTATAGGTTGTTTTTTAGTTATATTTAGTAGTAATTGGTTATCAAAATATTTTTATAAATAATATTATAATAAAAGATTAAAATTTAATATTATTTAGATATATTGTTATGAGTTGTAACAATATATTGTGTATAGGAGATTTAGAGATTTTGGGTGAGAAATTAATGGAGAAATAATCTCCATGAATATAAGAATGATATTCCTATAAATATATAACACCCCTATGGTTTTATAATTAGAGTGTGGAATAATAATATAGTGTGCTTAAAATAATTCTGAGATTTCCTGTGATATGCTTCCATATTTTTTGTGTTAGTTTTGTGAAGACTTTGATATACACCATTATTTGGTATCAGAGCATAAGATTATGCTGATGGATCAATTATTTTTTTGTGAGGTAGTGATTTTGTATTACCCTAAATAATGGAGATAATTTTTTAGTTTTTTCATAGTTAGATTCTATAGCAAATAAATAGATCAGGTTTACATCACAAAAAGAAAGGAGGATATTCTAATGATATTAATGGTTGCCTCTATCCATGCATAGACAACAATGGATAATGAATTTATAAGTTTTTTGGCACTTGGTTTTGATCAATCTAGCCATGGTTGAACAACATTATTTACATAAAACTTGTACATGTGTTGGTTTGATCTAAAGGTTGAAGTGAAGTTATAACAATTGTTTTGAAGGCTCTACTTGAAGCCTGCTGAAATCATTTGTCATTTGTTCCTCACATTTCATAGAGATAAGACAATAGAAAGTGTGGTTTATATAAATAAAAATTAGTATTTAGTGTTATACATAGGCTATGTGGATTGATTTCTATTGAAACCCATGTGATCTGGGTTCTTGAAGTGTTGAAAATCACCATCTTGATAGATCCAAATAAACAAGATCAATGACATCCTGGTTGAATATCTTCATGAGCTTGGTGATTTCAATAAATATGTTATGATCCTATCCTTTGGTGGTGAGCTAATTTAAAATGATAGATCTATGCAATACACTTCCATGCTACATCTATCCTTGTATCGTCTTCATATGACTTGTCCTCAGTACACTTCATCTCAAAGGGTTTTAATTCATCTAAAATATGGTATTCTCTTCATTATATCATGATATTCATCAAATCTATCAAAGTATTATGAATTTATTTAATTTGATGTCATTTAGTTATTTATTTAGGTAGATTCACTATTTAAATAATGTTAGGCTAAAGTATGTCATAGTTTACCAAACATAATACTGGTCCAATATTTAGATAAGCATCATTTGATTTTTGCTTCATTAAGTCTTTTATTAGGATTAGTGAGTATTTTAAGAGTAAAAGTTAAGTCAATTATATTATATTAGGGTTAAAGTGGTTTATGTAAAATATTTGAGTTTGGTTAGTGTATTTTTGTATGGGATTAATTTTTTTTTATTATTGGGTCCATATATCAAAATTTTCAAAAGTCGTAATAGTTATTGTTTATCATAATATAGTTAAATATGGTCATGTTTGTGTTAAGTGTGTTCAAGTCATTAAAAATATTATCATTTATAAAAGTATTGTATGTTTGTTGATCATCAAAGTTAAATACTTTGTTGTAATAGATACATTATCACTTGTACGTGGAGTCCAAACTATTGGGGGGGGGGGGGAATTTCTCCTCAAAAATTTGCATATGAGCTACATCAACATATCACCTAAGTAAGTAGCAACCCACTAGAGGTTGGAGGATGGAGGCTTTCTATGCCTTTCAATATCCACTAATGAGGGACACTTATTTATATAGTGGCACACACACACACACACACACACACACACACACACACACACACACACACACACACACACACACACACACACACACACACACACACACACACACACACACACACACACACACACACACACACACACTATTTGTATGTGTGAAAAATAAAGAGGTGAATTTCCTGTTTTTTCACATAGGGCATTACATAAAAAATGTGTTTATAATAAATAAGAATGTGATAATAGTTAACAGAGTAGCTACTAAATAGATCCCATGACTACTTACTTCTTTATGGAGATGATCCACAAGTGACACATATGTACAGTCACATAAAGTAAATGTAGGATGTGTTATTTTGCATAGTAGTAGTCATGTGCAACATAATTACAATAGTAGTATGCATACCTAAGAGTATGCAGTGGCATAAAATTTTATTTGTGTTAGTTCTTAGAGATAGGAGTGAAAATTAAACAGATGGTTTTCCTATCATGGTTCCCACACTATTAGGTTGATGTGTTCCCTTAATGAATGGTTGATGATAGGTATTCCTTTTCAAATTTCTCACATAGATTCGATTGATGTGTTCTAGATGGTGAATGGTTGATAATAATTTGATGTGTTTATTACTTTCACTAAGTCCTGTGAAACACAAATTACCACGTAAGGCCTAAGGGGAGGAATGTTAGGAAATAATTAGTCCTCATAGTAATTTTTACACCAGAATATGAATAATTATGAGAGTAATAATTCATTATTATGTATAGGTTGTTTGTTAGTTATATTTGGTAGTAAGTGATTATTAGAATATTATTCTAAACAAAATTATGATAATAGATTATAATATAATATTGTTTAGATATATTTTTATTAGTTATAAAAATATATTGTATATAGGAGATTTAGAGATTTTGGGTGAGAAATTAATGGAGAAATAATCTCCATGAATATAGGAATGATATTCCTATAAATATGTAACACATGTATGGTTTTATAATTAGAGTGTGGAATAATAATATAGTGTGTTTAAAACCATATTTTCTATGTTAGTTTTGTGAAGACTCTAATATACACCATTAGAAACAATCTATCTAGTATTAGAGGCATGAGAAGTGGTAGATTTGATAAATTCTATTTTATTACAAAAAAAATCTTTTAACACACATTATCTTAAGAAAATTTGGTATCTTTCTTTAGTAGACACATGAAAGGTATGGTTTCATCAGCTATTTAAGTAATAAAACATCAAATTTATTGAATTTTACCTTGTAAACATCACAACTATTTTAAGTTAGTTGGTGGTGGCATCTCAACAATGACCTTAATTTTTTTGGATCAACCTCAATACCATGTTGAGAAATAATATAACCCAAATTTTTTCCATAAGATTAAAAAAACACACTTTTTTGGATTTAACTGAACATTAAACTTTCTCAAATGTTCAAATATATGTCTTAAATATGTACCATGATATATTTAGTACTTGAATTTTGATAATAAATCATTGACATAATATTTAATAGTATTATGAATAAAATCATGAAAAATGTGTTTCACTACCCTTTGATATGTAGTTCCAATACTCTTAAGTCCAAAAGGCATAAAAATATAACAAAATACTCCCCATGGTGTGGTGAATGTCAAATTTACTTGATCTACAGGGTTAAGCTTTGTTTGATTATAACCAAAATAACCATCCATGAATTAAAATGTGTCATACCCAATGGTAAAATCCATGATCATGTCTATGTTAGTTAGTGTAAAATCAAATTTTGGAGAAGCTTTATTTACATCGTGAAATTTTTTGTAACATCAATTATTAACATTAGGCTTGGTTAGAGACACTATATTATAAACCCAATTAGAATGTACAATTTACCTAATAAAGCCTATATATAGAAGTATTTGAATGTCATATTTTATAACCATGGATAACTTGGGATGCATCTTATAGATATTTTTCTTGACATGATTTACACATGGATATATTAGTATGTTGTGCATTACCACATATGGGTCAATTTTAGGCATGTTAGAATAAACCCAAGAAAATAACTCTAAATAATCATGTATAACATGTTGATAAGTTTTCACTTCATTCTATTACATCATTTCATCTAATTATATTGGTTGAGGATCTTGATCTATTTCATAGTTATATTATATTGTTTCTTCATTAAACAAGGTGGATCTTTATATGATAAATGGTGTAGTAGGAATGGTTTTATGTGAATCATGTCGAGTATTATAATCATCATTGTCACTAAAATAATAATGAATATAGGTGGTATGAATAAACCTATTCTCATGATAGAATGAAGGGAGATTATCATATACCCTCAAGTAATCTAAAAATGACTCGTCATTGGATAATTCATCAAATTTTTGAAATTATGGTGAAGCATTCTCATCAATCAAACTAGGGTTGAAAATATTTAGATTATAAGTATTATTAATTACATGCATTCTTTTGGAAATGTATTTTATGAAATGTTGGTGACTACTATTTCTTTGTTTTTTAGCCATAGATTTTTATGAAAATATTGAGCCTTGTCAAATTGTATTATTTGATATGAAAATATGTTGTGTTATACGTTTCTCATTTTTTAATAATCATTAAGCTTTGTATTCATGTTTTATCAAATTTATATAGCCAAATTATATTTGTGTGAGTGTGGTGTATAAGTATTCATTGGATGGATCATAATATAATGTTGAAGGGATATATCAGTTAGACATGTATAAATGAATTCTTGATGGATGAATTTTAAACATGCATACAAATTAAATAGAGCCACATACAACTCATGTATCCAAGGGAATCCAAAAATTATGTTGTAATTTAAATAATCTATCATAACTTGACATAAACTAGGTAAGGTATGAGGTCCCATAGTGATATGCAATGTTATTTTTCCCAAGACCTTTCTTGAAATGTTATCAAATACCTTCATATTCATACTAGAGGAAATATTTGGTCTCAATTACAATTAAATAAATGAAATATATATTAAAAATATTAAGTCCTAACCATTGTCCAAAAATATCCCTTTAAACATCTTATTGTGAACACATACTTAAATATATAAGGGAAAATAATAATCAATAATATGTTGGGTAGGCACCATTTCAAAGGAAACAATATGTTCTATAAATTTGATATAAATTAATATGGATGACACATATGGTGGCTCTAGAATGCTTGGAAATATTTTCATGCATAATGATCCAAGATAATATGTTTATATCAAGAAAACTTGTGTAATAAATCAAAGATTGAAATATTATTAATGGCCTCATTGGAGTGGTTTGTAATATATATATATATATATATATATATATATATATATATATATATATATATATATATATATGATACTTGTTTCATTAACTCCCTTTGACACTTAGTATTAGTAAGTAGTAGCTCATGATAAACATTATGAAAATAAGGGGTATGCATAGATACACTTGATTTATTTTTATCATGTTTTTGACCCCTATTTATTGTGGTTTTAATTGATATAACAATGCATGAAATACAACAAGTAATGAGTACAATTATATTTTATAAAAATTAATAATTACTAGATGTATCAAGTTCACCAAATGTTCAACCCTTTTATAAATAAGGATTAAATGAAAGACATTATCATAATCAACTAAGGATTAAGCTACTCTAAAAATTAGGCTAAATAAATAATTCAAATTCACAATATAGTCTGATGCAATCCTAGATTATACAAATTTTCTAAATATATAAAGTACAATATGAAATAGTAATTTTCATGATTAAACAATAGAGATAATAGTTATCTTGTTTACTGATGTAAATGAATATTTGAGAATTATAGGTGTATATATTATAAATATGATGATCATCTATGATTTGTTAAATTCTTGAAATTAGATTTTTATTATCATGGACACTACCATTGAAATAGGGGCACTAACATTGACACTTATGTTCTAAAATTATCACTTATATCCATAGTGAACTACATGTCCTTTTCTAAAAATTAAACTTAAACCTATTAGGTTTATCTATCTATTTGAATATTATCTATTTGGATTATGTGCATAGTAACTAGATGTCTTCTTTTTTATCAAAACCTTGGTTCTCAAATTAGGGCATACCATAATTAAAAAAGGGGTTAGTGGGATCAATTGAAATTGACATAACCTCAAAGACCCCTGTATCAGTAAGCATTACCTACATATCCATATACTCCAAAGAGGGTATCTAACCAATGTACTTATCCCCATTAAGTGAGCTTGTGTATGATAATGGTATAATATGATATATGAAAGTGTATGTAATAATCTATTTTGAAACTATTGGCAATACGAGTGTCATTGATGTAAAAAGGGAGATTATTGGTAATATGATTGTCATTGATTTTAAAAGGGAGATTGTTGGCATGAGATTGGAGAGAATAAAATGTTTTATCGTTACATAGTGAAAATTTGTCATTCTTTTACAAAGACCATTTTTAGAGAATTGAAGAGTAATTGATTGAAGATCTGTTATGGGTTTTTTGAGTGCATCCTAGATATATGGTCCATAGGTTCAGATGAAGAAAAATGAGCTAAAAAATAATTTATTTTACCGGTTGGACATTATAGGGTTTCTAAATTAAACCTGAAGGGTTTAATCCATGGAATTCAAAAACATGTTCTATTTTTAGGTAGATTGGATATAGGCAAGAACCAGTTACTTAAGTTATATCTTAATTCCTTGTCATCATTATGCAACTGGCCCCTTTGACCTAGTAATTACTAGATTAAGCTATGATCAAAGACCTTAACATTTCCTAAGTCTTAGACTTAATATTTGTCCCAACTTGATTAATGGTTAGTGCTTAATTATATGTTGAAGATATAATGAAGCATATCAAAGTCAATATCTCAAATGTACCTGAGAATGAATACAAGGATGCCAAGTGTTTCAATAATGGGAATTAATAATAAAGGTGCACAAGGAATGCAAAGGTATAAAGTGTCATAAGTATGAGCACTGACAATAATACATAAGACATGTGAGGGTACCATGTGTCACATTCATGAGAGCTTATCAAAGACAAAGTTTGAGCTTGTCATAAGATCGAATAGTGAGCATGTGATTATGAAATGAAGATCTAATGGAGCAAGTGAACTAAATGGGATCATGATCTTGATGTTTAATGAAATAGAGGTGAGTTAAAGACCAATATACTTTTATGAGATAAATGGATTATATTCATTCCAAAGTCTTATGAAGCAATGAGATTAACTAAGTGCTCTAGGTTTAATATTAGATAGAGGTAAAGTTCATGTAATATTGAAGATCTAATGGAAAGTGAGAGCTTAGATCAAAAGATCTAATAGATGCATTTCAAAGTTGAAATGTTAATGTCTAAAGGCATATAAATAGTTGATGGAGTGAGTGAGCATGTTCATCAAAAGAAATTTAAGATCAAAGGCCAATATTTAAAAATGTGTTCATCAAAATGGTCAAGTGACATAACATGTAGGTAAGTTATAAAATATGACACAGACAACAAAATAGATTATTGTGATCGATCAAATTTGTGTAATATGGGATGTACATCAAAACCAAAGCCCAGTATATGCTAAAAATAATAATGAGACAAAGAATAATAGTGGTGGAGCATGAATTAAAGATGTAGGAAACTTTTTGTTCAAAAAATATGAATTGAGTCTAGAATTATCATGATGTGTTAGCAAAATAAGTATGAACATAGAGAAGATGCAAAACCTAGATCAAATTTATATACATATGTCATCTAGGATATAGGATAAAGGTATTGAATTGGTTTAATTGTGTCAAATAGAAAATGTAGAGACATAGAGGAAGAGGGGAAAAGTGGAAGAGAAGAGAGAGATGAAGAGTAGAGTTTGAGTAGTTAAATAATATAGCTATACCAAAGAATTAGATTTGGACTAATTTATGAATCAATATTTTAATATGGAATTATAGTTCCATCAATATAAATGGTAGGTGGCATTAGAAGATTTGAGTTGGTGCTCAGTTAGGGTTTTAGTGCTTCATTAGAGTAGGTGATCTTAAATCAAGGGATTGGTATCCCCTTATGGGTCAATGCCTATAAAAATTGTAATTAGTTAGGTTTTGAATGTGAGTCTAAATTAGAATAGTAGATTCTAGTAAATATTCTCACTATGTTTTTTTCCATATTAGGTTTTCCATGTACATATGGTGTTGTGTCTACTTGTTTGTATGTGATCTCTACATATATTTTTAATCTACATTAAAAGTTTTAAAAAGGACTATGTTAGTCAATCTACTAATTCACCCCCCTCTTAGTAGATAGTTGTGTTATAATAATTACTATCAGAGCCCTGGTTTCTTAGAAGAAACATAATTAGCTTAGGTATATCTTGGATAGTGAACACAAATGGTTAGTCAAGAAGGCTCTTTTTCAAACAAAGCACTTCTCTTTTATGGATCAAACTATGCATTCTGGATCATTATAATCAAAGCATATTTATCTTCATTAGGGTTTGATGTATGTATGTTTGTTATAAATGGATATGCAACCCCTACTACAACTCCTATTGATCAGACTTCAAATAAGACATATGAGAGAAATTCCAAGGCAAAGAATGCTATCCTTTTTGGATTGTAAAACTCAAAGTTTGTCAAAGTGATGTATTATCAAAATTCACAAGATTTCTAGAATAAAGTGAAGAGCATACATGAAGGTGATGATAAGGTAAATCAAGCCAAGCTACAAACATATAAAGGCAATTTTGAAAACCTTAAAATGAATGAAGAAGAGAAAATTGTATAATACCGCCTCAAATTAGATGAAATAGTCAATATAATTAGAGGCCTTGGAAAAGAGATGAAAGATCTAGTCATTGTCAAAAAGGTCCTAAAATATCTACCATATAGGTATGACTCTAAAATATTTATAATAGAGGAATCAAGAGATATAGATAAACTCATTGTTAATGAGTTGCATGGAACGTTGACTACCTATGAGATTAAAATGGGAGAAGCAAACACTTTCAAGAGAGAATCTGCATTCAAAGTAGCCAAACAACTAAAATCAAAATCACCTACATCCAAAGCTAAGGAGATTGATGAAGAAGAATATAATTTTTTTAGAAAGTTAAGAAGAGGATCTAGAAAATACAAAGGTAAGTTACACTTTAAATAATTTAACTATGGTAAGGTAGGACATTTTATTGATAAATACCCTTATAATAGAAAGGATAACTCTGATCAAGAAGAGGATAGTAAAAAGGTGAAACCCCACTATTCCAAGAAGAACTTATTTAAAAATAAGAAGGGCCTGTACACAATGGAAGATAGTGATTCATTGGATGATAATGATATTTATGATGATGACCATGATTGTGCCTTTGTGGATGAAGAAAAATAATTCATATTCATGACATTAGGATCAAATTTTGTGTATCAAGAATACAATGAAGACTTAGATGAAGAAGAAGGAGAATCACATCTACAGTGTGAAATCATCTATGCTCTAGATGAAATTGACAAGCTGATAAAAGTGAACTCAAAATATAAGAAGCTTAGACAAAAGGAGATTGATAAATGTCTAAAATTCTTGAAAAAACTAATTATATGGTGGTTAGCCTAAATACACAAGTTGAAGAGGCTAAAATAATAGAAGATGTAGTCAAAATTGAACTATAATATAAATATGATGAGTGCATGAAGTTGGAAGTAGAAATAGTGGGTTTGAGAAAATAACTTGAGAAAGTTAAAGAACAATTAGACAAAGGTCTAAAGCTGAAAGGAGGTTCAATAATTCTTGATGAGTTAATCAACTTTAAAAATACATCAAAAGAAAGATCTAGTCTTGGTTATGAAAAAAGGAAAAGTCCCATGACTAGTACATCTACTAACCTATATGATAACTTCAAATTAGAGGGATAATTAGGAGTAAAGAAAGAGAAATATTGAAAGAATACAAAGATAGACACAAGCACTACTGATGTAAAGAAAGATTAAGGAGAAAAGAATCCTAAATAAAAGAAGAGAAGTAATGACCAAATATCTTCAAACTCAAGGAAGATGAAAAGCATAAAGGTAGCTGATGTAGATGGTTACATAAGAGTGAGAGATTTGAAGAATCTAGAGTTTAGAAGAGCTCCTCATACTGTATAAATAAATGCTATGACTAGGTATTCCTCATCTTTCTATGTTGATTATTATACATGTAATCAGTTTGGTCATAGGGCTATTGAATGTATACTTTTATTTAAAAGGATAACAAAGTTTGTAATTAGAAATTCATTTAATCCCTTTTTAGATAACAATGTAATATGTTATAATTGTAATAATTTTGGTCACATAGCTAAACAATGTATAATAAAATTTGCAAGACCAAAAACACAAACTAAGAAGAAAGTCATGCCTCCTAGTATGAACAAAGGTTTTCAAGTCTCTGATATAAGGAAAAATAATCCAAACAAGAGACCCAAGGATGTGTGTAAATTGAAAGATAAATCAACGATTGCTCAAACTTCACTCCATGCCAAGGAATAAAATTTGTGGGTAATAGACAATATTTGCTCAAAACACATGACTGGTGAGAAGAGTAATTTCATCAAATTGAGGAAATGTAAGGAAGGATCTATCATCTTAGGTTCCAACACTACAGTAAATATCTGAGGTAAAGGAACCTTGAACATAAATAGAAAACTACCTACACATGATGTCTTTTATGTTGAAGGATTGAAACATAATCTACTAAGTGTTATCGAAATGTGTGAAAATGGATATAAGCTCACGTTTAATACATAATATTTTAAGATAATAAGATTAGAAGAATAGTTGTAGAAAAGAAAAGAACTAAGAGAAACATTTATAATCTTAGTGAAGTGAATGCTAATAGTTGATTTATAGGAAATATTGATCAGAGTTGGTTATGGCATAGAAGAATGGGTGATGTCAATTTTTGTAACCTGGTAAAAGTGAGCTAATAAGTGTGTTAGATGCATGCCTAAGATAATGAAACTTGTAGACACTAATTGAAATTAATGTCAATAAGGCAAGTAGATAAGGGTCATATTTCAAACAAAAGAGTATGAAACTAGAAAGCCTCTAGAATTAGTTCATACTGATCTTTGTGGTCCTACTAAGACAAGAGGATCTAAAGGACAGAGATAATTGATGTTATTTGTAGATGATCACTCAAGAATGATATGGGTAACATTTTTGAAGGATAAGTCTTAGGAATTTGAAAGATTCAAGATCTTTATGGACATGGTAGAGAATGAGATTGGATGAAAAATAAAATGCTTAAGATCTAATAAAGGTGAATAATTTACCTCAAATGAGTTCATATAATACTATGAGAAGCATGGAATTAAAAGACATTACTCTACAACAAGGAATCCATATCAAAATGAAGTTTTTGAGAGAAAGAATAAGATATCCAATTAGATGGCTAGAACAATGTTAAAAGAGGCCAAGTTACCTAATGGATATTGGAGAGAAGTAGTACAAATAGAATTATATATCTTGGATAGAGTTCAATTGAGGGAAAATAGTGATAAACCTCCCTATGAACTATGGTATGGACAACTTGCTTTTGTTAACTATTTCAAAGTGTTTGGAAGTAAATGCTACATTAGGAGAAAAGAAGACAAATTGGGAAGCTTTGAATCAAAATGTGATGAAGGAATATTTCTTGGTTATTTCACGCAAAGAAAAACCTACATAAGTTACAATAACAAGCTACACAATATTATAGAGATCATCAATTTCAAGGGTGAAGAAGTCTTGAAACATGTTTAAAATGATAGAGAAATATGTAACGAAGAATTAGATTATGAAGAGGAAGTAGATAATGAAGAGCATGAAAAAGTAAATGAAAAGGCACTTTTAAGATTTGTTCAAAAATATCATCCTATAGAGTAGATCATTAGAAATAAAAATGAAGGAGTTTAGACAAGGAGAAGAGTTGTAATGAACAAGGAGAAAGTAAATTTGTATATAATTTTTAAAATTGAGCCCAAGAGCTATGTTGAAGCTAGCAAGGATGAGAATTGGGTAAAATCCAAAGAAGAATAACTGAGCCAAATTGAAAAGAAAAAAAACTTGAGAATTAGTTTTAAGGCTTTCAAACAAGAATGTAATAGGAACAAAATGGGTCTTTAGAAACAATCTTAATGAGGATGGAACTGTTGTAAGGAATAAGTCAAGATTGGTGTGCAAAGGATAAACACAAGTTAAGGGCATAGATTTTGAGGAAACATTTTCTCTAGTTGTTATATTGGAAGCCATAAGAATGTTTTTAGCATTATATATCTATAAGAAATTAAAATTATATCAAATGGATGTTAATTCTACTTTCTTGAATGGGAACTTAGAAGAGGAAGTCTAAATAGAACAATCGAAAGGTTTTCATCTATCAAAGGAAGAAGATTATGTGTGTAGATTAAAGAAAGCTATATATGGTCCAAAATAGGCACTATAGCATGGTATTTAAGATTAGACTAGTACCTTCAACAAAAAGGATTTAATAGAGGATATGCAGATAATAATTTGTACTTTAAATTAGAAGGTGAGCATATGTTGATTGTTGTTTATGTAGATGATATCATTTTTGGTGACTAACAATAGAATGTGAAAAAAAATTCTACTCAAATGAAAAATTATTTTGATATGTCTATGTTTGGATAAATTTATTTCTTCCTAGGTATACAAATAGTACAAATTGATGAATGGATATTTATATCTCAAACCAAGTGTGCTAAGGAAATGCTCAAGAAGTTTGGGAAGGAATATGAAAAAATAGTAAGTACTCCCATGATAACTGGATGCAAGCTAAACAAAGAGGATGAGTCCCTTGATGTAAATTAGAATATGTATAGATTAATGATAGGTATCTTGTTATACCTAACTATGGATCAAGTTTCTCCTAAATAATCACATGTCAATGTAGTGAAAAGAATCTTTAGATATATCAAGAGCACAATTTAATATGGCCTATGGTATCTTAAGAGAAAATATTTCACTTTGACAATATATATATATATATATATATATATATATATATATATATATATATATAATGTGTGTGTGTGTGTGTGTGTGTGTGTGTGTGTGTTGATTGGGAAATAAGGTGAGATGGTAGAAGAAACACTAGTGGTGGTGCATTTTTCCTTAAAAATAGACTTGTTTCATGGCTAAGCAAAAAATAAAGAGTCAGTTACTCTTCCTATAATAGAATCAGAGTACATGATAGTAGTGGCATGTTACACTCAAGTCTTGTGGATGAAACAAATACTTAAATACATCAACATAGAGTACAAGTCACCTATTTCTATTCTTTTTGATAATTTAAGTGTTATTAATATATCAAAGAATCCATTGATGTATTTCATAACTAAGTATATATCAATCAAGTATCACTTTTTAAGAGAAAAGGTTACAGATCAAGAGGTCATAATGGAGTATGTACCAACTTAGGATCAAGTTGTAGACATATTCACTAAACCTCTTCCCAAGGATCAATTTCAGTTTTTGAGACATAAATTGGTAGTGGTGGATCCTACATCACATCACTAGATCCTAGTTATACGGCATGAGTCCATGGGGAGTATCAAAGAAGTCTTGTTAATCCTTGGAAAAAAAGGGAAAAAAATATCAGGTATGAATATTTTTGCAAATTTATAATGAGTTGATGGTTGGAGATTCTTGGATAAACTCCTTTATCTAATAAAGGGGGAGAAATTTTAAACAAACTAAGAGAAGTTGGAGTCCCTTTGCCATTGATGTCAAAGGGGGAGAAAAAGTGCAAATGCTTTCTATAAAAGTTTGAAAGAGTAGAGAATATGTCCAAGTTGAGTTTAGGAAAATATTCCATTACCCAAGGGGGAACAAGTGTGGTATGAATAGTTTTATCTCAAGTTCATCAAAATCTAATTCAAGTAATTCCAGATAAGGAACAAAGTATTATAAGATCAGATCATTTAGTATGCCATCAGTGCCAAAGGGGGAGATTGTTGGAAATATGATTATCATTGATGTCAAATGGGAGATTATTGGCAACATGATTGTCATTGATGTCAAAAGGGATATTTTTGGAATGAGATTAGAGAGAAGAACATGTATTAAAATTACATAATGAAAAATTGTCATGCTTTTATAGAGACCATTTCTAGAGAATTAAAGAGTAATTGATTGAACATTTATTATGGGTTTTTTCAGTGCATCCTAGATATATGGTCCATAGGTTTAGATGAAGAGAAATGAGCTCAAAAATAATTTATTTTAACTCTTGAACATTACAAGGTTTCTCAATTCAACTCGAAGGGTTTAATCCATGGCATTCATAGGCATGTTCTATTTTTAGGTTGACTGGATATAGGTAAGAACTAGTTACTTAAGTTATATCTTTAGTCTTTGTCATCATTGTGCAACTGATCCCTTCGACCTAGTAATTAATGGATTGAGCTATGATCAAAGACATTAACATTTATTAAGTCTTAGACTTAATATTTGACCCAGCTTGATCAATGGCTAGCACTTAATCATACATTAAATATCCAAAAAAGTGTAACAAGTTCAATGCATCAAATGTACCTAAGAATGAATGTGAGGATGCCATGTGTCTCAATAGTAAGAACTAAAAACAAAGGTGCAAAATTCATGCAATTGTGCTAAGTATCATAATAATGGACACTAAAAGTAAGTGTACATAAGGCATGTTAGGGTGCCAAGTGTCACATTCATAGAAGTTTGTCAGAGATAAATTTTTAGCATATCAAAAAATTGAACAGTGAGCGTGTGATCATGCAATGAAGATCTAAAAGAGAGATTGGACTCAATGGGATTGAGTGATCAATATTTAATGACATAAAGGTGAGTTAAATACCAAAATACCTTGATGATATCAAGGGAGTGTATTCATTCCAAAGTATTAGGAAGCAACAAGATTAGAATAAGTGCTCAAGGTTTAACATTAGATAGAGGTAAAGTTTTTTTAACTTTGAAGATTTAATGGCATGCAATATTTTAGATCAAAAATATTTAATGGATGCATTTCAAATATGAAAAGTTAAAATCTAAAAGCATACAAATAGTTGATAGAGTGAGTGAGCATGTTCATGGAAAGAAAATTAAGATCAAAGGAAAATATTTAAAGATGTGTTTATCCCAATGGTCAAGTGACATAACATGCAGGTAAACTATAAAATATGACACAAACAACAAAATAGATTATTGTGATAGATCAAATTTGTGTAATATGGCATGTGCATCAAAACTAGAAACCATTATTTGCTAAAAATAGTAATGATATAAAAAATCATGGTGGTGGAGCATGAATTCAAGATGCAATAAATGTTTTATGTAATAAATATGAATCAAGTCCAGAATTAACATGATGTGTTAGTAAAATAGGTGTGAACATAGAGAAGATATAAAACCTAGCTCAAATGTGTGTGTGTGTGTGTATATATATATATATATATATATATATATATATATATATATATATATATATATATCTGTGTGTGTGTGTGTGTGTGTGTGTGTGTGTGTGTGTGTGTGTGTGTGTGTGTGTGTGTGATCTAGGACATAGGCTAAAGCTATTAAATTGGTTTAATTGTGTCAAATAGAAAATATAGTGACATAGAGGAAGAGGGGTAGAGTGGAAGAGAAGAGAGAGATGAGGAGAAGCGTTTGAGTAGTTATAGAATAAAATTGTAACAAATAATTAGATTTGGACTAATTTATGTATCAATATTTTAATAGAGAGTTGTAGCTCCATCATTATAATTGGTAGGTGTCATTAGAAGATTTGATTTGGTGCTCAGTTAGGTAGTTGGTGCTTCCTTAAAGTAGGTGATCTTAAATCAAGGGATTGGTTTCTCCTTATGGGTTGATGCCCTTAAAAATTGTAACCAATGAGGTTTTTAATGTGAGGCTAGATTGAAATAGCAGATTTTAGTAGCTATTCTCACTATGGTTTTTTCCATATTAGGTTTTCCATGTACATATGGTGTTGTGTCTATTTGTGTGTATGTGATCTCTGCATATATTTTTAATCTGCATTAAAAGTTTAAAAAGGGATTAAGCTAGTCAATCAATAATTCACCCACCCCCTCAATAGATAGTTGTATTTCAATAATTAATATCAGATCCCTAGTTCTTTAGAAGAAGCTTAAACAGGTCAAGTAGATCTTGGATGGTGAACATAAATGGCTAGTCAAGAAGGATCTTTTTCAAATAAGGCACCTCTCTTTCATGGATCAAACTATGAATTTTGTATCATTAGAATGGAAGCATATTTATCTTAATTAGGGTTTTATATATGGATGTCTATTATAAATAGATATACAATCCCTACTACAACTCCTACTCATCAGACTTAAAATAAGACATATGAGAGAAATGCCAAGGCAAAGAATGTTATCCTTTGTGGATTGTAAAACTCAAAGTTTGTCAAAGTGATGTATTATAAAAACTCTAAAGATATCTAAAATTAATTGAAGAGAATATATTAAGGTGATGATAAGGTAAAGTAGGCCAAGCTACAAACATACAAATTCATGTTTTAAAACCTTAAAATGAATGAAGAAGATAAAATTATAGATGACCTACTTAGATTAAAATAAATAGTCAATATAATCAGAGGCCTTAGAGAAGAGATGAAAGATTTGGTCATTATCAAAAAGCTACTAAGATCTCTACCATTTGGGTATGACTCTAAAATATTTGTAATAGAGGAAGCAAGAGATTGGATAAAATCATTGTTGATGAGTTGCATGGAACCTTTTCTACCTATAATATGAGAATGGGAGAAATAGACACTTTCAAGAGAGAATCTGAATTCAAAGTAGCCAAACAAGTAAAATCAAAAGCACCTAGATCTATATCTAAGGAGATTGATGAAGAAGAATCTAATTTTTTTAGAAATATAAGAAAAGGATCTAGAAAATACAAAGGTAAGTTACCGTTTAAATGCCTTAATTGTGGTAAGGTAGGATATTTTATTTCTAAATAGCCTTATAATAAAAAGGATAACTCTGAGCAAGAAGAGGATAGTAAAAAGGTGAAACCCCACTAATCCAAGAAGAATAACTTCTTTAAAAATAATAAGGGATTATACACAATATAAGATAGTGATTAATTGGATGAAAGTGATAGTTATGATGATGACCATGATTGTGCCTTTGTGGCTAAATAAAAAAGAAGTCCTATTGATGAAATTAAGATCAATTTTTTTGGATCAAGAATAACTTAAATACTTAGATGAATAAGAAGAAGAAGTGGGTCTAGAGTGTGAACTCATATATTCTCTAAATGAAATTGACAATATGAGAAAATAAAACTCAAAATATAATAAGCTTGGAGAAAAGGAGATTGAAAAAATGTCCAAAAGTCTTAAAAAATCTAATTAGATGGGGTTAGCCTAAAGACACAAGTTGAAGAGGCTAAAAGAACATAAGATGTAGTCAAAATTGAACTAAAGTCTAAATTTGATGAGTGCATGAAGTTGGTAGCAAAAATAGTGGCTTTGAGAAAAGAAATTGAGAAAGCTAAAGAACAATTAGACAAAGGTCTTAAGCTAAAAAGAGGTTCAATAATTCTTGATGAGTTAATCAAATTTCAAAATCCATCAAAAGAAAGATCTAGTCTTGGCTATGAAAAAGAGAAAGGTCCCACAAATAGTACATCTACTAACCTATATGATAACATCAAAGTAGAAGGAGAATTAAGAGCAAAGAAAGAGAAACCTTGAAAGAATATAAAGGTAGACACAAGCACTAATGATGTAAAGAAAGCTGAAGGAGAAAAGAATCCTAAAGAAAGGAAGAATATTAATGAGAAAATATATTCAAACTCAAGGAAGATGAAGAACACATAGGTAGCTAATGTAGATGGTTACATAAGAGTGAGAGACTTGAAAAATCCAGAGTTTACAAGATCTCCTCATACTTCATAAAGAAATGCTATGACTAGGTATTCCTCATCTTTCTATGGTTATTATTATACATGAAATCAATTTGGTCATAGGTATATTGAATGTATAGTTTTACCTAAAAAGAGAACAAACTTTTTAAGTATAAATTCATTTTATCCCTTGCTAGATACAAATGTAATATGCTATAATTGTAATAATTTTGGTCACATAGCTAAACAATGTATAATAATATTTTTAAGACCAAAAGCACAAATAAAGAATAAAGGCATGCCTAAAGGTATGAACAAAGGTTCACAAGTCTCTGATATAAGGAAAAACAAGCCAAACAAGAGACCTAAGGATGTGTGGAAAGTGTAAGATCAATCTACGATTGCTAAAACTTCACTCCATGCTAAGGAATAAAATTTATGGGTAATAGATAGTGGTTTCTAAAAACACATGACTAGTGGCAAGAGTAAGTTCATCAAACTAAATAAATGTAATGAAAGATATATCATCTTGTGAGACAACACTATAGTAAAGATCTGAGGTAAAGGAACCTTGAACATAAATAGAAAACTACCTACACATGATGTCCTTTATGTTGAGGGATTGAAACATAATATGATATGTTTGGCAAATGTGTGAAAATGTATATAATGTAACATTTAATGCATAAGGATGTAAGATAATAATATCTATAAGATTAGTTGTAGAAAGGAAAAGAACTGAAAGAAACATTTATAATCTTAGTGAAGTGAATGGTAATAGTAGCTTGCTAGGAAAGATTGATGAGAGTTGGTTATGGCATAGAAGAATGGTCCATTCCAATTTTGATAACCTAATAAAGGTGAGATAAAATAAGTGTGTTATACACATGCCTAAGATAACCAAACCTACAGACACTAATTGCAAAGAATGTCAACAAGGAAAGCATATAAGTGTTAGATTTCAAACAAAGGAGTATGAAACTACAAAGCCACTATAATTAGTTCATACTGATCTTTGTGGTCCTACTAAGACAAGAGGATCTAAAGGAGAGAGATAATTCATGTTATTTGTAGATGATTACTTAAGAATGACATGGGTAACATTTTTGAAGGATAAGTCTTAGGCATTTGAAATAGTCAAGATATTTAGGGCCATTGTAGAGAATGAGATTATATGAAAAATAAAATGCTTAAGATCTAATAGAGGTGGAGAATCTACCTCAAATGAGTTCATAGAATACAATGAGAATCATGGAATTAAAAGGCATTAATCTACAACAAGGACTCCATAGTAGAATGGAGTTGTTGAGAGAGAGAATAAGACATTCAATTAGATGGCTAGAAAAATGTTAAAAGAGGTCAAATTACATAATGGATATTGGAGAGTAGTAAAAATAGTAGTATATATCTTGGATAGAGTTCAATTGAGGGTAAATAGTGATAAAACTCCCTATGAACTATGGTATGGAAAACCTGTCTTTGTTAACTATTTCAGAGTGTTTGGAAGCAAATGCTACATTAGGAGAAAAGAATAAAAATTGGAAAGCTTTTAATCAAGATGTGATGAAGGAATATTTATTAGTTATTCCATCAAAATAAAACCTACATATGTTATAATAACAGGCTACACATTATTATAGAGATCATCATTGTCAAGGGTGAAGAAGGTTTGAAATATGTTAAAACTGATAGAGAAATTTGTAATGAAGAATTAGATTATGAAGAGGAAGTAGCTAATGAAGAGCATGAAAAATTAAGTGAAAAGGCACTTTCAAGATTTGTTCAAAAATATCATGCTATAGAGTAGATCATTGGCAATAAAAATGAAGGATTTCAGACAAAGAGAAGAGTTGTAATGAACAAGGAGAAAGTAAGTTTTTCTCTAATGTCTGAAATTGAGCTTAAGTGCTATGTTGAAGTTGGTAAGGATGAGAATTGGGTAAAATCCATGGAAGAATAACTGAGCCAAATTGAAACAAAAAAAACTTGAGATTTAGTTCTGAAACCTTCAAACAAGAATGTAATAAGGACAAAATGGGTCTTTAAAAATAAGCTCAATGAGGATGGAACTATTATAAAGGATAAGGCAAGATTGTTGTGTAAAAGATAAGCACAAGTTGAGGGCATATATTTTGAGGAAACATTTTCTATAGTTTTTATATTGGAAGCCATTGGAATGTATCTAACATTCTCTATTTATAATAAATTCAAATTCTATCAAATGGATGTTAAATCTACTTTCTTGAATGGGAACCTAGAAGAGCAAGTTTACATAGAACAACCTAAAGGTTTACATCTATCAAAGGAAGAAGATTATGTGTAAAAATTTAATAAATATATATATAGTCTAAAATAGGCACCTCTAGCATGGTATTTAAGATTAGACCAGTACCTACAATAAAAAGGATTGGATGTGCAAACAACAATATGTACTTCAAATCAGAAAGTGAAAATATGTTGTTTGTTATTTATGTAGATGATATCATTTTTGGTGACAACAACAATAAAATGTGAAAAACATTTTGTACTCAAATGAAAAATGAGTTTGATATGTCTATGCTTCGAGAACTTTATTTCTTCCTAGGTTTACAAATAGTATAAACCGATGAATGGATATTTATATCTCAAATTAAGTATGCTAAAGAAATGCTCAAGAAGTTTAGGAAGGAAGACAACAAACTAGTAAGTACTCCCATGATAAATAGATGCAAGATGAAAAAAGAGGATGAGTCCCTTGATATAAACTAGAATATATACAGATCAATGATCGGTAGCTTGTTATACCTAACTACATCAAGACCTGATATCATATAAGTAGTATGCATGGTTGTAAGATTTAAAATTGATCCTAAAGAATCACATGTCAAGGTAGTCAAACAAATATTTAGATATATCAAGAGCACAATTTAATATGGCCTATGGTATCCTAAAATCAAATATTTCACTTCGGAAACATATACATATGCTGATTGGGAAATAAGTGTGAATGGTATAAGAAGCACTAGTGGTGGTGCATTTTTCCTTGGAAATAGACTTGTTTCATGGCTAAGAAAAAAAGAGAGTCAATTCCTATTCCTATAATCAAATCAGAGTATGTGGTAGTAGTGTCATGTTGTACTCAACTCTTATGGATGAAAAAACCACTTAAATACATCAAGGTAGATTACAAGTCAACTATTTCTATTCTTTGTGATAATTTAATTTCTATTAATATATCAAAGAATCCATTGATGTATTTTAGAACTAAGTATATATCAATTAAGTATCACTTCTTAAGAGAAAAGGTTATAGATCAAGAGGTCATAATGGAGTATGTGCCAACTTAGGATCAAGTTTCAGACATATTCACAAACCTCTTGCCAAGGAATAATTTGAGTATTTGAGACATAAATTGGTAGTGGTGGCTCCTACATCATATCACTAGATCCTAGTGATAGGGCATGAGTCCATGTGGAGTATCACAAAAGTCTTGTTAATGCTTGGGAAAATAAAGAAAAGGCAATTTAGGTATGAATATTTTTGCAAATTTATAATGAGTTGATGGTTGAAAATTCTTAGAGAAACTCCTTTATTTGATAAAGGGGGAGAAAATTTTGGATAAACTAAGAGAAGTTGGATTCCTTTTGCCATTGACGTCAAAGGGGGAGAACAAGTGAAAATGCTCTCTTTAAAATTTTGAAAGAGTAGAACATGTGTCCAAGTTAAGTTTAGGAAAATGTTTCGTTGCCTAAGGGGGAACAAGTTTAGTATGAATAGTTTCATTTCAAGTTCATCAGAAGCTAATGCAAGTAATTCCATATAAGGAACAAAGTATTAAAAGATCAGAGCATTTAGTTTGCCATCAGTGCCAAAGGGGAATATTGTTAGAAATATGATTGTCATTGATGTCAAAAGGGAGATTTATAGGAACATGATTGTCATTGATGTCAAAAGGGATATTAATGGCATGAGATTAGATAGAAGAACATGTTTTACAATTGCAAAATTCAAAGTTATCATGCTTTTATAGAGACCATTTATAGATAATTAAAGAACAATTGATTGAATATTTTTTATGGGTTTTTTGAGTGCATCCTATGTATATGGTCCATAGGTTCAGATGAATAGAAATGAGCTCGAAAAAAAAATTATTTTATCTCTTGAACATTACAAGGTTTCTAAGTTAAAATCTAAGGGTTTAATGCATGGAATTCATAGGAATGTTATATTTTTAGGTTGACTAGAAATAGGTAAGAAATAGTTACTTAAGTTATATCTTCAGTCTTTATCATCATTATGCAACTGACCCCTTCAACTTAGTAATTAACAGATTGAGATATGATCAAAGACCTTAATATTTCATAATTCTTAGACTAATATTTTTCCCACCTTGATCAATAGTTAGCACTTAATCATATGTTGAAGATCTAAGAAAGTGTATAAAAGTCAATATGTCAAATATACAAAAGAATGAATGCTAGGATGCCAAGTGTCTCAATAGAAAGAACTAAAAACAAGGGTGAAAAAGTCATGAAAGGGTGCCAAGTATCATAATAATTGGTGCTAAAAGAAAGTGTACATAAGGCATGTGAAGGTACCTAGTGTCAAATTCATGGGAGCTTGTCAGTGATAAATTTTGAGCTTGTCAGAAGATTGAACAGTGAGTGTGTGATCATGCAATGAAGATTTAACAGAGTGAGTAGACTCAATGGGATCAAGTGATCAATATTAAATGAAATAAAGGTGAGTTAAATATAAAACTACTTTGATGATATCGATAGAACGTATTCATTCCAAAGTCTTAGGAATCAATAAGATTAGAACAAGTGCTCAAGGTTTAACATTAGATAAAGGTAATTTTTGTGTAACTTTGAAGACATAATGGAATGTAAGATCTCAGATCAAAAGATCTGATAGATGTATTTCAAAGTTGAAAATTTAAAGTATGAAAGCATTCAAATATTTGACAAAGTGAGTGAGAATTTTTATGGAAAGAAACTTAAGATGAAAGTCCAATATTTAAAGATGTGTTTGTCCCAATGGTCAAGTGATAGAACATCCAAGTAAGCTATAAAATATGACATAGATAATAAAATATATTTTTGTGATCGATCAAATCTGTGTAATATGTCATGTGCATCAAAACCAGATCCCAATATATGATAAAAATAGTAATGAGACAAAGAATCACGGTGGTGGAGAATGAATTCAAGATGCAAGAAATTTTTTGTTAAACAAATATGAATTGAGTCTAGAATTATCATGTTGTGTTATCAAAACAAGTGTGAACATAAAGAAGATACTAAAAATAGATCAAATTTTTATGTATATGTCATCTAGGATATAGGATGAAGCTATTGAAGTGGTTTAATTATGTCAAATAGAAAATATATAGACATAGAGGAAGAGGGGTAGAGTGGTAGAGAAGAGAGAGATGAAGAGCAAATTTTGAGTAGTTACATAATAGAATTATAACAAAGAATTTTATTTGGACTAATTTATGAATCAATATTTTAATATGGAGTTGTAGCTTCATTGATTTGATTGGTAGGTGTTATTAGTAGATTTGAGTTGGTGCTCAGTTAGGGAGTCAGTTCTTCCATAAAGTAGGTGCTCTTAAATCAAGGGATTGGTGTCTCCTTATGGGTCAATGCCTTTAAACATTATAACTAGTAAGGTTTTGAATGTGAGGCTAGATTAGAATAGCATATTATATTAGCTATTCTCACTGTCATTTTTTCCATATTGGGTTTTCCATGTACATATGGTGTTGTGTATATTTATGTGTATGTGATCTCTGTATATATTTTTAATCTGCATTAAAAGTTTTAAAAAGGACTAAGTCAATCTACTAATTCACCTTGATCTCAGTAGATAGTTGTGTTCCAATTATTAGTATTAGAGCCCTAGTTTCTTAGAACAAGCTTAATTAGCTCAGGTAGATCTTGGATAGTGAGCATAAATGGCTAGTCAATAAGTCTCTTTTTCAAACAAATCACCTCTCTTTTATGGATCAAAATATGCATTTTGGACTATTATAATGGAATCATATTTATCTTAATTAGATTTTGATGTATAGATGTCTATTGTAAATGGATATACAACCCATACTACAACTCTTATTGATCAGACTTAAAATAAGACATATGAGAGAAATGCCAAGGCAAAGAATGATATCTTTTATGGATTGTCAAACTCAAAGTTTGTCAAAGTGATGTATTGTCAAAAATCATAAGATATCTAGAATTAATTGAAGATCATATATTAAGGTGATGATAAGGTAGAGCAAGCCAAGATATAAAAATAAAAAGGCATGTTTGAAAACCTTAAAATGAATGAAAAAGATAAAATTGTAGAATACCTCCTTAGATTAGATGAAATAGTCAATACAATCAGAGGCCTTAGAGAAGAGATGAAAAATCTGGTCATTATCAAAAAGCTCCTAAGATCTCTACCATCTAGGTATGGCTCTAAAATATTTGTAATAGAGGAAACAAGATATTTGTATAAACTCATTATTGATGAGTTGCATGGAACCTTTGCTACCTATGAGATGAGAATGGGAGAAACAGACACTTTCAAGAGAGAATATGCATTCAAAGTATCTAAACAAGTAAAATTAAAAGCACCTACATAAAGATCTAAGGAGATTGATGAAGAAGAAGCTAATGTTTTTAAAAATTTAAGAAGAAGATCTAAAAAAATATAAAGGTAAGTTACCCTTTAAATTCTTTAAACTATGGTAAGGTAGGACATTTTATTGTTAAATACCCTTATAATAAAAAGGATAACTCTGAGCAAGAAGAGGATTTTAAAAAGGTGAAACCCCACTACTCCAAGAAGAATAACTTATTTAAAAATAAGAAGGGCCTGTATACAATAAAATATAGTGATTCATTGGATGATAGTGATAGCTATGAACCATGATTATGCCTTTATGGCTAACGAAAAAGAAGTCATATTCATGACATTAGGATCAACTTTTGTGGATCAAGAATAAGTTGAAGACTCTGATGAAGAAGAAGGAGAAGTAGATCTAGAGTGTGAACTAATCTATGCTCTTGATGAAATTGACAAGCTGAGAAAAGAAAACTCAAAATATAAGAAGCTTGGACAAAAGGAGATTGAAAAAATGTCCAAAACTATTGAAAAATCTAATTAGATGGTGGTTAGCCTAAAGACATAATTTAAAGAGGCTAAAATAATAGAAGATTTAGTTAAAATTGAACTACAGTCTATATCTTATGAGTGCATGAAGTTGGAAGCAAAAATAATGGCTTTTAGAAAAGAACTTGAGAAAGCTAAAGAATAATTAGATATAGGTCTAAAGCTAAAAGGAGGTTCAATAATTATTGATGATTTATTCAACTCTCAAAATCCATCAAAAGAAAGATTTGGTCTTGGTTATGAAAAAGGGAAAAGTCCCATAACTAGTACATCTACTAACCTATATGATACCTTCAAAGTAGATGGAAAATTATGAGCAAGGAAAGAGAAAGCTTGCAAGAATACAAAGATAGACACAAGCACTACTTACGTAAAGAAAGCTGAAGGAGAAAATAATCCTGAAGAAAGAAAGAAGAGTAATGAGAAAATATCTTCAAACTCAAGGAAGATGTGGAATAAAAAGGTAGCTAATCCAGATGGTTATATAAGAGTGAGGGACTTGAATCTAGAGTTTAGATGAGCTCCTCATCATGCATAAAGAAATGCTATGACAAGGTATTCCTCATGTTTCTATGGGTATTATTATACATGTAATCAATTTACTTATAGGGATATTAAATGTATAGTTTTACCTAAAAGGAGAACAAACTTTGTAAGTAGAAATTCATTTGCTCCCTTGTTAGATACAAGTGTAATATGATATAGTTTTAATAATTTTGGTCAAATAGCTAAACAATGTAGAATAAAATTTGTAAGACCAAAAACACAAAGTAAGAAGAAAGGCATGCCTCCTAGTAGGAACAAAGGTTCACAAGTCTCTAATATAAGTAAAAATAAGCCAAACAAGAGACCTAAGGATGTGTGGAAAGTGAAAGATCAATCTATGATTTCTCAAACTTCACTCCATGATAGGGATAAAATGTATGGGTAATAGATAGTGGTTATTCAAAACACATTATTGGTGACAAGATTAAGTTCATCAAATTGAGAAAATGTAAGGAAGGATCTATCATCTTGGGAGATAACACTACAGTAAAGATCTAAGGTAAAGGAACCTTGAACATAAATAGAAAACTACCTACACATGATGTCCTTTATGTTGAGGGATTAAAAATTAATTTGCTAAGTGTTATCAAAATGTGTGACAATGGATATAAGGTCACATGTAATTCATAAGGTTGTAAGATAATAAGATCTAGATGATTAGTTTTATAAAGGAAAATAACTAAAAGCAAAATTAATAATCTTGGTGAAGTGAATGGTAATACTTGCTTGATAGGAAAGATTGATGAGAGTTGGTTGTCATAGAAGAATGGGCCATGTTAATTTTAACAACGTGGTAAAGGTGAGATAAAATAAGTGTGTTAGACATATAGCTAAAATAAAACCTACATATACTTCATGCAAGGAATGTCAACAAGGCAAGTAAATAAGGGTCAAATTTCAAACAAATGAGTATGAAACTATAAAGCCTCTAGAATTACATCATACTAATATTTGTGGTCCTACTAAGACAAGAAGATCTAAAGGAGAGAGATAGTTCATGTTATTTGTAGATGAATACTCAAGAATGACATGGGTAACATTTTTGAAGGATTAATTTTAGGCCCTTGAAAGATTCAAGATATTTAGGGCCATGCTAGAGAATGAGATTAGATGAAAAATCAAATGCTTAAGATCTAATAGAGGTAGATAATTTATGTCAAATGAGTTTATAGAATACTTTTAGAAGCATGGAATCAGAAGTTTTACTCTAAAATAAGGAATCCATAAGAAATGGAGTTATTTAGAGAGAGAATAAGACATTCAATTAGATGGCTAGAACAATGTTAAAATAGGCCAAGTTACCTAATGGATATTGGAGAGGAGTACAAATAGTAGTATATATCTTGGATATAGTCTAATTGAGGTTAAATAGTGATAAAACTCCCTATGAACTTGGTATGGAAAACCTACCTTCATTAACTATTTCAGAATGTTTGGAAGCAAATGCTACATCAGGAGAAAAGAAGACAAATTGGGAAGCTTTGAATCAAGATGTGATGAAAGAATATTTCTTAGTTATTCTACCCAAATAAAAACCTACATATGTTACAATAATAGGCTAAAAAATATTATAGAGAGCATCAATGTCAAGGGTGAAGAAGGATTGAAACATGTTAAAACTGATAGAGAAATTTGTAATGAAGAATCAGATTATGAAGAGGGAGTAGATAATGAAGAACATGACAAAGTAAATGAAAAGGCACTTGCAAGACTTGATCAAAAATATCATCCTAGAGAGTAGATCATTGGTAATAAAATGAATGAGTTTAGATAAGGAAAAGAGTTGTAATGAACAAGGAGAAAGTAAGTTTTGCTCTAATGTTTGAAATTGAGCCTAAGACCTATGTTGAAGCTATCAAGGATGAGAACTGGATAAAAGCCATGGAAGAACTTAGCCAAATTGAAAAGAAAAAAACTTTAGAATTAGCTCTAAGACCTTCAAACAAGAATGTAAAAGGCAAAAATGGGTCTTTAGAAACAAGTTCAATGAGGATAGAATTGTTATAAGGAATAAGGCAATATCAGTGTACAAAGGATAAGTACAAGTTGAGGGCATATATTTTGAGGAAAATTTTTATCTAGTTATTAAATTGGAAGTCATAAGAATGTTTCTATCATTCTCTATTTATATGAAATTCAAATTCTATCAAATGGATGTTAAGTCTAATTTCTTCAATGGGAACCTAGAAGAGGAAGTCTACATAGAACAACCTAAAGGTTTTCATCTATCAAAGGAAGAAGATTATGTATGTAGATTAAATAAAGCTATATATGATATAAAATAGGCACCTAGGGTATGGTATTTAATATTAGACTAGTTATTGAAAAAAATAAATTCAATAAAGGATGTGTAGACAACGATCTGTACTTCAAATTAGAAGGTGAGCATATGTTGATAATTTTTTATGTATATGATATCATTTTTGGTGACAACAACAATATAATTTGCAAAAAAAAATCTACTCAAATGAAAAATGATTTTGATATGTCTATGCTTAGAGAAATTTATTTCTTCCTAAGTCAATATATATTATAAACTAATGAATGGATATTTATATCTCAAACTAAGTATATTAAGGAAATGCTCAAGAGGCTTGGGAAGGAAGACAACAAAATAGTAAGTATTACCATGATAAATAGATGGAAGCTGAACAAAGAGGATGAGTCCCTTGATGTAAACCAAAATATGTATAGATTAATGATAGGTAGATTGTTATACCTAACTACATCAAGACCTGATATCATATAAGTAGTATGCACGGTTGTAAGATTTCAAGCTAATCCTAAAGAATCACATGTCAATGTAGTGAAAAAAATCTTTAGATATATCAAGAGCACAATTTAATATGGCCTATGGTATCCTAAAATCAAATATTTCACTTTGACAACATATACATGTATTGATTGGGAAATAAGTGTGGATGGTAGAAGAAGCACTAGTAGTGGTGCATTTTTCCATAGAAATATACTTGTTTCACGGCTAAGCAAAAAAGAAAGAGTCAGTTCCTCTTCCTATAATAGAATCATAGTACATGGTAGCACTAACATGTCACACTCAAGTCTTGCGGATTAAACAAAAACTTAAACACATCAAGGTAGAGTACAAGTCACCTATTTTTATTCTTTGTGACAATTTAAGTGCTATTAATATATCAAAGAATGCATTGATGTATTTCAAAACTAAGTATATATCAATCAAGTATCACTTCTTAAGAGAAAAGGTTGTAGATCAAGAGGTCACAATAGAGTATGTGACAACTCAGGATAAATTTGTAGACATATTCACCAAACATCTTACCAAGGAACAATTTGAGTAACTGAGACATAAATTGGTAGTGGTGGATCCTACATCATATCAATACATCCTAGTGATAGGGGATGAGTCCATGTGGAGTATCACAAAAGTCTTGTTAATGCTTGGAAAAAGAAATAAAAGGCAACTCAGGTATGAATATTTTCACAAATTTATAATGAGTTGATGATTGCCTATTCTTGGACAAACTCCTTTATCTGATAAATGGGGAAAAAAATTGGACAAATTAAGAGAATTTGGAGTCCCTTTTCCATTGATGTCAAAGAGGGGGAAAAGTGTAAATGCTCTCTTTACAATTTTAAATGAGTAGAGCATGTGTCCAAGTTGATTTTAAGAAAATGTTCCATTACTTATGGGGGAAAAAGTTTGGTATGAACAATTTCAGCTCATGTTCATTAGAAGTCAAAGCAATAATTCTAGATAAGGAACATAGTATTATAAGATCAGAGCATTTATCATACCATCTATGCCAAAGGGGGACATTGTCAGAAATATGATTATCATTGATGTCAAAAGGGAGATTGTTGGCAACATGATGGTCATTTATGTCAAAAGGGAGATTTTTGGCATGAGATTAGAGAGAAGAACATGTTTTACAATTGCACAGTGCAAAATTGTCATGCTTTTATAAAGACCATTTCTAGAGAATTAAAGAGAAATTGATTGAATATCTATTATGGGTTTTTTGAGTGCATCCATATATATGGTCGATAGGTTCATATGAATAGAAATGATCTCAAAAATAATTTATTTTAGCTCTTGAACATTATAAGGTTTCTAAGTTAAAATCTAAGTGTTTAATCCATGGCATTCATAGGAGTGTTATAGTTTTAGGTTGATAGGATATGGGTAAGAACTAGTTGCTTAAGTTATATCTCAAGTCTTTATCATCATTGTGTAACTGACCCCTTTGATCTAGTAATTAATAGCTTGAACTATGATCAAATAACTTAATATTTCCTAAGTCTTAAACATAATATTTATCCCAACTTGATCAACGATTATCACTTAATCATACGTTGAAGATCCAAGAAAGCATAGCAAATTCAATATGTCAAATGTACCCAAGAATGAATGCTAGGATGCTAAGTGTCTTAATAGAAAGAACTAAAAACAAAGGTGTATAAGTCATGCAAGGGTGCCAAGTATCATAAGAATGGGCACTAAAAGTAAGTGTACATAGGGCATGTGAGAGTGCTAAGTGTCAAATTCATGAGAGCTTGTCAGAGATAAATTTTTAACTTGTCATAAGATCAAATATTGAGCATGTGATCATGAAAAGAAGATCTAAAAGAGTGAGTGGACTCAATGGGATCAAGTGATTGATATTTAATGACATAATGGTGAGTAAAATACAAAACTACTTTAATGATATTGATGGATCATATTTATTATAAATTCTTAAGAATAAAAAATATTAGAATAAGTGCTTGAGGTGTAACATTAGATAGAGGTATATTTTTTGCAACTTTGAAGATCTAATGGCATGAGAGAGCTCAGATCAAAAGATATAACAAATGCATTTCAAAGTTGAAAATTTAAAGTCTAAAAGCATACAAATATTTGACAGAGCAAGTGAGCATATTCATGGAAACAATATTAAGATCAAAGGCCAATATTTAAAGATGTGTTCATCCCAATGGTCAATTGATAGAACATGTAGGTAAGCTATAAAATATGTCACAAAAAATAAAATAGATTGTTTTGATCTATCAAATTTGTGTAATATGGCATGCATATCAAAACCAAATCCTAGTGTATTCTAAAAATAGTAATGAGACAAAGAATCATGGTGGTGGATCATGAATTCAATATGCAAGAGACTTTTTATTCAAGAAATATGACTTGAGTTCAAAATTAGCATGATGTGTTATCAAAATAAGTGTGAACATAGAGAAGCTATAAAACTTAGATCAAATGCTTATATATATGTCATCTAGGATACATGTTTAAGCTATTGAAGTGGTTTAATTGTGTCAAATAGAAAATATAGAGACATAGAGGACAAGGGGTAGAGTGGAAGAGAAGAGAGAGATGAAGAGTAGAGTTTGAGTAGTTATAGAATAGAATTGTAACAAATAATTTGATTTGGACTAATTTATGAATCAATATTTTAATATGGAGTTATAGCTCCATCAATCTGATTGGTAGGTGTCATTAGAAGATTTGAGTTCGTGCTCAGTTAGGGAGTCGGTGCTTCCTTAGAGTAGGTGCTCTTAAATCAAGGATTGGTGTCTCCTTATTGGTTGATTCCTTTAAGCATTATAACCAATGATAATTTGAATGTGCAACTACATTATAATAAAAGATTCTAGTAGCTATTCTCACTATGGTTTTTTCCATATTGGGTTTTCCATGTACATATGGTGTTGTGTCTGTTTGTGTGTATGTGATTTCTAAATATATTTTTAATCTACATTAAGAGTTTTAAAAAGGACTAAGTTATTCAATCTACTAATTCACCCCCTCTCATTAGATAGTTGTGTCCCAATAATTAGTATCAGAGTCCTAGTTCCTTAGAAGAAGCTTAATAAACTCAGGTAGATGTTGGATGGTGAACATAAATTGCTAGTCAAGAAGGCTCTTTTTCAAACAAACAACCTCTCTTTTATGGATCAAACTATGTAGTTTGGATCATTATAATGGAATCATATTTATATTCATTAGGGTTTGATGTATGTATGTTTGTTGTAAATCAATATGCAACCCCTACTCCAACTCCTACTAATCAAATTTCAAATAAGACATATGAGATAAATGCCAAGGCAAAGAATGCTATCCTTTGTGGATTGTCAAACTTAAAGTTTGTTAAAGTGATGTATTATCAAAATTTACAAGATATCTAGAATAAATTGAAGAGAATATAAATAGGTGATGATAAGGTAAATTAGGCCAAGCTACAAACATACAAAGCCAAGTTTGAAAACCTTAAAATGAATGATGAAGAGAAAATTATAGACTACCTCCTCAAATTAGATGAAATAGTCAATAAAATAAGAGGCCTTGGAGAAGAGATGAAAGATCTGATCATTATCAAAAATATCCTAATATCTCTACCATCTAGGTATGACTCTAAAATATTTATAATAGAAGAAGCAAGAGATATGGATAAACACATTGTTGATGAGTTGCATGGAACCTTCACAACCTATGAGATGAGAATGGGAGAATCAGACACTTTCAAGAGAGAAACTACATTCAAAGTATCCAAACAAGTAAAATCAAAAGTACATACATATATATCTAATGAGATTGATGAATAAGAAGCTATTTTTTTAAGAAATTTAAGAAAAGGATCTGAAAAATACAAAGGTAAGTTACCCTTTAAATGCTTTAACTGTGGTAAGGTAGGATATTTTATTACTAAATACCCTTATAATAAAAAGAATAAATCTGAGCAAGAGGAGGATAGTAAAAAGGTGAAACCCTACTACTCCAAGAAGAAGAACTTCTTTAAACATAAGAAGGGCCTGTACACAATAAAAGATAGTGATTCATTGGATAACAATGATAGTTATGATGATGACCAAGATTGTGCCTTTGTGGATGAAGAAAAGGAATTCCTATTCATGAAATTATGATTAGATTCTATGGATCAATAATAAGTTGAAGAATCAAATGAAGAAGAATAAGGAGAAGTAGATCTAGAGTGTGAACTCATCTATGCTCTAGATGAAATTGACAAGCTGAGAAAAGGGAACTCAAAATATAAGAATATTGCACAAAAGGAGATTGAAGAAATGTCAAAAAGTCTTGAAAAATATAATTAGATGGTGGTTAGTATAAATACAAAAGCTGAAGAGGTTAAAATAATAGAAAATGAAGTCAAAATTGATCTACAGTCTAAATCTGATGAGTGCATGAAGTTGAAAGCAGAAATAGTGGCTTTGAGAAAAGAAATTGAGAAAGATAAATAACAATTAGATAAAGGTCTGAAGTTGAAAGGAGGTTCAATAATTATTGATGACTTAATCAACTCTCAAAATACATCAAAATAAATATCTAGTATTGGTTATGAAAAAGGGAAAAGTCCCAAAACTAGTACATCTACTAACCTATATAATAAATGTAAAGCAGAAGGAGAATTAGGAGCAAATAAAGAGAAAGCTTGCAAGAATATAAAGATAGACACAAGAACTACTTATGTAAATAAACCTAAAGGAGAAAATAATACTAAAGAAAGGAAGAAGAGTAATGAGAAACTATCTTGAAACTCAAGGAAGATGTAGAACACAAAGGTAGCTTATGTAGATGGTTACATAAGAGTGAGAGAGTAGAAGATTCCAGAGTTTTGAAGAGCTCCTCATCTTGCATAAAGAAATTTTATGACTAAGTATTCCTCATCTTTTTATTGTTATTATTAAATATGTAATCAATTTATTTAGAGGGATATTTAATGTAAAGTTTTACCTAAAAGGAGAACAAACATTATAAGTAGAAATTCATTTTATCCCTTGTTAGATACGAATGTAATATGATATATTTGTAATAATTTTGGTTACATAGCTAAACAATGTAGAATAAAAATATTATGACAAAAAAGAAAAACTAAGAAGAAAGGCATGCCTCCTATTATGAAAAAAGATTTACAAGTCTCTGATATAAGGAAATATAAGCCAAACAAGAGACCTAGGAATGTGTGGAAATTGAAAGATAAATCTATGATTTCTCAAACTTCACTCCATGCCAAGGAATATAATTTATGGGTAATAGACAATGGTTGTTCAAAACACATGACTAGTGACAAGATTAAGTTCATCAAACTAAGCAAATGCAAGGAAGGATCTATCATCTTGGGAGACAACACTACGATAAATATTTGAGGTAAGGAACCTTGGACATAAATATAAAACTACCTATACATGATGTCCTTTATGTTGAAGAATTAAAACATAATTTGTCAAGTGTTATCTAAATGTGTGAAAATGGATATAAGGTCAAATTTAATGCATAAGGTTGTAAGATAATAAGATATAGAATATTAGTTGTAGAAAGGAAAAAAACTAAAAACAACATTTATAATCTTAGTGAAGTGAGTGGTAATAGCTGCTAGATAGGAAAGATTGATGAGGGTTGGTTATGGCATAGAATAATGGGCCATGTCAATTTTGATAACTTGATAAGGGTAAAATAAAATAAGTGTGTTAGACACATGCCTAATATAACCAAACCGATAGACACTACTTGAAAAGAATGTTAATACGGCAAGCAAATAAGGGTTAGATTTCAAACAAAGGAGTATGAAACTACAAATCCTTTAGAATTAGTTCATACTAATATTTTTGGTCCTACTAAGACAAGAGGATCTAAAGGAGAGAGATACTTCATGTTATTTGTAGATGATTACTCAAGAATGACATAGGTAACATTTTCGAAGGATAAGTCTAAGGCCTTTGAATATTCAAGATATTTAGGGCCATGCTAGTGAATGAGATTGGATGAAAAATCAAATTCTTAATATCTAATAGAGGTGGATAATTTGCTTCAAGTGAGTTTATAAAATACTATGAGATGCATGGAATCAAAATGCATTACTCTACAACAAGGACTCTACAGCAGAATGGAGTTGTTAAAAGAGAGAACAAGATATTCAATTAGATTGCCAGAATAATGTTAAAATACGCCAAGTTACCTAATGGATATTGGAGATGAGTACAAATAATATTATATATCTTGGATATAGTTTAATTGAGGGTAAATAGTGATAAAAATCCCTATGAACTATGGTATGGAAAACTTGCCTCTGTTAACTATTTCAAGAGAAAACAAGACAAATTAGGAAGCTTTGAATCAAGATGTGATGAAGGAATATTTCTTCATTATTCCACCTAAAGAAAAACCTACATATGTTACAATAACAAGCTACACAATATTATATAGAGCATCATTGTCACGGGTGAAAAAGGCTTGAAACATGTTAAGACTATTAGAGAAATCTTTAATGAAGAATCAAATTATGAAGAGGAAGTAGCTAATGAAGAGCATGACAAAGTAAATGAAAAGGCACTTGCAAGATTTGTTCAAAAATATCATGCTATAGAGTAGATCATTTGAAATAAAAATGAAGGAGTTCAGACAAGGAGAAGAGTTGTAATGAACAAGGAAAAATTAAGTTTTGCTCTAATGTCTGAAATTGAGCCTAAGAGATATGTTGAAGCTAGTAAAGATGAGAATTGGGTAAAAGCCATGGAATAATAATTGAGCCAAATTGAAAAGAAAAAAATTGAGATTTAGTTATAAAACCTTCAAACAAGAATGTAATAGGCATAAAATGGGTCTCTAAAAGTAAGCTCAATGAGGATGGAACTGTTATAAGGAAAAGGCAATATTTGTGTGCAAAGGATAAGCATAAGTTGAGGGAATAGGTTTTGAGGAAACATTTTATATAGTTGTTATATTGGAAGCCATAAGAATGTTTCTAGAATTCTCTATTTATAAGAAATTAAAATTCTATCAAATGGATGTTAAGTCTACTTTCTTGAATGGGAACCTAGAAGAGGAAGTTTACATAGAAAAACCTAAAGGTTTTCATCTATCAAAGGAAGAATATTATGTGTGAATATTGAAGAAAGATATATATGGTCTAAAATAGGCACCTATAGTATGGTATTCAAGATTAGACCAGTACCTAAAACAAAATGGATTCAATAAAGGATGTGCAAACAACAATATGTACTTCAAATTAGAAGGTGAGCATATGTTGATTGTTGTTTATGTAGATGATATCATTTTTGGTGACAACAATAATAGAATGTGAAAAAAATTTAATACTCAAATGAAAAATGAGTTTTATATGTCTATGCTTAGAGACATGTCTTTCTTCATAGGTCTATAGATAGTACAAACTGATGAATGGATATTTATATCTCAAATCAAGTATTCTAAGGAAATATTAAGAATTTTAGGAAGGAAGACAACAAACTAGTAAGTACTCCCATGATAACTAGATGCAAGATAAAAAAATAGGATGAGTCCCTTGATATAGAATAGAATATGTATAGATCAATGATAGGTAGCTTGTTATACCTAACTACATCAAGACATGATATCATATAAGTAGTATGCATGGTTGTAATATTTCAAGCTTCATCAAACTAAGGAAATTTAAGGAAGGATCTATCATCTTGGGAGACAACACTATAATAAATATCTGAGGTAAGGAACCTTGAACATTATAAAACTACTTATACATGATGTCCTTTATGTTGAATAATTAAAACATAATCTTTTAAGTGTTAGCTAAATTTGTGACAATGGATATAAGGTCACATTTAATGCATAAGGTTGTAAGATAATAAGATATAGAAGATTAGTTGTAGAAAGGGAAAGAACTAAAAACAACATTTATAATCTTAGTGAAGTGAATTGTAATAGCTGCTTGATAGGAAAGATTGATGAGAGTTGGTTATGGCATAGAAGAATGGGCCATGTCAATTTTGATAACTTGATAAAGGTCAACTAAAATAAGTGTGTTAGACACATGCCTAAGATAAACAAACCTATAGACACTACTTGAAAATAATGTTAATAAGGCAAGCAAATAAGGGTTAGATTTCAAACAAAGGAGTATGAAACTACAAATCCTTTAGAATTAGTTCATACTAATCTTTGTGGTCCTACTAAGACAAGAGTATCTAAAGGAGAGAGATACCACATGTTATTTGTAGATGATTACTCAAGAATGACATGGGTAACATTTTTGAAGGATAAGACTCAAGCCTTTGAAAGATTCAAGGTCTTTAGGGCCATGCTAGTGAATGAGATTGGATAAAAAATAAAATGCTTAATATCTAATAGAAGTGGATAATTTGCTTCAAGTGAGTTCATAAAATATTATGAGATGCATGGAATCAAAATGCATTACTCTATAACAAGTACTCTACAACCGAATGGAGTTGTTAAGAGAGAGAACAATACATTCAATTAGATTGCCAAAATAATGTTAAAATAGGCCAAGTTACCTAATGGATATTGGAGATGAGTATAAATAATATTATATATCTTGGATATAGTTTAATTGAGAATAAATATTGATAAAGTTCCCTATGAACTATGGTATGGAAAACCTGCCTCTGTTAACTATTTAAAGAGAAAAGAAGACAAATTCAGAAGATTTGAATCAAGATGTGATGAAGGAATATTTCTTGGTTATTCCACCTAAAGAAAAACCTACATATGTTACAATAACAAGCTACACAATATTATATAGAGCATCATTGTCAAGGGTGAAGAAGGCTTGAAACATATTAAAACTATTAGAGAAATCTATAATGAATAATCAAATTATGAAGAGGAAGTAGCTGATGAAGAGCATGACAAAGTAAATGAAAAGGCACTTGCAAGATTTGTTCAAAAATATCATGCTATAGAGTAGATCATTGGAAATAAAAATGAAGGAGTTTAGATAAGGAGAAGAATTGTAATGAACAAGGAGAAAGTAAGTTTTACTCTAATGTCTGAAACTGAGCCTAAGAGCTATGTTGAAACTAGTAAGGATGAGAATTTGGTAAAAGCCATGGAATAAGAATTGAGCCAAATTGAAAAGAAAAAAAATTGAGATTTAGTTATAAAACCTTCAAACAAGAATGTAATAGGCATAAAATGGGTCTTTAAAAATAAGCTCAATGAGGATGGAACTATTATAAGGAATAAGGCAAGATGTGTGTGCAAAGGATAAGCATAAGTTGAGGGCATAGATTTTGAGGAAACATTTTCTCTATTTGTTATATTGGAAGCCATAAGAATGTTTCTAGAATTCTCTATTTATAAGAAATAAAAATTCTATCAAATGGATGTTAAGTCTACTTTCTTGAATGGGAACCTAGAAGAGGAAGTTTACATAGAACAACCTAAAGGTTTTCATCTATCAAATGAAGAATATTATGTGTGAAGATTGAAGAAAGATATATATGGTCTAAAATATGCATCTATAGTATGGTATTCAAGATTAGACCAGTACCTACAGCAAAATGGATTCAATAAAGGATGTGCAAACAACAATATGCACTTCAAATTAGAAGGTGAGCATATGTTGATTGTTGTTTATGTAGATGATATAATTTTTGGTAACAACAATAATAGAATGTGAAAAAAAATTAATACTCAAATGAAAAATGAGTTTTATATGTCTATGGTTGGAGAAATTTCTTTCTTCATAGGTCTATAGATAGTACAAACTAATGAATGGATATTTATATCTCAAATCAAGTATTCTAAGGAAATACTCAAGAAGTTTGGGAAGGAAGACAACAAACTAGTAAGTACTCCCATGATAACTAGATGCAAGCTAAAAAAATAGGATGGGTCCCTTGATATAAACTAGAATATGTATAGATCAATGATAGGTAGCTTGTTATACCTAACTACATCAAGACATGATATCATATAAGTAGTATGCATGGTTGTAAGATTTCAAGCTTTTCCTAAAGAATCACATGTCAATGTAGTGAAAAGAATCTTTAGATATATCAAGAGCACAATTTAATATGGCCTATGGTATCTTCAAATCAAATATTTCTCTTTGAAAACATATGCATATGTTGATTTGGAAATAAGTGTGGATCGTATAAGAAGCACTAGTGGTGGTGCATTTTTCCTTGGAAATATACTTGTTTCATGGCTAAGTAAAAAAGAAAGAGTCAATTGCTCTTACTACAATAGAAGCAGAGTACATGGTAGCATTGGCATGCTGCACTCAAGTCTTATGGATGAACCAAATAGTTAAAGAAATAAATTTAGAGTAAAAGTGACCTATTTCCATTCTTTTTAACTATTTAAGTTCTATTAATATATTAAAGAATCCATTGATTTATTTCAGAACTAAGTATATATCAATCAAGTATCACTTCTTAAGAGAAAAGGTTGTAGATCAAGAGGTCATAATGGAATATGTGCCAACTCAAGATCAAATTGAAAACATATTCACCAAACCTATTCTTAGGGAACAATTTGAGTATCTGAGACATAAATTGGTCGTGGTGGCTCCTACATCACATCACTATATCCCAGTGATAGGGCATGAGTCTATGGGGAGTATCAAAAAAGTCTTGTTAATGTTTGGTAAAAGAGAGAAAAGGTAACTTAGGTATGAATATTTTTATAAATATATAATGAGTCTATGGTTAAATATTCTTGGACAAACTCCTTTATCTGATAAAGGGGGAGAAAATTTTGGACAAACTATGAGAATTTGGAGTCGCTTTTCCATTTATGTCAAAGGGGGAGAAAAAGTGAAAATGCTCTTTGTAAAAATTAGAAAAGTAGAGCATGTGTCCAAGTTGAGTTTAGGAAAATGTTCCATTGCCTAAAGGGGAACAAGTTTGGTATGAATATTTTTATCTCAAGTTCATCAGAAGCCAATGCATGTAATTCTAGATAAGGAATAGAGTATTATAAGATCAGAGCATTTAGTTTTCCATCATTACCAAAGGGGGAGATTGTTGGAAATATGATTGTCATTGATGTCAAAATGGAGATTATTGGCAAAATTATTGTCATTGATGTCAAAAGGAAGATTTTTGGCATGAGATTAGAGAGAAGAACATGTTTTACAATTTCACAATGCAAAGTTATCATGCTTTTATAGAGACCATTTTTAGAGAATTAAAGAGCAATTGATTGAATATATGTTATGGGTTTTTTGAGTGCATCCTTGATATATGGTCCACAAGTTTAGATGAAGAGAAATGAGCTCAAAAATAATTTATTTTATCTCTTAAACCTTTTCTTAGTTAATCTCTAAGGCTTTAATCGATGACATTCATAGGTATGTTATATTTTTAGGTTTACTAGATATAGGTAAGAACTAGTTACTTAAGTTATATATTAAGTATTTGTCATCATTGTGTAACTGACCCCTTTGACCTAGTAAATAATGTCTCAAGTTGTGATCAAAGACCTTAATATTTCATAAGTCTTAGAATCAATATTTGTCCCAACTTGATCAATAATTATCACTTAATCTTAGGTTGAAGATCCAAGAAAGTGTAGCAAAGTCAATATGTAAAATGTACCTGAGAATGAATGTGAGGATGCCAAGTGTCTCAATAACAAGAACTAAAAACAAAGGTGTAAAATTCATGCAAGGGTGCTAATTATCATAAGAATGGGCACTAAAAGTAAGTGTACATAAGGCATGTGAGGCTGCCAAGCATCAAATTTATGGGATCTTGTCAGAGATAATCATAAGATCAAATAGTGACTATGTGATCATGAAATGAAGATCTAACAGAGTGAGTGGACTCAATGGGATCAAGTGGTAAATATTTAATGATATAAAGGTGATTTAAATACCAAACTAATTTGATGATATTGATGGAGTGTATTCATTCCAAATTATCAAGAAACAACAAGATTATAATAATTACTTGAGGTTTAACATTAGATAGAGGTAAAGTTTGTGCAACTTTTAAGATCTAATGACATGCGAGAGTTCAGATCTAAAGATGTAATGGATGCATTTCAAAGTTGAAAATTTAAAGTCTAAAAGCATACAAATATTTAATAGAGTGAGTGAGCATTTTCATGGTAAGAAACTTAAGATCAAAGTCCAATATTTAAAGATGTGTTCATCCTAGTGGTTAAGTGATAAAACATGCAAGCAAGCTATAAAATATGACAAATATAATAAAATAGAATGTTGTGATCAATAAAATTGGTGTAATATGGCATGTGAATCAAAACAAAGCCTAGTATATGGTAAAAATAGTAATTAGATAAAGAATCATGTCAGTGGAAATGAATTCAAGACATGAGAAACTTGTCATTTAATAAATATAAACCTAGTCCAGAATTGGCATGTTGTTTTAGAAAAACAAGTGTGAACATAGAGAAGATGTAAAACCTAAATCAAATGTTTATATATATATGTCATATAGAATATAGGTTGAAGCCACTAAAGTGGTTAAATTTTTTCAAATAAAAAATATAGAGACACAGAAGAAGAAGGGGCAAAGTGGAAGAGAAGAGGGATATGAAAAGCATATTTTGATTAGGAATAAACTTGTAATAAAGAATTAGAATTAGATTCATTTATTAATCAATATGTAATCTAGAGTTGTAGATCCATCAATCTGACTAGGAGGTGCCACTAGAAGAGATGAGTTGGTTCTCAATTAGGGATTAATTGCTTCCTTAGTGTAGGTGTTCTTAAATCAAGGGATTGGTGTCTCCTTAGGGTTGGTGCCCTTAAACATTATAACCAGTGAGGTTTTGAATATGAGGCTTAATTTGAATAGTAGATTTTAGTAGCTATTATCACTATGGTTTTTCCCATATTTTATTTTCTATGTACATATGATGTTGTGTCTATTGTGTGTATGTGATATTTGCATATATTTTTAATCTACATTAGAAGTTTTATAAAGGACTAAGTTAGTCAATTTACTAATTCACCCCCTCTTAGTAGGTAGTTGTGTTCTAACATAAAATTGAAAAATAATTCTCAAATGATGTTGTTTTAATTCTTTAAACCTATAAGAAGACTAATTATATGATTTATTTGGAAATTGGGAAGAATAAGGTAGTAGAACTTAATTGTGCCAATGATTTAGTGATCTTGATAGGTACTCAGTAAATTGCTAGATGAATAATGATTGGGATTTATTTTATATTTATACTAAAATTTGTGGAAATAATGTAATGGAGGGTCAATTAAGATAAATAGGTTGAGATGAATATATAATTTTTTTTTTAAATTTGAGGCTTTGTAGGTTACATATACTAACATTAGATCTGGGACACTAGTATCGACACCAGTGTCTATGTTTAAATGGTAGTGTCTTAGACAATGAAAATTTGTTGAAGATATATAGGTAATAGTGAAAGATATATATAAGGTTTTAAACATAATATGTACTATAAGTGATTTTGGTAATCAAAATATTAGGTTTGAAGCATAAGTTAAACATTTAGCCATAGTAAGATGTTGATTGTAAGCCTTTCGATAGAAGTAAAGTAATGAACAAAAGGGTAGAGCCATGACTAATATCTTTCAAGTGTGAAAGACTATTTTGTCATGTAAAATTAATATTTGAGTAGCTAAATTATCTCACAAGTGTTTTGAGAATAACTCATTTTTTTACATTGAGCTACATGTATATGCTACTTTTATACAATATGACATTGATACATATGGACATAATAGACTAGTTTTCACTAGTTCTATGCTACTTTGTTATTTTTTACTTTCTTTTATGATAGGTTAGACATTTATTTCTTATTGTGTGTGGCCCTTTTCCATAGTTTAAAAATTACTTGAACAGCTATAGAAAATTATTCTTTGTATGTGAGACATTTGAACATGTCCATTGATTATGGCCCTTGGTTCTATGTTTTCTATGACATTTAAACCTAATCCTTGTTTGTGACATTAGTAATTTACTTTATATGGAGCTCTTGGCCTTATTTATTGTGATGTATTCATGTTAACTATATGCATCCCTTGGCATTATTGTATAACATTGTGTCACATTATGTTGTGCTTCTTCTGATTGATGATCTTTATTATTCATGTTGTGATACATATAATTCACTTTTACTATGTATTCTACTTCAAATAAAATCACTTTATTACATGATTCATCACTAGATATATCTATACATGACCCTTATATGCCTTGAATGCATTCTTTAATAACAACTACATTACTATGATGACATACTCTCCACATGATGACATAATTAATACATGATTATATCCATATCACATGATACATTCAACTCTTGTTTTGAGATGAGTGACTTATAGGATACATCCCTCATCTCAAAATGGAGCATCATAGGGGGCTTGTTTTAGATATTTAAGCCTCTATAAATAAAAATTAGATTTAGGACAAAGTATAGGGTTCAATGATACAAATTACAAGTTTTCAAAGATTCAAAGTGTTTTATAAATCAAATGTATAACATATATTGGCACATTGATACATATTATTGGGGTATATGACATAGATATATACTCTCTTTTCAATATTTAAAATTAGAATATTTATACACAATTGAGTACATAGTCAAAATCATATGAAAATTAGTTACAATATCAAAATTATAGGTGTCAAATACTATTACAATTCATCATAAAGGTTCATAACATTCTATATCACTTGGCATGATATTTATGAGGCATGATACTTATTTATGATCGTGATTTATTGAAAATTCAAATTTTAAAGTTTAAAGAGCATGATACTTATTCATGCACATGTTTCAAAGTTATAAATTATAATTTAAAAGGTAAAATGTTGAATTTAATAAAAATTTATTAGAAAATTAGTCATGATGGGGGTATGAAGATTATTCATTCTCTTTTTTTCATGCAAATATAATATATATATATTTACAATAATGTGATTAGATCTATTATGGATAATGTATGTTGAGGTTCAATGATGTTAAATAACCATAAAATTACTTCTATTGAACCCCATGTGTGGTTCCATCTTCTATTGCAGGTGATATACATTCACGTCTAGTGATATTCAACATTCCTTAGAACAACTTGTAGTGAGCCAATTGTGGTTCCACCTTTTTGGATTAGTACATTGAGTGATACTCCCTATTCACGAGAGTTAGAATAATGAATCTTTCCAAATCAAGAGATTAATTATTTATTTTAAATTTAGGAATTGATCACTCTCAATCCACAATTAGTTCAAAAAATTCATATGCTTTAACAAGGGAGGATAGTTCTCCAACATCATTTATAGGTTATAGGGAAATTTGGTTTCATTTACATACATGTTTACTCACTTTATCTCTTTTCAATTTTTAAATTTTCAAAGTTTAACATTTTCAATTTTCAAATGTAAAAATAAAAATTCATGTGTTTTTGCAAGGTTTGATAAATTTTAGTACCCTAAATATGTAAAATATCCTCTTAATAAAAAGGTATTTTTTACAAAATCAGGTTCAATTATTTCTCCTTTACTCTAACATTATCATTACTATAATAAATAGGTTAAATGTAGAGATATAATTGTAGTCATAGGTACTTGACAATGATAATTATTGACACATACTAAACCACATAAATTTCACCCAAATACATGAATCTTATTTTCCATTCTATGATACTTTTATCAATATGTTGGCTCAACCCTTTGTTTACCATTAATACTATATATACATTTCAATGTAAAATGATTAAAATCACCCTTACCCCATATTCAATTATGAATAAGTATCCCTAATATTTTATTAAAAATTTTCCCTAGGAATATAGGAGCACTACCACAATCCTATCCACTTGGGCAAGATAATTCTTGCTCTAAATAACTGCTAGTTTCCAAATTTGAACTAAATATTTTAGGTCTTTTTAAATATTTCATAAGGTCCACTAAATGAAATTATCAAAAGGTTTGACCATAAGCATTTATAAAAGGTAATTCATTACCCACCACTTCGTATTTTATTATTTCATGATTAAAAACTATTGCACATTGAACAAATATGCCCTATTCTTTCCAAATTCAAGATCACTCACAAAGATTAACCATAATCCAAGTCAATAGCATACAAATTAAGACAAGATCTATCATTTTCAAGTACTAAGCCCATTTTATAGCTAAAAAATAGTGAAGGATCATAGTTTAACAATCACTCTAGGTGGGAGAATGATGTGGGTTTTATTTCCCTCCTTGGAGTATTGGATAGGTAGGCAGTGGTCAATCATCAAGGGGGTGATTGAGGTCATCTCAAGCCATTACACTCCCCTCTTTTTTTAATTTTTTTCAAAACTATAAATGTTAATTTAGGATTTAAAATACCAGTAAGGAAAATAATGGATTTTTTATGACATAATCCAAATTGTGATATCTCAACATACTCAAAAGACATGAATTCAAAAAGTGCAACAATAAGTTTTTTCTCATAGTAACTACAATAAGTCTGTAGTCAATGAAATTGGGTGTCGTGTATTCTTATCTTCCTATAATATTAATATAAAAAAATATTATTTAACCCTTCTTCAAATCTATTAATTTCAAAATTATATTAATTTACATGTCTTTTCCTATCAGTCATTAAGATTATTCAACTAGGATAATTTTGTAGTTAATGGTCTTGAACAACTTGTGTTTCCATCCACTATAATGAACCTATCTAAAATCAATTTACAATTTTTTTACTAATTTTGAACATGCAAACTAACCTCTTTTACTAATTTCCACTTTTAGATATTCAAAATAATCAACTAAAATATTAATTTGAGCAAAATTTTTTTCTTCCTATTATTTTCCAAAAAATAGAAAATTTATATATTTATCAATTTTTATATCATAATTTTTCATTATTGTACATATTTAGTATTATGATATAATATAGTTTTTAACCTATTATAACAAATTACATTTATTATTTTATCCAAAACAGGGAAAAATGAACAACATTAGGGACTAGGGAAATGATTCACTTGGCCCCCTCATTCCTCTCTACACTAGCACAACTTCAAACAAGCGGTCCATTAATAATATGAGAGATGGAGGGGATAAAAAAAAAGATGTACCAAAAGTATTGAATCATCATCACATGATGATTAAATGATAAATTAAGTTGTACTAAATAAATATAATTACTAAATGATGTCATGATTCATAAAATATATATATTTAGAAACTACAAAGCTAAGAAATATGTTGGATATGTGTTGTATATTATGCATGATTTACAAAAATTATGGATTGTATAGTTAAAATTTTTGTTTGTATTCCATATATATGGTTTTAGTTGCATATGGGTGGTTTGGGTCCATAGTTTATGACCCATGGTTCTAAGCCAATTATTTTTACCCATTGTATTGTGATGCCACTTGAATGGTTTCCTATTGAAGTGTCTATAAATACTTGGAAATCCATAAGGGTAAATTAAAAAATTGAAGTATGTTATTATATTATAAAAAGTGAGTTAGCATAATAAGAAATAAGATGGTTTCACTAGGATTTTTTACTAGAGGGTTTTAGTATGTGAGAACCTTGTGTAGTACATGTTCCATTTTTATTTTTATTTTATAGGTTAAGATTTGGTTAACATTATTTATATTTAATAAGTTTTTTTATATTTATATATAATGGAGCTTATAAAAAAATTACGTTGAAAAATTAAAATTAAAATTAAAATATAAAATCACCATTCAAAGGAAATATTTTTAGATTAACATTGTATATCAATTATTAGACATTACATACATTGTTATTGATGAACCATATACATTTTTTCTATTGAGTAAAATAACCTATATAAAAATTCATGTAATTTACATTTATGTAATATGCATGCACTAAAATACCAAAACACATGCACACTAAACCTAAGGTAGTTTCATGAAGTATCCAAGGGTTGACAGACAAGAGGCAAAGGTGGCTAAAACCCACTTGACTATTATTTAGTGCTTGAAATAGGAACAATAATGTTTGATAAACACAACTATCATCTGTTATGTAATTATTAATTATGTATTATTATGAATTAAAAGGTTGTAAAATGAATTTGAATAACATGATTAAGGTATGAATTTTATATTATCAAATTTGGATTTTTAGAACTTATTTAAAAAATTAGTAGTGTTAATTTAAAGGAACTAGTGGGAAATTGTTAGAATTGATATAACATATCCAAGAATTATAAAAAAATTATTAAAATCATGTTGTTGTGAATTATTGTATATAATTAAAATTTTCTCAAAGGTATTTATTATTCAATAATTGCATGATTTTATTATAATTTTTTATTTTTTTATTATTGTTCAAAATTAGACATTATTGGCACATTTATCTAGTTCTAATGGTACCCATTTCTCCTTCTCAGCCTATTAAAAATCTCCTCCAAATAAATTTCTTCTATCCCCCACATATGTTTTAGTTATTATACCAAAATTATCTCAATAATTTTGTATCTCTCTTTTGGTCTTTGGCTAATTAGAGTGCATTTGTCCCATTTATCCCTCCTTTTTCACTTTTTGACTATTTGATGTTAGTTTTCATGCTGATAAGGTCTTATTTGAATTCAATTTTATATAAATGAATAGTCATTTTAGTCCATATTACACTTACAATATATTCATTTTAGTAATAAGTCATAAACAATATATTGAGTAGTCATAACCATTCTAGAAAGATCATGGAAGATTTAAAGTATTTATCATCATTCAAAATTAATATTTTTCATGGAACACTTTTTGCATAATACTAGAATCTGTATATATCTAAAGTTATTTTATTGAGTGGTTTCTTCTATTTATGGATGTCATTTATTCAACAATACTAAACTTTAAAATTGGCCCCAAAAGCTCACATTGTTTTTCTTAAGTTTCAAATTTTACTACTATTATAGCCTAGAAATAATAAGAAATTTATTTTTGAAAGTTACAAATGTCATAATTTATAAATCAAAGTAAGGAAATATGAAATAAATATTAGTCATAGAAATCATCAACTCATTTTGGATCCCATTTGCCAACCAACATAAGCATTTCAATGATACTAACATTCAAACTTGATTATATTAAAACTTATAGGAGAGATTCCTAGCACTTTTAGGTGTGCATATATAGATTCATATTTAACCATCACTAGATCAATCATTATGAATTATTAAGCACTAAAACCTTAATTGAATGTTATACTATTAAATTGATAGAATAATTACTTAAATATTGATATTGAATTAAATTACATTTATTTGGAAATATTACTCAAATGTATTGCATATATTGGTGTCATATTCAATGAAATTCATTTACATGTAATAAATTTTGTTGATGTTTCATTTTCCTATACCTTTTAGGGCTAAATATAAGGATAATTTCAGTAATAAAATGAAATTAAACTTATATCATTCCCCAAAAACATGGGACTCATTTCAAAAAAGGGAATACATTATATAAAGGCGATTGGTAAGATTATAGCCCATTAATAAAAAATGTATGTAATAAACAAAAGATGAATTTTTAAATTTAATAATTATTTAATTAAATTTGGAATTAATAAATATTACTTTATAAAAAATATTGATTAATTATTAACATAGTATTATTTTTAATGTTAATTGAATTATTATCAAATAGATCAAATTAAATAATTATTAAAAACATTATTCAGTTACTGTGATTTAGGTCTAACTTACAATGACAACTTTGGGGTGGGATGAATGTGTGTAATAGTATGAGATAATAAAAATGGTTGAATTTGAATTTGATGTCAATTCAATTTTTATAGTTTTTTTCCTTATTGGTTAGAGATGTTGCATACATTTTAGTTTGAAGCTCCCTTTTTATTAGAATTATTATTTTGAACATGATGTAGTGGCATACCTAGATTGAGGGCATAGATAACCAATCAGTTAGAAATTTTCATTATAATTATTGTTGTTAATCAATATGAAACCTTTTAATGGGATAAACTATTTGAAAAAACCAAAATAGGCACCTCAAGATTGATGCATATTATCAATTTTTAGATAAATTTATTTATGATATTTGAACTAGCTATATTCAAGGAAAAGTTTTAACTATTCCCTCTAAAAAAATATCAAATTAATTAATTTATATATCTATGTTAAAACATATACCAATTTATAAAATCAATAGTCACAATAATATAACAAAAACATGGTTATATTTGTAGTAAGAAGTAATATGTTGGAACATAAATAATTAATGTATGAGAAGAAACAAAAAGGTAATTTCAATCATTAATTAAAATATTCAAAGGGAATTTCTCAATACTCCAACACAAAATTTTCAATAAAATATATCCTCATTAATATTGGCTTCACTAGAGTTTCTAGGTATGACATTTACTTAAATAAGTGTTGTCCAAATAAAAAAAACTAGAAATTGAGTAGTTAGAGAAATATATCCAAGAATAAGATTTAAAATGAATATTTTATAGGATATTTCATGAAATTTACATAGCCAAAGTAAATTAGTGTTAGTGGGTTAACATTAGGCTAGATGTTATCATTGTTTACTAGACTAGGTATTGTTCATGTACACAATGAGAAATAGTTATGTCTCATTTAGGTATATCAATTAGTTATGATTAATATGTATAGATAATAAAATTATCATGTAATATATTTTAACAATTACTCATGTAATTTATGTGTATATATTTTAAAAATTACACATATACATATATATACACATAAATCACATAAGTAATTGTCAAAATATATTACATGGTAATTTTATTATATATATATATATATATATATATAATAAAATTACCATGTAATATATTTTGACAATTATATATATATGTGTATATATACACATATAAATAAACACATACATACATATACACATGCATATATATACACATACATCACATGAGTAATTGTCAAAATATATTACATGGTAAGTTTATTATATATAATTAAACTTACCATGTAATATATTTTGACAATTACTCATGTGATGTACGTGTATATATATGCACATGTGTATATGTATGTATGTGTTTATTTATATATATATATATATAATTGTCAAAATATATTACATGGTAAATTTATTTTATATATATATATATATATATATAATAAAATTACCATGTAATATATTTTGACAATTATATATGTGTGTGTGTGTGTGTGTGTGTGTGTGTGTGTGTGTGTGTGTGTATGTGTGTGTGTGTATACACATATAAATAAACACATACATACATATACACATGTGCATATATATACACATACATCACATGAGTAATTGTCAAAATATATTACATGGTAAGTTTATTATATATACTTATTAATTATTCACAGACACACACACGCACGCGCCCACACACACACACACACACACACACACACACACACACACACACACACACACCTGTGTGTGTATAATTTATGATGTTTAATTACACATTTATGATTATGTAAATCCATCTCTCATTATATTTATTTATTAGCACCCATTTTTATACGTTAATGGTCCATTTATCCCATTTGGATGAATGAAAAAACAACCACAATATGGAAACTCTTGCCAATATAGGATTGATCTTGAGAGAGATCCTCTAGATTCATATAGTTCTAATTCTTATTATAATGTTAATCTACCCAAGTTAAAATATATAAATGGAAAACTAGGAGGGGAAAAAAGATAGGTATACATAAAAGTAAAAGTAGTGGTATACATAAAATATGATCATATATATATAATAACACATAATAATCTCATATGAAAGAATGGAAATGAAGAAATCAAATACAATAAATGCAACATGAAAGATAAAACCTAAATGTAAAAATGAGGTTGCAACGATGATATAAAAACCAAGGGCTATACAAATAAGATCTACAAAATATTTTATTAATTGAATAAAATATTAAAAAATTCATTAAATTTTAATAAGAGGGTTTAAAATAGTCTTACACAATAGCGTAGAGGCTAAATACTACACACAAAATGAACTTGGGATTAATTCTAAAAAAAAAACTATCTTACTCAAATGAGCATAATATGATATACAAAAGAGGAGAGGCGGAGGATGAAAAAATATTAAATTTTAAAAATCAAAAGAGGATATGAAACTAACCACTTTCATGTCTCCTTCTATAGATTGGATCAATATTCAAAATTTCTCATGTCATGATCATTTGTACTTATATATGAATAAGCCTAATATGGTCAAATTAGACATACGCAACTAGTTTATATCCCACATTATATTTATGATATTTTACTCCCCATCTCAATATCACTTGATATCCAAAAAGAGAGGCTTGATTTTCCTTTGTTCATAATTAAAAAGTGGTTAGTATTGTAAAACTATTCTTTACATAAATTAATTTAAACTAGGTTGGTAGAGCTTTTGAATTCCTACTTTGAGACGTATCATGAAGAAAATTTATTAATTTATAGTGGATAAAATATTTTATCTATTTATTACAATAAATTTTCACTTGAGATATATTAAATATATCTTTAAATTATTTTTCATCTTCAAGAAGATCACCAATTTTATAAATAATTGATCCAAATATCTCACCACATTTCCATTTTGGCATAGTCACCTTTATTAAAAATAAATTTTATAGTAAATGTTACTTAGATCAAATAGTTTGAGACCCCTCATTAAATTTTAGAATAGGTCATGTCATAGATAAGTAGATGTGAGATCCCTAGTGAAAATATACTATACTGAATTTATAATGTTTAATATTTATGGATCATAAGACTACAGATTAGTATCAAATGTTTTGATTAAATTATGTTCACCATGTATTAATTGTAATTTTTTAAGGTCCATATCTTTCATATATTTCAATCTTAAATATTAATACCTTGAATATTTATAATATATTAGATTCAAGAGCCTTGATTTGATGAAGTGGGGGTTTCCCTTAATTCTATCATCACCTTTGCTCAAAATATCTCATGTCATCAGATCTTAAAATATTGAGTGACCTGATATTTGTACTTAACATTATCTATATTGCATATATTAGATGATGTTATATCCCCATTAGAAATCTTTGAAAATACTTAGAGTAAAATAAACATCATTTTTGAAATTGGCTAAGGAAAAATTTAGGAAATTCTTAGATTATTCTTGATTAGATAAGGGTTGACTAAAATTGAATTGAAAATCATATGAGATCATTTATTATGTTTTTTTTATTTTTTTATATTTTTTAAATATGTGATACACTTTAGTTAGGTTATGAATATTTAAGTAGTGAAACTATTTGTAGAGAGAGCTTGAAATATATTCCACCATCCCAAAGGAAATTTATTCACAATTTTAGAAAATCACATGGGAAGGTTTTTTGCTAAGATTTGAATTGAAATGCATGATGTTATATCCATTGGTATATGAGTTAGCATAATAAATTTAAAAGAATAAAAACCATATAAAGTTTCATATTTAGTAAACGATTTTATTCTATCAAGGTTTTGGAAATGTGCAATTAATCAAATAATTTTCCATTTTAAAATAGATGCATTTTATTTCATCTTCTCTCCTATAGACTCTCCTCTTTTTTTTCACAATAAAGTTCTTCTTGAGTTTAATGAAACTCATATCTTTAGTAATGTGTTCTTTCTTGATTAATGTGCCTCTTCATCTACCTATTCACATCAATTTTATTTTGTGTCCCTTCAGATAATTCAAAATAAATTCATCAAAAATATATGAGATCAAATTTTAAATTTACCTATTATACACATACATACATATACACATGCATATATATACACATACATCACATGATTAATTGTCAAAATATATTACATGGTAAGTTTATTATATATAATTAAACTTACCATGTAATATATTTTGACAATTACTCATGTGATGTACGTGTATATATATGCACATGTGTATATGTATGTATGTGTTTATTTATATGTGTGTGTGTGTGTGTGTATATATATATATATATATATATATATATATATATATATATATATATATATATATATATATATAATTGTCAAAATATATTACATGGTAATTTTATTATATATATATATATAATAAAATTACCATGTAATATATTTTGACAATTATGTGTGTGTGTGTGTGTGTGTGTGTGTGTGTGTGTGTGTGTGTGTGTGTGTGTGTGTGTGTATACACATATAAATAAACACATACATACATATACACATGTGCATATATATACACATACATCACATGAGTAATTGTCAAAATATATTACATGGTAAGTTTATATATACTTATAAATGATACACACACACACACACACACACACACACACACACACACACACACCTGTGTGTGTATAATTTATGATGTTTAATTACACATTTATGATTATGTAACTCCATCTCTCATTATATTTATTTATTAGCACCCATTTTTATACGTTAATGGTCCATTTATCCCATTTGGATGAATGAAAAAACAACCACAATATGGAAACTCTTGCCAATATAGGATTGATCTTGAGAGAGATCCTCTAGATTCATATAGTTCTAATTCTTATTATAATGTTAATATACCCAAGTTAAAATATATAAATGGAAAACTAGGAGGGGAAAAAAGATAGGTATACATAAAAGTAAAAGTAGTGGTATACATAAAATATGATCATATATATATAATAACACATAATAATCTCATATGAAAGAATGGAAATGAAGAAATCAAATACAATAAAAGAAACATGAAAGATAAAACCTAAATGTAAAAATGAGGTTGCAACGATGATATAAAAACCAAGGGCTATACAAATAAGATCTACAAAATATTTTATTAATTGAATAAAATATTAAAAAATTCATTAAATTTTAATAAGAGGGTTTAAAATAGTCTTACACAATAGTGTAGAGGCTAAATACTACACAAAAAATGAACTTGAGATTAATTCTAAAAAAAAAACTATCTTACTCAAATGAGCATAATATGATATACAAAAGAGGAGAGGCGGAAGATGAAAAAATATTAAATTTTAAAAATCAGAGGATATGAAACTAACCACTTTCATGTCTCCTTCTATAGATTGGATCAATATTCAAAATTTCTCATGTCACGATCATTTGTACTTATATATGAATAAGCCTAATATGGTCAAATTAGACATACCCAACTAGTTTATATCCCACATTATATTTATGATATTTTACTCCCCATCTCAATCTCACTTGATATCCAAAAAG